>JACJUM010005600.1:7846733-7907073 GCA_020976665.1 Heortia vitessoides | reverse complement strand
TCTCCGATATTGTGTTCTCCGATATTGTGTTCTCCGATATTGTGTTCGCCGATATTGTGTTCACCGATATTATGATCATCAATAATATGTTCACCAATATTATGTTCACTAATATTATGTTCGCTGACATTGTGTTCGCTAATATCATGTTCAGTGATATTGTGTTCGCCGATATTGTGTTCTCTGATATTGTGTTCATTAGTATTTGTTTCGTGGATATTCGGCTCATCAAAGTCCGGTTGTTTCTCGGGATAGTTGCTATATTCCATGCAGTAATTGGGTTCCTCGTGCACCGGCGCGCACATATTAGCTTCACAAACATCATAAGAGTATTCAAAACTATTCATATCCCCCGACATTGGCGATGTTTGCTCTATTTTACACGGCTCGAAGCCATCTATTATTTCTTCTTTTATTTCTGGCATTTCTTCCATTTCAATTTTCACAACAGACTTGATTTCTGTCTCGATCGGAATGTTTTCGTTGGGCATTGACATGTTACATAGCTCTTGCGATCCCATTGGTAAAGACTGACTCTGTTGAACGTATTCTTGAAGCGGTAACGTTATGTCAGCTGTGGTCAATTCGGTGTATTCAGTTTTGATAGTCACCTGGGAATCGTCATCGGGGCTATTTTCCGCGGAACATTGAGACGGGCTTATGTCAGACACCTGGGTGACGCGTGGATCACACGTGACCGGGTTTTGTGCAGCCGCACTCACAGGCAACTGGCCTACTTGAACTACTTGCACTACAGCTTCGAGTGGAGACGGCTCAATAAAATCCGAAGCGTTCAAATCAAAAGGATAATTGAAACAACTGCTCTTAGATTTCTCATGGTTTTTCATCAAATCGTAGTGCAATTCGTCTGTAGTCTTTTGAAAAAAAGATCGTACCTTGTCTCGGAGCTTGATGCAAGTCATAAATTGTTTGATCCGTTCTAATTGTTCGTGTTTAATTTTTGTTTGGTATTCATGATTTCGTTTATAGTTTTCATAATCCTCGGACAGTAAAAACGGCTGAGGTTTTACGTCCGACAGAGTCGCAGCCGAAAAGTTTGAAACGTCACCTACATCTTCCAAATTTTGTATGACTCTGTCGGACCCCTCACCAAAACCCATATTGAAACTGGATTCTTGTACTTGGTTTGGCAAAGGTTCCGATTCATTGTTGATTGTATTTATTTCTTCGGCAAGGGTGACATCGTCCGGGGTTATTATTTTGCGTGCCTCAGAATCGTTATCGTGAAATAATGCAGAATCGCTATTAATATTTTTCATCAACTCGTGACTATGACAAGTGCCCTTTATCGGCCAATCTTTAACCATGTCATCTACATCAATAATATCTTTATGAAATGGCTGTGTGTATGAAAATTTTAATGAGCTACTATAGTCAAAGACTCTTTTGTACTCTCTACTATATACAGTGTCGACCTTGGCTGCAGCTGTAATTCTAGGATAGTCAATATTCTTGCCTTTTCTATACCTTTTTCGAATAATGTTAGTTTCACATAATTCCATCTTGCGCTTCAGTTTTTTATTGATGTTTTGATTTCCAGGGTTTTGAATAGTCATTCTGGAATACGTTGTATGTGGCAAATTGACTTCTAAATATGGATCCGATGCAGTTTCTATTGTGATTTCATTTTCCACTACAAATAATTCACTATCGATGATCTCCAAAGGGTTACTCTCATAATTAACATTATTGTCTGCAGTCATATTTGACTCTCCCGATAGTGGAAACACATAACACGGTCCGACATATGGATCAGCGTACTCAATACCTTTCAAAACAACGTATTTTCCCTCTTTATGAACTAGAGAAACTGCTTCATGGGTTGAATTCTCAGTAGTTTCCTCGAATGCATCTAGCATCTTCTCCAGAGATTCTTCGGGAATATCATCAGAAGAGATGGTAGACTGGCTGTTTTGATCATAAGCTGGCTGTTTCAAATTGGTTACGTCTCTACCATAAATTACTTCGGTGTTGCTATCAATGTATTCGTTAGTATAACAATGATCTAACATTTCGGCAGTTTTTATTACATTACTTGAAACACCATTTAATTCTTGACATCGTTCAATATCAGTTTCAGATTCACTATCTGAAGTGACATCCTGACTATCGGGAAGCAACATCTCATCATCTTTTTTCTTTGTATCAACTTCACAGCCATTTGATTCGGGAACACAATCATTCAATGTGTTTTCTGTTTTAGTGCCTAGTGTTATCTTAAGAGACTGATCCAAATCATCAAATTCATTTTTAACTTGCTGCAAGTGTTCCTTTACTGATAGATTTAAATTAGATGCTTCAATTTTCTCATCACTATTAATTAACGTATTCATATTTCCTTGATCATCATTATATAATGTTGCGCTTGCTTCATCGCTGTTTTCTAGGTTATTTTTAGTCTTGGCTTGAAAAATTGTTGTTTCGTTTATTGCTTGTACATGATTTTTACAGATTTCATTCTTTAAATCACTCTCGCTGACAGTATTTTCTTCCATGTAGTTGTCATTAATTTTGTTGAGCAGCATTACATTGTCTTTGGTTGTGGATGATTGATGAGTGTCATCGCTTGCATCTTTCTCGAAATTACAAGTCCAGTCAGCGTTAGATGATAAATCCGTTTTCTTATAATTTTCAGTGTTACAATAATCGTGAAATTTTGTGTCAATGTCAGATCTACATGTCAAATTTAAATGTTTATCTCGTAACTCTTGAAACATTATTGGACGGTCGCTTTTATTAATACCATTTCCAACGTCATTACTCTGATTTAATGATTCTTTGTTCACTTTTATTATTTTACTGACTGTACTTTGACAATTTTTACTTTGTCTTTTCCTTTTCAAATTGTTAGATAAAATTACAATATCACTATGAACATCTATTTTCCATCGCTGAAATTGTTCAAACATTGAATGGTCTTGAAACACTGCGGTAGTAAGGGTTTGAAGTGTAGGAACGTTGTTATACAATACACTTTTATTATTAACACATCCCGAGGGATAATCAGATAATGCTGAATCATTTTGTATGGCATGTTTAGAGGTGTCTTGTTTTGTTAGGAACCATTCAGTCTGACATGCAAAGTTAGTCTGCACAAGCGGTAAAACACTGTAATGCCGATCAACACTTTTGCATTTTTTTAACGCAGCAATTGTCTCAAAAATTTCTACAACAGGAGACGTTCTGTCATAATCAGGACTTCCTTGGAGTGGAACCCCATCGTTACTTAATTGAAAGTCGCTCAATAACGAGAAAGATTCTCTTCGAGATAATATTGGTGGCGACATACGACCAGTGGATAGATTTTCTTCATCAACAACGGTAAACAATCGTTTTAACTCGGAATCACTATCGGAATTCTCGATGTGGCTCGTATGTGTGTTTTCGTCGTCACATCGTTTAAGGCTGATGGTACATTTACGACTTAACCTTTTTATTTTCTCATAAAGCTCATCGCATCTAGTTATTTTTAACAAACATGGTTTGATTTGTAAATCCTTATCTTGTTCTACTATTGCTCCTTTGTCATCATTCGTTTCGCAGTCCACCGGTGCAATAACATGTTCTTTGCTAAGCGGATGTCCGGGAGGATGGACCATTTCTATGTCAGATTCTTCGACTAACATTTTATTCAGCTCACAATTTTTTCCGTCCGGTTTCTGATCCGCTGTGACTTGTCCGAGCACAACCGGCTGATAGTCCAATAACCTAAAACTTTCATTGGATGAATCGTCAATTTCAATTACTTCTTTCTCATTAAGAACATTAATCGCTCTTGTAGCCTTAAGTGTTTTCACATTTACAAGCTGAGTTTGTTTATTTAACTCTTTGTACGCATTGATATTGGAAGTGTTTTTTCGTACTTCACAGTTTTTCTTAGGAGGCTCGTAAACTTTCAAATTATTTGACGGGTAAAACATGCATTTATGTAATTTCACACAAGACTTTTGACTGAATTTAGTTTGATGCTTCTTAATGTCTTCATCACTGAACGATGATACATTGAATTCCCCAAATTCCGTTTTAAATTTTTTGATATCGACTTCATCTTCGTCTTCGCTCAGCAAACTGACTGTTTCAATTGGCCGATTATTTTCTCTCACTTGAAGGTGTATTTCGTCGATACTTGTTTTGATTTTAGTTGGATCTTCTTTGTCTGATGTTAATATTTGTCGTATGTTTAAAGTGTAACATTTAGAATCGTTCAAGCTATTTAAGAGGGTCGCTTTCAGGTTTTCGTCGGAAAACAGAGATTCAACGCTGAGGGTCATTTTCCCGTGAACGGTCGCTTTAAATACTTTCCCGTTCGGTAAAGTTACTCGAACTACTTTCTTTAGGGGATCACCGGACGACATTTCTTCAAAAAATAATTTGTCTTTTAAATATTCCAATGCGGTTCGTTGATTTTTCATAACTTCATTTATACTACGTCTCGCTTGCCTTCGAGACATATAAATTCTTTTTTTGGGTGAAAGAGCGTCAGGCTTCGGCACAATGGGACCTACTTTCGGCTTATTGAAATTATTTTTTTTTGGTATTTGGAAACATTTATTACGAACTGCCCTTGAGACTTCGATCTGTTTGCAAGCATGCTCTTTAGAGTTATTGATTTCCTGTTCATTTAGTTTCTTATTGTCATTAATCTCTGCAGTGTCGACAAAGGAGTTAATGGTTTTTTCATTAGACAAAGGGACCTCCTTTTTATTTACATCAATGTCGGTATCAGTAATGGTTTTCACGCTAGAGTTATTTATAATCTCTGTATTTTGTTGACTTTTGTCATTATCGACCGTGGGTTCAACTTCACTATTAGTGTTCATCTTTATTTTCTTCACGCTTAACTCAGTTTTTCTCAAAATTTCAGGTATATTGGAATCAATTGTTTCTTTTAAACTGCGCCCGCTACACCGGGCAGCTGCAGCTGTTGCAGGTTTATAATGTAATGATTTGACAGTTATATCATTTTTACTTTGCAGTAATGCGAGGGTCTTACTGTTAGGCGATTGTGCTTCATTTACTTTCTCAATTTTAACCCCCTGTAGCTCCTCTTCTATGTCAATAAAATCAACCCCGCGATCATTCCCAGTACTTTCCGATTTCTTAACTCTCTTTTTCATATCGCTTGGTTCTAATATCGCTGCCGGCGTCGGTTTGTTTGTACAGTGTTCAGTTTTTTTAGTTGTTACCCCTTTCAGTGATCTTTTTGATATCTTTCGAGGCGAATCTGTCGAATTGTTTTTATTCTCATTTTCCTGGGAATTAGTCAGCTTAGAAAGCTCGTCTAAATTGGTTTCAGTACTTTTTGCTGTTTGTGCAAGATCTCTTTTCTCCAAATCGTTGTCGACGTTATTCTTTAGTCGAACTTTGGTTTTTCGACCGGCCATTTTTTTCGTTTTTATATCCTCAGATACGGTTTTAGAATTTTTATCGTTAGATGACCTTAGAAGAATGCGACGGCATTTCGTATCATTGATCTTGTTTTCCTTGCTATCATCATTACAACGATGATCCCCCGATTCATTATGTACATTCGTTTTTGATTGATCGACAGTAGAATCATTAGTTGTTTCCAATAACTTGTTCGGATTACTTTGTTTGTTATCCATTACTGTCGCAATTTTAGGAACTATGGGCCTGTTCAAAGGGATATATTCTAACGGAATTGCACTGCTATTTGATACGTGGCTCACTTGTCTGTTCAAAATGTCCAAACGCTTCTGTTTTAACCTGCCAGCATTTTTAGACACATTCCTATTTTCTTCCATCGGCATCGCTTTATTATGATTAGGAATTACATCATCGCAACCGTCCTCTTCGTTTATTCCTTGAATTCTAATCAACTCCTCGTCATCGATGTGGCCAAGATCCTGCAAATCTTCAGCATTCAGTTGTAACAATTTCTCGTCGCTGTTTTTGTTCGAATTGACGTCCAAGCTGTCGGCTAAATCGTCAGGGTCCAATTTGAAAACGTTTCGACCTTGATTTTGAGCATTCGCTGCGGCACTCTCAACAGGGGGAGCATCCACACGCGCAGCAAGAGACTGTCGGCGCACACAGCCCGTCGCGGAGTTATCGGGATCAGGTATGATCGTTTGAATCACATCACCTTCCGGTATTTCAGCTTTATAAGTAGTTCGGATAGTATCCGCCGGCGTGGGGACGACGGCGGTGCCAACGGCAAGCGAGTTGCTGGCCGGCGCGGTATACTGCGTGCTGTGGTAGAGCGCAATGTTCGGCGCGCTGCTGAAGGCCACGTAGGGCGGCGGGTTGACTCCCGGACGTAACGGCGGCGGGTTGACTCCCGGACGTAACGGCGTCTGTATTGGCGTAAATGCGTCGTATACGAGTCTAGTTTCTGGAGCTAACAAGACCACATTTTGTATGGCGGGCTGCGGAACGGCTGCGAGTATGACGTTGGTCTCGGCCGCGTTGGCCGGGGGGAGCAGGCCTGGTCTCTGCTGCGCGTCCTGGCCGGAAGTGACGGGTGCGGTCGGTGATTTGAATACAGGTGGAAATTTTACCGAACGCTTGTTCTCGAATTTCACTGTCGATTTCTGATTTGTAGTGTTCTGTTTGGTATTAGATATCGCTACTAAATTGGGTACGGACACTTGGGTCGTCTCTATGGCCGATTTGAGAGGGTCGATCGCCTGTTTGTTTGGTTGTATGATAGAGGCCCGCTGTTCCTTTTGGGCGGTCAGACATCGAAGGTCCATAGCTTCTACGTTTCGCTGCTGTGCATAACTTTTACTGCCAGTTTTGATGCTCTTAGTCCCTTTGGATATGTTGACCAACGGAGGAGGGTAAGAGACGCTGTCGTCGTCAGATAGTTCGCCGATTTCTTTCCGAAGCTCGTCGTCCATTAATTCCTCTAGCAAGTCGTAATCAGAGTTGGGTATACCAGATATGAACGGGTCTTTCTCCTTGATCACCTCTGTGTACTGCTTGTCCGATACATCCTTCTTGATTTGTTCGACGTTTACTGACTTTTTTGGAACCGCGGGTGAAAGAGTCTGTAATTGCTCTTTCGAAGGCGTTTCAGGCGATATGCTAGACATGTCAGGTTTAGTTTCCCGAACGATTGCGGTGTTCCCAACACTTTTCGGAGGAGTAAATGTGGATACAGACTTCACAATTTGGGATTTCGGCTGAGATGCTCCAGTGGATGATTGTGACGAAGAACTTTGCAATTGTATGCCGGTATCGGCGACTTTGCTCGTGCTCGTGATTGTGCTAGATCTCACGATGCGTTGATTTCGGAGGCTGTTCTCTCGGAAGGAATCCTTCTTCAACGCGACATCGAGTGCTTTGGGGCCTCTGCTAGGGGTCTTATGCGATAGTAAAGCGTCCATAACCTTCTCCCAATCTTGCCGTTTCGAGTCATTTGTGGTACTAATTCTTATAGGCGGTTTAGTTTCTTGGTGTGATACCTCTGTCTTTGCTTTTTTGCTTGAGGATTTCACTTTAGACGTCTTACTTTTAGGACACTGCATATGATCCAGCGTATTTTTAATTTTATGTCCTTCGATGTTGCAGGCGTGGATATCATTTTTATGGTGCTTTATGACCGACTGGGCTGCTGTAGTTTCAAAAGGCGAGTGAGCTACCACATTACTTGCCGATGGGATGGGATGGGATTGTGGATTATTTACGATTTTATTGTGATTTGTAGTAAGTTTACCGGCTGGGTGAGTATTCAATTTGTTTTGCTGTCGCAACAACAGTAATAATTCGTTTTGATCTCTTTCTGATAGCGACGTGTCTTTTGCCTGCGATAGGTTCAAAGCTTTAATGTTGTCCGGACTTAACAACGTTTGGCTGTGACGATTGCCCGTCGTGTGCGTACTGATTGGTTTTTGAGATAGGTAATTAGATAAAATGGTCTGCTCCTTCACCGCTATGGACGCGGGCTTGTCGCCTTGCCTGACAACGACGTGGGCGTTGTTATCGCTCGACATTTTCTGCGCGACATTGTTCACCCTCGAGATGACGACTCCAGCTTTGTTCTGCATGTGTTTTAATTTTGTAGCCTTGTGATCTTCGATGGTGCGCGCTAACAGTTGATCGTGATGATTGGTCAATGTGTCGACCATCTGTTTGTTCTTGTGCATGTAGCTGAGTCGCGAGAATGTGTTCAGCTGGTTTTCTACTTTTTTTCCTATTGGTTTGGCACTTTGAAATGAGGTCGATTCAGTTCTGACGGTTGTACCCGGAACGGCGGATGACATCTTGTAGGGAGGTGTCGGTTCCTTTTTGACCGCCTGCGGGGAGGACACCGGAGAGCTATATTTGGCTCCCGTTCCCGCGTTTATTGTTTCCTGCAACTCCCTCAGGAATTCTTGTATGCACCTCTGGCTATTGGTGTAAGAGTCGAAGGATTGCGAGGTCTGCGCTTGCTGGATCACGTTGCTTCTGTACGATTGATTCGCGTCTCTCGCCTCGGGAAGGGGCGGCCGCTGATGTTGGGCAGGAAGAATTCCTGCGGGATTACATTTGGCGAAGTCTTGGTAGGACACGGGCGGCGGGGCGGTAGGTTTGTTCGCAAACTGTATGACAGGTTTTGGAGAGAACTTCGACTTGAGGTACATGTCCACCTCGTTCTTCATGTCGTCGAGCTGATCCGACTGTTGTTTGTTTATGAACACCTTCGGGATGTCGGGCACGTCCACGGGTTTAGGACTGATGACCGTGGGTTCGGTGAAGTCGGGCGGCCGCATTATCGCCGACGGGGATTTGAGCGTGGCGGGGGGCGACCGCTCGCTGCTCAGGGGCGGGACGAAAATCGAATTCCTCTCGGCCTCGTCCATTTTCTGTCTCCTGAATTCGATCAGCTTGGATAGACCTTTTTTCACTTGCTCCCTCGCGACGCTTTGGGGGGTGCTGGGACTGGGCATTTTCGGGGTCCAACTGACTAGCGGCGGAACGGGAATGTCTTTGTTATACGAATAATAGTTCAGGTCTGGCTTTGGTTTTTCAGGCGTATTCTTCTTAGGTGTGTGCGCGGTGTTGAAGGTCACCCGGCCGTTCGCGATGCTGAGTTCGCTGTGGGACAGCGCGTTTCTATCTGCTAGGGGATCTTGTCTCTCCGGCGACTTGTAGTCGTCCATAGAGAACAACCCGTCGAACAAGACGTCGGGGTCGTTGCCCTCCGAGTTCAGAGACGCCAGCGAGGACTTGCCCTGGCTGTCGTAATCGCTGTCGGACATACACGGGGCCAAATTCGTAGCCTCGGTCTTTTTGTATTTGCCTTTGGGTATTTGTATTTTTGACACCTTCATGCCGATAAGACTAGACAGGGAGCCGGGTTTCGCTTCGATAGGTACCACCACTTTTGGTTCCTTCGGTTTCTTTTTGCGCGGTTTCTTTTCTTTCGTTTTTTTTGCGTCTCCCTTCTTTGTTTCTGTTTTGTCTGGATTTTCTTTCCGCCTCTCGCGGCTGTGCTCTTTGCTCTCCGAGTTCTCCTCCGGCTTCTTCTTCTTCCGTTCTTTACTCCGTTCATTACTCCGATCTTTACTCCTTTCTTTACTCCGTTCTTTGCTCCGTTCTTTGCTACTTCTTTCTTTGCTGTGCGGTCTTTCCTTCTTCTTTTCTTTTTTCGTATCGACATAGAAACTCAGAGGATCGGAATCATCCTCGGAGGACAAAGTTAGCTGCCTTCCCTTTTTCTTCCGCCTAATTTTGATCGGATTTAATTCAGTGCTCGAACAAGCGCTGTCAGTTCTTTCCGGATCAAGTAAATCGTCCTCCCAATTTTCATCGTCTTGAAATTCAACTAAATGTTCGTAGCCTGTAAGGACACAAACGTCACAATTAATATAAAAAATAAATTATTTTTTTTTACCGACAGATTTTTTACTGCTAAATCTTACGCAAATTGAGAACGACAATTAAGTTTTAGGTTGAAATTCACTCATAGGGTACAAGTACGTTGGAGAATAAGACTACTGAGACGTCAATTCTAACGCCACCTGTGGGGTGTGCGAGGCCGCTCATTATTCAGTCTCCGCAGGCAGAGTGGGAACGGGGCGGGACCAACGACTATCACTCAAGAACGCCACTGAGGCTGGACCTCAGCTTCAGTGGCCGTCATTGGGGACACTTAATTCGTCATGTTTAAACGAGCCTCTCCTCCTCAAGAGGACGCACTAATGCGATCGGCATTTGCTCGGGGAGTAGAGACTATTGTTTTATAAAGAATGAATGTGAAGTGATGAAGATTATGGAGTGCTAGCGAGAGATATTTATAGCTATTGGCAGAATAAAATAGTAACTGCAACTGTCACAGGTTTGGTATGATGGTATCTATCACAGGTATGACTGAGGTACCGGAACCAATAAATGGCAGTATATTCACTAAAATCGTAGCTCAAATGAAACAGGGCGGGGATGGGCAGACTTCCCGTCGCTACGCTCTACGATTGCTAACACATCCCCGCTTAGCGCGGTAATTGTGAACTAAATTCTTCTTTGGGATGCCTTTGAAAAACAATGGAGTTTTTTGGAGCTACTTTGATGAAGCAATCGGACGGGGGGAACTTGAGGATCGGGGGGTATTTTTTTAGACCAGGTTGACAAACGAGCATATAGACCGCGTGAAAATGAGCATCACCGCAGACTATAGATGCTCAAAAGATATTATGTTATCCACGTGATTTCACTGCCTCTTACACTTTAAATCGGTAGAAACACACGAAAACGAGGTACAAATGCAGGCGACCACCGCACGAGGTAAAAAATAGTTGCAGACAGGCGGCGAGTACCTTTTTCGATGCCGTAGAAGGCGTCGTTCTCGTCGTCGTCGTCCTCGGGCAGGTGCTGATAGCAGCGCGGGTCCAGGTTCAGGTACTTGAGTTCGGTGGTGAGCGCGCGCGTGCCGCCGCGCGTGCGCTCCATGTGCGCGCGGCAGTTGGCCAGCAGCAGCGCCCTGCGGCGGCAGGCTCGTGAGCGGGGCCGCCCAGTGCCGCCCAGTGCCACGCCGGCCGCGGCACTGGGCGGCAGTGGCAGGCGGAAGTGACGGAAGAGATTTTGCTTTATTCTTTTATATTCGATTCTTGGTCGCTCCCTTACGCGTTAGCTCGATAAATACAGCTCGAACCGTGAGATTAATAGTAGATAGTGAGATTCGCCACAATCGGATGCCAAGGAATCGACTCATTCGGCTTCGCAATCACCATTAATGTAATATCCAAGTAATTCCCTGTGACAACCAAAATAAACAAAGCCACGAGAGCATCAGAGGCGCCCGCACGTACAGCACTGTAGACACCTTGGAACCTAACAACTAATCTTGCACGTTAGCAGCTTGTCATCCGGTCGGCGAACTTGATAGTCCACTCACCTATCCATGTCCCAGGAGAGCGTCTTCACCCGCGGACCGGACAGCAGCACGATCAAGTCCTGGCACAGCTCGGCGCTGAGACCTAGGGCCTCGCCTTCGTTCAGTATCGCGGTGGACAAAACGTTGCCCTGATGCTGCGTCTGCTTCATGTTGAGATGCTCCGATGTCTTGACTAGGTTAGTCTGACTCCGGCTGTCGGTCGCCCAGCTTCCGAACTCCGACGTGGTCTCTTGTTTAACGTCTTGGTCATCCTGGAATAAATTTAATAAGTCAGTTATGTATATATATATAGTTAGTAGTGACCCAATAATAACATCGATCTAACTTCGAGAGACAGTCTACAAAAAAGACGAGCGGGGTCGACGACCGGCCGTTCACCTCAATCAGCTGTTGTTGATAGTAGGTCGTTATGTATTGACAAAATTGTTCCAAATCTGAATAAACTGCAGATGATTGAACCGAGGCTCGAAAGGGTGAAGGGGGATTACATCACAATGTCGGAGGGGGTGTAGTGAGTATAACCAGCTACACTAGGTATGCTGTGTAGACTCACGGCGGCGCGCGACAGGCCGGGCGCGGCCTGGATGCGGTCGTACATGGCGGCGGTCGGGTGCACGGAGAAGGCGGTGAGCGCGCACTCGCACTTGATACGTTCGCTGGCGCCCAGCAGCGAACCCAGCTGGGTGAACCACAGGCAGAGCGTCTGCTCGGCCAGTCTAGCGTCTGCTTCCTGAAGAGTGACATTCGGAATCGATTACTAAAGACATTGTTCCAGGAATAATACAAATATACTATTCAATTTTGATATATCAATGAAAATGAAAACATTCGGTATTTATATTGCAAACAAAAACGCGAGTAAGGGAAGCGAGAAAGGTATGCCAAGATTGTAGCAAGTGGAGATCTATAGTCTCTGCCTACTTCGATGGGACACTGGCGTGATGTATGTATGTACAAAACGCCTAATAAACAGAGAATACACGTGTATTCCCTGATCACCTCGAATGCAAAATTGTAATTGACAACTAGATGTGTATGTTTATGCGGTTGATGGTGTGGTCGGTAAAAAGACCCATCGATATAAAATACCTTTTCAGTCTTCAATTTGAGCCTCTCCAGTTCATTCATGCCGGCCGTGATCGCGCGCACGTACAACTCGCACACGAACGGGTACATGTCCGCCGCGCTCTGGATAAATATATAAAAAAAACATATGGATAATCGTTTAACGCTTTATTTGCCGTGAGGTACATGCAGAGTAGAGTAGTATCTCCTACTGCACCAGGTGTCGTAAAAGGCGACTTAGGGTTCAGAATTGACAGATGGAGGTATATCCATCCAGAACAATGTAGCTCAAATCCACAGGGCGGGGATGGGCAGCAGCGTCCCTTCCGCGAGCTACACTCTGCAACTGGCAACACGCTTGCCTAGCGCGACAATTATAGACAAAAATTTCTCGGGGACGCCTATGTGCAGCAGTGGACTTACAATAGCTGATATGATGATAACGCTTTAACAATAAGACAATAAAATAATCGCATACAGAACAGTACAGTACCTCGGCGTGGACGGCGGCGGCCAACGTGTGCAGGTGGCGCGCGCTGGCGGCGGGCGCGGCCAGCGCGGCGGCGGCGGCGGGCAGGCGCGCGCCCGCCACCAGCCGCGCCAGCGACAGCGTGCAGCAGTACAGCGCGCTGAGGACCACCCCCTGGCACTGCGGGACCACCATGCAGCGCGCGATTATCACCTGGAAAGTGAACAAACACTGTGAGAACGAGACAAAAAAAGCCGAGGATAAAGGATGCCCTAAATAAAAGGTCACGCTTGCGTTTTACAATTACTAAAATTATGTTTCATGACATTTTTAAAATGATTAATTATAGTTTTTAATCAAGTATTACGCTTAAGCACTATTTATAGCCTAGTGCTCTAAAATATAGGCAGATCACTGCCTAGTTCAATCTCCAGTCTCCCGCAAATTATAGATCTAAAGATTTTTTTGTATTAGCAATAGGGCATTACATTATTCTTAAATAATGTAATGTCCTATTGGAAATCATTTGGAAAGGCCTATGTCCCACAGTGGACGTCTTGCGGCTGATATGATGATCATGAATATAATGTTAGTGGAGGGAAAATAATAATATTATTATTATACGCAAACGCAATCGCAAACAAAAGTTAAAAAGATATTACTTAGTAAACCGAACGCTCTCAAATATCCGATGAACAGAATCTGCGGCATTACTTACGTCCTGCACTTGCACCAGTACTCGTAAAAAGCGTACTGGCCACACAAACAGAATCCTCACAGACACATCATCATCATCATACCAGCCATTGAAAGTCCACTGCTGGATATAGGCCTCTCCAAGAAACGTTTTTTGCTCATCATTGCTGCGCTGGTCACAGACACAAATTGGCAAAATTACCTGTGCTATTAAAATAGCAACTTCTTTGGCATTTTTCCACAGTTTCTTCTCTCTTGGTGACGCTGACAGTCGACTCCGTAGCCTTTCCACCAATTGGTAGCCGTTGCGGAGCGGCGTTTGTTTTGCCTGTAAACAATTTACATATTTAATTGTATAAATAACTACATATAATACAAAATTAATGGACCACATGTCCATTAATTTTGTATTATATGTAGAAATGTTACCTAATGTCTAGAAAAATTACATAAGTTAGACTTAAGAAGTATAACTCCTGAGAGCTTTTGAAAGCTCAATAATAAAGTATATCTATTATAAGTAGGTTATAAGCACAATTTATTGAAATTAGTACATTTGTATTTAATTTTTTATATCTATACATGGATTCGGATTTACTAAGACTCGTATTTTTTTTATTAGACCAAGTCGACATACAAGATCACTGTCCGAATAATAGTAAGCGACACTCGTAATATCACTAGGATACTCGTAATAGCACTAGCGCGTTGGCCACCTCGATACTGAGATGTCACATTACCCAGTAATATCACTGTTTCTCTCACCTTTCAAACCAGAATAAAACAATACAACCATTGCTATTTGGCGGTAGAGATATGCGAGAATGAGGTACCAATGCAAGTGACCTCTGTATGATGAGGTCTATCTCATGTAAAACAATCCTGTTTCAGGCATATTTTTATAGACCCAATAAATAGTTATATGTCTGAGGATGGATTTACCTTATCTTAATAATTTACAAGTGGATTATTGTCTCATTCACTCTAATAATAAATTGCCATAACAAAAAAACGATAGTTAATAGTACTAATAAATCTTTCAATTTAAATAAACAAGCCACGAAGGTTGAAACTGCACGACAATGTATTGTCGGGATAAACTGGCTACGCAGTTTGATTTTCGCCCAAATTTACCTACCCTAAGGTCCCTGCCGTACCACACCACCATTCCCCGACTTACTAGTTCAATGCACTTGGAGCGGCGATCTCCTTTGTGCAGCAGCACGAACTCGATGTCAATGAGCAGCTCCCAAATGTCCACCGTGAAGCCCGCCTCCACCCGGAGTATGTCCGCGAACGTCGGCACCTCGTTGGTTGACTTGGGCTTATCTGTTGGAGGTTAGAGGAGATTGTTCTCATACGAATTTTCAATAAAATGTGTATAAAGATCATTTAGATGTATAGAAAGCAGATCAACCTAAAAATAACAGTCAAAATGTCACGATGAGTTTTCAACATTTATTTTTACAAAGTAAAGATTTGTATTGGTTAATCCGTCGAAGTGAAAAATGTGTTTTATTAAATAGGCCTATAATTATTATAAACTATAATATTTAATCATACCTAGGCATCCTATAGCATATATATATCATCCGGTGGTGCAGATGGAAGTGATCCCATTTAGTGCGCTAAGGATAGTTGGTTTGATCCCCATCCCGGACAAACATTGATATGACCATATTTATTTGTTCAATCTGGGTGCTAAATATATACATTTAAGTAGTATATTAGTTATTTCTCTGTTGTCTGAATCCTTTAAGGGACTTGTCACAGACTTATCACGGACTTATCATTGACCTGACGTCAATTTATGAGATGTGTGAATTTATCATTGTTATTTTCTTATGATTTTCAGTGGTTATTTATTTATTTACACTGGATGTGTAATTGGATGATATGAGACCATGAAAACCAGAGTAGACCAACTCTTTTTTGGCAGTTTACAATGTACAAACTATTCTTTACCTATAATTAATTGAGCCTCAGTGGTCTAGATTTGTTTTAACACTTTATTTTAGATGGATGAATCAAAATAGATTTGATATTTAGATTTGAACGTCAGACTGACCTAATTGACTTAAATAGGATTATTTGTACGCTATAAACTCGATACTGCCAAAATGAGTTAGGCCACTGGTTCTCACGGCCTCACATATGATGATTGTTATACATTATGGAAAGCTAGATGTACTATATCGGTATACCTTCTACACTTCAAGGGGTCTGTGTCCACTATTAATTTATAATTTACTAATAACCGTTGGTCAACAAAAAAAATCACATTTTCATTTTGAATTATTTGGAAATAAGACGTAAAATTATAACATTTTTTTCGCATCGGGAATTTTGTATATTTTATATAAATATGATGATACCATTTCGAGTAGCAATTTTATTGTTACCAGAATCCCATTTACTTTCTTAGCAATTAATAATAATATATAATAAAAGGGCTAAAATCCTCATTTCTTTGAGAGGCCTATGTCTAAATAATAAATTAAAAAACGTATGTACTGTTAGTGGACGCAGTTTTATCTATGTAAAATTTTTCTTCAACACATCCTGTCAATAAATGGTTTATACTATTCTATAATATTTGATTTCAAATGCTCAATGGATGCGTTCACTTAATCTATAGTTTTGAGACCAAAATGGAAGCATTCATGAAAAGACAATATGTTTACTCACGAATTGAGAGCTTGAGAGGCACGATGGGTGACAGTTTTTTTTTTTACATTATGAATGCAGCAAACAAGTATACGGTCCGATAAACGTGACCGCAGCCCGACTATGACTAGCATGTCGCCAACCTTGTAAACTGATGATACAATGTTACATTTATCACGTAATTTCATTACCTCTATCACCCTTAAACCGAAACACAACATTGCGAACACTGCTATTTGGCGGTACCAATGTAGATGATCTTGGTAAAAAGTCTACCTCTAGTGAATAAGTTCACTCACCCTTGGGATCGTCAGTCTGTTCGTTGTCTGGCACCACCTCGACCATGGCCCTGACGCGGTCCATAACGGCTGACACCAGGGACAGCGCGAGGTCGATGCAGCCCTTGGACGCGACCAGCTCCCGCAGCCGCATCACGAACATCACGCCGCGCTCTTCCTTGAGCCATTGTAGAACTGTGCCAATAGGTTCCTAATGTAAGGCCACATTTAAAACGGAAGGGGTAATGACAGCTTGTGTTAACTTTGGAAATGTAGCTTTAGATTTGCTAAGGCTAAATATAATATTTATTTAATAATTATATTTTTGGTTTCCCTGTTGTCTGATATGCACACACAACACAACAGGCTTAAGCGATCTATCTAAAACTTTATTTATTTCAAGTGTTAACTTCATGGTTTTCTTTAAGGATTTTTTTAAAAATAAAATAGTTTGTTTTCTTCCGCTTGGTTACTCACTTTCGCCGTCACTAAGCTTCGTGCCCTGCGAGTTCAGTAGAACCCTAAGTACCGGGTGGTCCCAGGGCTTCTCTAGGATGCTCTTGAACCACTCCCCCCGCCGCTGGAGCTGGTTCTCCCAGGCCAGGCCTTGGCCATCGCGACTGGCGATGGCGGCTTTGGCATCCGCGATGTACGCATCGATTGCTTCAGTGAGGCTCGTCTGTTCATCTTTGCATTTTTGGGACCATTCCGTCTGCAGACATAGAATAAAAACATAGTTGTTAAGACCAATTTATAACCAGGCAAATACTTTTGATAGTATAACAAAGATATTGTACTTTGTATAGTGCATATAATTCTTTATACATTAGCCCAATAAATGTACTTCATACAAAGGTCGTCTGCAATGGTACCTCACTCTCACCTAATTCTATTCTCATCGCCAAACAGCTGTGTTCGCAATCCTGTGTTCCGGTTGAGTAGGCAAGAGAGGGAGTTAAATCACTGGGTAATGTGACATACTATTTTCGCGCTAGTGATATCCTTGTGATAGAATAAGAAGAATGCTAGATTGTCGACTAAGCATATAAAAAAATATATAAACTATTTTTCATATATTATTTTGTAAAAGTAAGCCAAAATTAATAATTCTAATATTACTCGATTTGAAGACAATAAATTATAGAGCTCTTTGATAGACACGCTACTATTTACTCTGTAAATAGCGCTCTTTGGAGCCATGGCTTTCGGATTCGCAGAACGATATGTAAAAAGGACCGCACTGATAACAAATTGATCTTCTTACATACAGCGTAGAAATCGGTGTAATCGGCTGGTAAGAGCAGCCAAACGTTGCTTTATCAATAACAATGTCCTTGCTTGATCCTCAGCCTCTGTAACCAGCTGATGAGCTGCGATTGCATGCCGCTCCCGCAATATTGGTTAAGGCTGACGTCACGCATATATTGTACTCAGGACACCGCATACTACTATACCTGCAGTATTGTCCGTGCTGCATTTCTCTGCAGTCAGCTGAGCAGCTGCGACTGCTTGGCGCGCCCGCAACATTGGCTCGGACCTACGCCGCGCACAAATTTAACTAAGACTGCACACTGCTTGTACCTGCGGTATAGTTCTGGCGGTGTGTCTGTAGACGGCTGAACTGTGAATAAGTCACACGCACGGAGAGCTGCCTCGGGCTGTCGTCAAGCATAGATTGTACACAAAACAGCGCTCACTATTGTACCTGCAGTAGAGCCCGGACTGTGTGTCTCTCTAGCCAGCTTATCAGTTGCGACTGCGTGGCGAGCACGCAACATTAACTCAGGTTAACGTCGCGCACTGAGTGTACTCAAGACACTGCACCTATTGTATTGTACCTGCAGTATAGTCCGGGCTGTGTGTCTCTGTAGCCAGCTGAGCAGGTGCGACTGCGTCGCGGGCACGGAGTGCTGACAGAGGCTGTGGACGCGCCGCCATGCCTCACATAGGTGCCCGGCGCGCGCGCGCACCTCGCACTCCTCGCTCAGCCGACCATCGAGAGACTACAGACAAAAACACAAACACATCAATATAATATTAAAATAATAAGAATTCCCAAACATTTCATATATGTATGTATATAGTCAAGATGGCGCAGATAGTAGTGATCCTGTCTTATGTGCCATGGGTGGTCGGTTCGACCCCCACCCGGAACAAACATTTATATGATGATATTTACAATTACAATCGCAGAGCGCAATTTTCGTGATAAGAATGCTGCTGCTCATTCCTGTCCTATGCACTTAAACTACACTAATTCAGATAGATATACCGCCATCTGTCGGTTCTGGTACCTCAGTCGCTTCTCACGTCATCTGGTACAGAGGGAGGTACTATAACTACTCTGCGGTGTTGAATGTTTATTTAAGTATTGCATTTGTGTTTCCTCTGTAATGTCCGTAACACAAGTGCTTTATCTCTTGCTCAGGTGTATGTAATGTAATGTAATGTATGAGATGCTGGTTGAATTTATTATTTATTATTATAAATAAACATAAGTCGTTACTTCCGTTTCACATCGTAAATACAAGGTGGCGATTGACTCACCCATTGTCAGTTACATTTATATAACTTATACGTATATATAAGTATATACAACATGGGCAAAACTCCATCACAATCGGTTAACAGAGAAAAAAAATAACTCGGTAGTTGCAATTTATTAACACGAACTGTTCAATGTCACATTAATGAAATTTAATAATCCTATGTAATCGGATAAACTAAATTCCATCCATTTTACGATTTATTCTCTATGTGTACCTACTGTGTAGTATAGCAAAACTTGATAGAAATAGATTGTCTGGAACTGGCTTAATTTTAGATGTCGTTAGTGCATTTCAGTCCGCAACCGATGGACATTGTGTCGAGTTGATGCCGCTATTCCAAGTTCAGAAATGCACTTCAGATTGTTTTAGTCATAATATATCTTACACCTATAACTGCGTCATTTTTTTCCATCCAAAGGCTGCCTAGAAGTAACCGTTCTTTTAGATAGTCAGTAAAATAAGGAACGCGTGATTCATCATGAGGGTACAATGCGGTTTAGTGGATCATAAGAACCAGAACTAATAAGTACTCGAAATAATATTGGATCACCCATCCAAACATACGAGCCCGATGGCGCAGATGGTAGTGATCCTATCCTATGGTCGATCCCCACCCAAGACAAATGTTTATATGATGATATTTGTGTTTGTCCTGTGTCTGGGTATTAAAAATATGTATGCAAGTATTATTCAAAGTCATTCCTTTGTTATCTGGCGTCTGTATCACAATTGTTTTAAGCGACTTACCAGAGTCAGGTCTATGTATAAGATGTTGTGTGAATACTTAAAAAATAACTGAAACACCAACCATTCGCTTAATTTCAATAACTTCATAAAAACATTAAAAAGGTGATACACTATTTTTTTCAAATTACTATTTATTAACAAAAAGCCATAATTTTGAGCTACTACTCAGTAAGTACACCTAATTATATACAATAACTAAAATTAAAAATTGGATTAGCTAACATGATACCAAAGCTGCTGACTACAGGCCTACTTAAATAAGTCTCAACCATTTTAGATCTATCAATTGAGACACAGCTTGCTTTGTATATTTTGATCTGTAACCACGTGTGCTTGTACATGTTACTGAAGAAGATTATACACAATCTGTCACTTTTAAGAAGAAACATTCATTGAAAAAGGCGAGCTAAACTGCCTGCAGCAGCTAATATTGAAGAGTTTCAAGGGTTTTTGAATTAAAAAATGATAAATAAGAATTAAGATATTTACTGTAAAAATTCAACTTAGTTTCAACTAAAAACTTTAAAAAATTAATAAGGCTTCAGGCGGGACTCGAACCTGCATCTTTTCCATGCCTGGGGACTGCACAACGTGTACACAGTATTTAATTTTTATTTCTTAGTCTAGAAACTAATAACGTCGATTTTAAATCTAACATAACTACAAACACATTCAAATAATGAGAATTCATTAAGTGTGTTTTTATAGGTCGACATTATCTTCTCAACCTCTTGTGATTTCCGGAAGCATGTTACCTACAATAATCTAGACAACATCCTATAGAGGTATTGTTATTGTGATTAGATGGGTTATGTAGATAAAAATAATTTAAGATTTAATTTGTATATTAATGTTTCTTATTTTACAGTAATAAAGAAATTTTATCAAATATAAAACAATAACTAATTATTTACATTCAATATAATTATCTTCTGGAGCAGGAATTATCAAAGTGGGTTTTGCTTATTAAAATTTCAGTGTTTACTTGTAGTCATGAGGTTCCATAAAATAAAAGGTATTTGGTTGGGGTTCTATTATCTTTAAAGTTTTTGAAACCTTGTTTTGGAGACTACTAATTCTACATAGATTAAATACCTTTGAAAGATCCCTAAGATCATCAGAGAATTTATCACTAAAAATGCCTCTACATTCCACAAGCTTCTATAGAAAATCCTTTACAGTTCCAGCCATTCTTTTGTGGAATACGCTCCCCCTTAAAGTGAGATCTGCTCGTTCTCTTTCAATTTTTAAGAGGATGGTGAAGGAGTATTATCTGTCACTTTGATTATGCTTTTTGATTCTGTCACTTTCCGTGTTCTGTAACTTTATTTTTTATATGTATTTGAATTTATGTGTATATTTTAAATGTATATATGTGTGTATATGTATAAATATATATACATATATGTGTATGTGTGTGTATGTATAATAATATAAGCTTACATATAGAAGCTTATATTATTTGGAGTTAATAAAAAATATTTCTCTATCACCAACCAATTTTGTACATGTTCCAACTGTCTACTAAACTTAAGCATAACATAAATCAACAACTACACACCTCTAGAAAAATCCTAGGAGAATAGTCATTTATTTCAACATATCAGTCAGGTATTAATGATGACTAACCAAAAGTTACAATTACTATTTAAATGTTAGTCATATTAATTTCCAAAACATCTGATCTCTAATTTTAATATACAGCCAAACTGAAACTGTAATGCCATCAATTACCAATAAAGTATTGTAAGGTATTGAACATAATTTGTAAGGTATTCTTAATGTTTAATCTAGAATGACTTAAAAATAAAAAGCAAATAATTTTGATATTGACCTATTTAGTTTACTAATTTATATTTAAACTTTTAGAAATAAGTAAAAACTCAAGCCATAAGCAAACTAAAAGATTCCTGTTAAAAAAAAGCATAAAAAATATTAACCTGATACCTATATTTGTAAACAGCCAGAAACATGAATACATGTGACTGGAGGTGTGGCATTAATTTTCAAATGCAAACAATACATAATTGCTGATGAAGTGTTTATACTATTTTATTTAAAAAACTAAGCCATTGGGTGTGTGTAATTTTAAATATGCTGACAATTAGTGCTTTCTGTTATAAAATATAATTCGTCTGTGAAATATAATTAGGCAATCTGTAGTTAGGAATGCTAAAATCTTGTTTCAAGAAATTATAAAATTCAGGCTGCCAGTGAAATAACAAGTATAAACCCATGACAATAATAAAAAGGTAAACATAGTGATTCACAAATAAACCACAAAAACAAAAGAAAATTAATAGTAAAAAAGATTCTGCACCAATATAAATGCTTCCATAATATACATATCACTGAGTCAGCTAGAAAGTTAAATAACATTTTAAGATAGTGGATTTCCAGATGTAATTATATTTCACAATGTTTAAAAATTATTTATCTAGCTAAATAATTTTACAAAATAATATTTTTCAATGTTTTTTATACAAGTTTGACATTGGTGTCCCAAAGCAAAATGGAAATATCATAGGAGAGAGGATCAACTTTGATCCGAACATCCCTTATGGTCAACTTCTGGCAACATGGAAAGCAAAGAGGTGCATCATTAAACTTATTTTTTATCTGAAAACAAGAGTATGTAACTAAAATTATTCTCTTTTTTAACTTCACTTAGTTCTCAAAGTTATGGATCTTATACACCACCATATTTTTATCTTACATCCTTCGTCATCATCATCATAACAGTTAATATATGATGATGATGATGAAGGATGTAAGAATTAAGTATATAGTCATTTACTTTTGTTTTCTTTGTAAATTCCTTTAATTTAATCCTAGCAACTGCCATGTTATGATTCTTTTGCATTAGGAAATAAACATGTGAATGATAAACATTAAAGTATGGATGAAGATAAACTTGACACAGCTCAAAATTGTATAATTAGCTCTAATACAATTATGGCCAGTAGTAGTCAAATGCCTGCATCGCAATTTAAGTAGAAAAAAATGTTTAGCTTTTAAGGTAAACATTTACTTCTTAACTGGTTAATGTTTTGGCTGTCACTATATCTTTAGACAACCTATCCTCCATTCCCAACACTTAATTGTAGAAGAAATGCTAGCACATATTCATTAATGTCAGAAATTCCTAAAGTTCATATGACCCAAAACTTTAGAATTATTTTTTTTTAGTTTCAATTAAAAGAGGATTAAATTACAATAATTTTGATAAAAACAGCTTGAACATAAATAAAAATAACTAAGCTTTTCAAGTAACTAAGTTGAAATGTTTTTATTTTCTTATTTGTTCTTCCTGTAAACCTGCACATTATCCCTTACATTTTTTTTTACTGCCTATATATATAGTTCAAGTAAATATCCTTTCATATTAATGAGATATACAACTACCTGTGTGGTACCAGAGTAGAATAGTACTTCTCTCTGTACTAGGTTTTGTAAGGGGCGAAAAAGGTACCAAAACTGACAGATGGCGGTATACCCATCCAAAACAGAGCAGCTGAAATACTATAGGGTGAGAATAAGCAGCAGCATTTTTATTATGAAGTTGTGCTCTGCAATTGCTACCACTTCTGCCCAGCACAGCAATTATGGGCAAAAATTTCCCTATCTTGGGGACGCCTATGTCCAACAGTGGACTTTCTATGGCTGATATGATAATGATGATACAAAAGTAAAATCAGTCTAATGACGAACTACAGTAGTAAATTAAACCCTCTATTTTCTCAGTACATACTGCAAAAGGAGAGTAATGTAGTAAGTACAATCAATCTGAGAATTAATATTAAGCCAAGACAGTAAAAATAACTGCTAATAATATACATTAAGAATTCATATGTAATGATTTATAAAAACCATCTTGAATATTTGTTAGTCATAAATAAATTACGGTATTATTTACCAACTATCACAATACTCACATACATCAAATCAAACTTATTATCTTGAGTATGTGCCAACTCTCTATATATATTCTAACAACAATACATACATGTAACCTAAACAAATTATATTTCACAGTGTGTATGTATAGATGATTTTTACATTGTAAGGGATTAAATTTTAGAGAAAAAAAAATCATGAATATCCCAAGGGTTTAGCTATAGAAGTTTAATCTTCGTACTTAACTCATACAAATGATCAAACACCATCACATCTTACGCCTTTTTGTTATGTAGGTAAATAAAACATACGTGACCGAAAACTATTGAAGTATGTATGGCTGTCATGCCAGATTCTCACACAGGATGGCCAAATCAAATAGAACATGTCACAAGGAGTCTATTAATAGTATCATTTGCCATTACAGATTACTCACCATAAGAATTATATACATGTGCAGTCAATAAAATACAGTAACTTAAAAAAAATCACTTGAAAATACGACGATTTGTATGACAATAAGATTCCAACAATTTCATACGTTCTAATACCGAACATTTATAAATATCCCACAAAAATATATTTAGACATGAAACATAACATAATGATTTGGTTATTCTTCTTAAAACCAGGGAAATATACCTGAATTTATGAAAACAAGACATGAATAAGACAAATATGGCGGCCGTAATGAACATCTCGTACCACAACGGCGTCTCGATATTAACAACTAAATATACCATTATAAAAGAAAAACCTACCTTGTAAAGTTCAATATAATATGTTTTGCCTTTTTGGCCACTTGTTTGATTACTTTTCACGTCTTTTCCATCATTTGTAGAAGTCATTTCTCAAGAAAATATCGCGGGGAGACATTTATGCGCTTGTGTTTTCGTAATGGTGCTGTCAAAGTTAGTGTTGCAATGTAAAAAAACAATCAAGAGACATTTAAAACCATAGATGATACAAATTAAATAATAATATGCGACGACAGCAAACATATGATTGTAACAGATGTTTTTAAATCACTTGCAATGCCGCTTAGCACCGCTAAGCGGAGTTATACTTTCAAAGCATGTCAGCTGTATGACACTAATTATGTTTTAACCCATAATGTACTTCAGTCAATATGTAATCGGTCAGTTGAAACAAAGAACTTCTCAATCATTAAAATATAAATCCATGTACTTCCTAACTAGTAAAAATCTTTAATCTATTTTTAATGGCACAGTTTATTATCAATCGCTGTTGCAGAGTCACGGTCTGCGGTTGCTACCACGCTTGGCCCCTATGACCTCGGGCAGCTGTGGACATGCAATAGCTGATATGATAATTATAAATCTACTAGGGGTTTTCCCATAATTACCACGTGAAGTGGTTCTATGTAGATAGTAAATAAGAAAGCCAGCTGTCGTTAACTTATTCACCTGAAAAACTAAAGTGCGCCTTTAGTTTTTCGGGCAGATCCACCCCGATCTTAACACCAACTAATTCCTTTATATTGTATATATTTGTACAATTGATTTCTTACCGGTATGGTACACATCTTGTGTGTTTTTTGTTTACTACTGAGACGTCTATTCCATCGCCACCTGAAGAATAGGCAAGAATGTCTTCTGACTCTGTCAAGTCTTAAGATTACATTTGTTGCAGGTTTATTGAACCTGCAAGATAAATCGGTGGTGATAATCGTATCACTAACATCATCAATGTAGTAGTTGGCACTAATGAAGCCCCTACCGGTGTCGACGCTTACAAACCATTGACTTAAAGCTAGTGGTTAAACCAACTCAATCCCAAGTAGTTTTATCGTTGACATATTCTTTAGCGCAATAAGCTTTAGAGATAAGTTTTATACTTTGTTAAGTACCGGTTTTATCTAAAAATCTATAGTCTATAGCCACAATGGCGTTTTAATTCATTAGGTTGGCTACATTGCTTTCAGTACAAAGCAAAAGCGAGTTGTGTCAAGTGAAATAGCTTTTTCTTCACGAATTCATTTAATCAAAGTGTGATAAAATGTAAATTTGTAGTGCAAGAAAATGTTCAATACGTAGGTGAATGAAATAGGATTAGATTTTAAAAGATTCTGATACAATATTTTGTCTGACTGCTATTTTCATTCAGTTGTGTCAGTGTAGGGCTTTGGAGGAGACAATAATTTATTGCTGTATAATCCATAATTGATAATGTGTTCAGCCTTATTCTTATCATTTTCATGATTTTAGTTACTTCGTAATTGAGCTTTAAGAGCTGAACTAGACTGTGGAGGTGCGGTATGGTCTGATTGTCGGCACATCTGGAGATTGTATCGAACTAAAGGCATTTCTTCGCCTACTTGAAACATTGACTAACAGTTCAGGTTATTGTATGTTACTATTCCGAATAGCACGTAGCAAAATATTATATTAAAAACGAATAATTCTCTAGAATTTATGTATTTACTCAATTAGTTAACAGTCAGCAGAATATTTGCAGAATCGAATACGTGACGTATTTCGTTTGTGTAGTTGTTACTCTGTAACGTAGTGAACTGTGTACTCAGTGTTGTGATGAGTTTGTCAAGTGATATATCAGTTTACCTTCTTTACAAGTGTTTGGAACGGTAATTTGTGAAAATGGCAAAAAAATCTGATAACACCGGCGGTAAGCTGGTAACAGTCTCCGTCGTAGGTCTCTCTGGTAAGATATTGTGTTACATATAATTTCAGTAATATTAACGAGAATTCTTTAGTACTGTGTTGAAGGTTAAATTAATAAGTGTATCTAAATATTTTTATTTTTGGTGTCACTGAAGAAATAAAAGGTGAAATATATGTTACACTAGTAAAGAATACCAAAAAAAAATTATTCATTAAGTTGTAAGTTGTTCTGGTAAGTTGTTTAAAATAAAATAAAACATAGTTCTCTATAATCAGGTTATAATCAAAGCATGGAAATATAATAATGCAAGTTCTGGACACAGTACTCATATTGAATTTGCTTGTGTCATGACAGTAGTAATTTTTTTAATTATACCAATATCTACTTTTAGGCAAACAGTCATCAATCACTAATTAGTATTATATATAAAATAGATCCAAAATAAATTACATGTATATGATGAGGAAACACAAACACTAGTTTTATTTGTGTTATATCATGGTTAAATTATGTTAGCTTACTATTGCTATACAATAGTATTTCCAAATGTTTTGTGGTATTGTTAACTAGAAACATAATAAAACCCTATCAGTTATGTACAGTCACTTTCTAAAATGCCATTTGAATGACCTATCACTAATTGAATAAAAGGAAGCAATACAGTCTCAATTTGCTTGGTCTCTGTGCCTTAAATTGTGAATGATCTATCCATTGTTGCACTATCTATTTTATTTCCTGCTATCTGTGTGTAGGTGCTGTTTGCTGGCATAGAAAGCTGATAAATTGTTAACCGTTAGGAGTAGAGATAACTTGTATGTACACTTATTAATTTGACTAAATATAGATAGCAAGTGTAAACAAATGATTTTGTTTATTCACAACTTATTTATGAGACACTACTGTGCTGCCTCTAAATAATTTATATGTATACATTCTAATTAATTATCAAAATATATATCTTTGTAATTTCACAGTTGGACCTCTAATACACTAATACTGTACTTTTTATAGAGTAATAATTACAGATTTTATAGTATTAAGATGTTAAACAAATTTTGTCTGTGAGATTAACTGATAATGTTCTCTTGAATAACAGCAAGATTTTTTGGACGAATGTTCTACATAACATGTTGCTTTTTAATCCCTTGTTATTTTCATTTAAGCAGTTAACTAAATAAGTTTCAGTATATAAACATGTCCTTTTTTAAGAACCAACTAAAACAAGGTCTACAGTTTGTTTTAAACTGTAATATGATTGTATTATAATATGAAATTCAAATATAGAATATATATCTAATTAAATGACATTTGGTTTCCTTGCAGGAAAGAATCTGCATATTTTATATGCATTTCAAACTTACTTATAGCAAAAATAAATCTTATCAACTTATTTAATTTAAAAATAATGTTCTCATTATTTGCATGTTTGATTCATTTCAATAATTTTCTATTATGTTAAGTTATCATTGTTGAATATTAAGGATGCAAATTTTACTTTTAAATATCTAAACATGGATATGTAATTACCATATGTCAAATATGCATATGAGTGTATCCTATTTGCATTTGATATTAGTGAAATCAGGTAGAACATATGAATAGTAATCATTATAAGGTAATAATATACTCAACAGTAACCTGTTTAAAAATATATCAGTGCATAATAGTAGTTGCAATGCAATTTTTTTATGTTCAATCAATTATTAAGTAACTACACATTCCATATAACTCATAATATATAAATCTAATTTAACATTTTTAAGTTTAAAGTACAGTGACGATTTTCAAGTGTCACTGTAAAAAATATGACTAACTATTAATCATTCTGTTTTTTTAAGTTGTGATTTGTTTTTGTCTTCAGGCACAGAGAAGGAGAAGGGGCAACTGGGGGTGGGCAAGTCTTGTCTGTGCAACAGATTTGTGCGAACCCATGCGGATGATTACAATGTTGACCACATCTCCGTTCTGAGTCAGGTAAATATTTTTTGTAATCAAGCTATACTGAAAATTGCACAACATGTTATTTCATATGTAAATTGATCTGCTATTATAGACATGAAAGTTTATATAGTGTGCCATATGGATGTTTGTTGCTCAATCACACCAGAACTACTGAGCAGATTTGTATTAAATTTTGCACTGAGATTATTGACAGTCTAGAATAACTGTTTATTTTTTTTTAAATTGTATTATTGCTAATTAATTTGTTCTATAACAATGACATTGCTTTTTTAGCATAGCATAAATTTATTTAAATGGCATAACACAGTTTAATACTATCACAGGTGCCAACAATTACTTCTTACATGATTGTATGTTATATTCCTATGATTTGTTTATATGTAACTTGGATTATGGAATAAATATTATTATTATTAACTTGAATATCTCATAATGGACAACTACTATTCTTATAAATTCAAAGAATACTGAATACTCATTAAGTAACCATATAGGTATATCAACTATAATTGTTATGTAGGTTTAGCATGTTGAGTCAGTGTTGGTATTAGTTACGGTTTGTGAGATCACAGACTGAGCATGACATATATATCTATTACGTATTACATACATTCTATTATAATTCATTCAGTATTTCAGAAACCAACCAATTACACTCTGTCATGTGTGCGGTGTGTTTATTTATTTGATCCCAAGTAATTTCTATAGACCTACAATACAATGCAGTGTAAACTTGGCTGGTTGGGTTTAAGTTTCTAAGGGTTTTAATTCCTTTCCTACATTTATCTATGGTGAGACAGTGAAACCTCTTTTCGGCGTCATGTAATTCTTCACAATACAGATTAGTCAGTAAACAGTACTTCTCATATATTATTAAGTAAGACAGGGTGAGTTATTTTACATAAGGAGAAAAATAGTATACTTCTAAATCTTTGCATCGAACTTCTGTCAGAGCGTTCCCAGCGTTGTGGGTTCGATCCCCACCCGGGACAAACATATGATGATATTTGTGTTTGTTCTGTGTCTAGGTGTTAAAAATATATATAAAAGTATTACATTTGTTGTCTAATATGCGTAAATATGACATATTGTGTAATATGGTGTGAATAATATATAACTAATATGTTTTATAACAAAGAGCAGCAGAACACATTCGCTAATAGAATAAGTTGAAAGTATGTTCTTTGTTGAACTAACCCAGTGCTAAATAAACTCTTCCGTTCCGGCTCCATTTATAACAGTAATGAGTTATTATTCCCCTTATTTGATGACTGTAATTATAGCGCGTGTTGCAAAAACGCAGTAAAAGTTACTTCGTAACAACCAAACTTTATTTACCCGCAACTAGTGTTGGTAACCGACATAACTGCATAATTAATGCCACCCAATGACCTTAATTAGAAACGTAATAGTCTATGACGATGTTACAAATGCGAGTGTTTTATAATGCATAGTTAAATAGATGATTAGGAATGTGACGTTGTATCGGTAGTCCCTCCGTTTGCGTCAAGTCGAAAAAGGCGAATGCGGTACCGGAACCGACTGATAGACCTCATTCAAATGAAGTCTGCATTGGAACCTGTAGTCTATTTCTACCGCCATATAGCAGTGTTGGCATTGCTGTGTTCCGGGTTTTTCAGGCATATGTTCGCCTTATAATAGTCGGGCCCAATGGCGCAGATGGTAGTCATCCTATCTTGTGCGCCAGGGATCGTTTGATTCCCACCCAGAGCAAATATTTATATGATGATATTTGTGTCCTCTGTTGTCCGGCGTCCGTAGCACAAGTGCTTTAAGCGACTTACCACGGAGTCAGATCAATGAGATGATGTGCGAATTTATTTATTTATTAATAATGAGCGACCTTGTCCCCTCCTCCAGGGGTGCTGGATCGAAACAGTATAGTACATCACAACAAGACGGGAATTGGCAGCAGCTTCTCTGTCGAGAAACTTAGAAATTATGGATTAAATTTTCTGTAATATCAAACAGGATGCCATTGGATGCAAACGATCTCATTATTCGAAATCTGGGGAGTCCTATGTCCCAATTGTCCGAGAGACATCCGTCCTATGGCTAATATGATGATAAAGTTGACGGTATATCCAGGCACGTGACACTTTAGTACTTAATACGTTAAGAATAAGGTCGACAATCACGTCGTTCTTAACCACTGAACCTTATAGCGATGACGACAATGCTTATTATCGCTGGTTTAAATCCTTTGTCAACCTTTAATTGTAGGTTTAATCTCGGGAACTACTATGCCTCTCCTACGATTCTTACAGAAATACATCACTCTAATAAATACAGAAAATTAACATCTTGAATTAACAGTCGTTTGCTTAGTTTAGAAACAGTATTTCAGCACAAATGTAAATTATAATATTAAAATGTAACACGATATGCAATGATAATTAATTTTAATCCATGCTAATATAAAAGTGCAAAGGTGTCTGTCTATTTGTAACACTTTCACGGCGGGATTATCAAAGCGATGTTGATGTAATTTGCCATGGAGATATATCAAACATTAGGGTAGGACTTAGGCTTCTTCTGTACTCGAGGGACGAAATTAAAGTGAAGTCCACGTGCATAGAGTATATATAGAATAGAATATAGCTCAAATGCAACAGGGCGGCAATGGGCAGCAGCCTTCCCGACGCGAAGCTACGCCCTGTGATTGGCACCATGCTTGCCCAGCGTGGCAAATCTACGCAAATTCTCCCTTTTACATATGTATGTCAAAATGGGAACCAGTTGGCACATGGGTGTGGAGTTTACAATAATACTACCTGACCGAATATTGTTATCGTCAGTTTTTTACAATGGTTCTGCTATTAGTATCAATGCAGCCAAAGATAAGACCTAATAATATTGTATACCTTACCAAGTTTGCTACCGATAATGTAAATATTTAAGGAGAATCGTCAAAATATACTCTTTTTTAGTAGACCCATTATAGTATACTTGTATCGTCGAAAATTATAATATATATATATATATAACCCGACAGATTTTGTCCTGTCCTAGCTAAATATTAATAATGTTAATCATGAAAAAAATATTGCGTCTATAATTTGTAATATATCTAATAATAATTATTGTACACATATACACAGTGAGGAAAATCTGATTACAATCGCTTCAGTAGTTTAGAAGTTCATCGCGTGGCAAACACCGTGACACATAATTCTTATACATAACTAGCTAATAAGAATGTCTTGTACAGTTTTAACTTGTGGTAGACTAGAACTAGTGGTAGTAATAATTAGTGGTTTAACGTGTGTGACATAATATCCTCATGTCACAAGGCGCTAGTGAGTAGATGAGTCCTTGCAATGACGCGAGAGCCTGTGTAGGCTGTATAAATAAAATAAATAAATAAATTCTCACAACATCTAACTTTGACCTGATTCTGTAATAAGCCGGTTAAAGCACATGTGTTACGAACAACAGACAACAGAGGAATCACAAATTTACTACTTAAATGCATATCTTTAACACCCAGACACAGAACAAACATAATTATCATCCTCATAAGATAGGATCACTGCCACCTGCGCCATCGGTCCCTTATGCGTTTAAATCAAGTTTGCTAGCCATCCCAGTTTACCTATAGGTATATATCCCTACTAATATTATAAATGCGAAAGTAACTCTGTCTGTCTGTCTGTCTGTTACGCTTACCCGCTTAAACCTCTCAACCGATTTTAATGAAATTTGGCACAGACAATTTTTAGACCCTGAGAAAGGACATAAGCTATTTTTTTTTGAAGTAATGAAAAGGGGTGAAATGTTGTATGGAAATATCGCTATTTTTAAAGATAGAAACTTGAAACCTATTTTTCAGGCCATTGATCGATATAAAAAAACAAGACATTCAAAGTATATAGCTATTCTACGCGGACGAAGTCGCGGGCACAGCTAGTATATATATAATAAAGGTTATTCTTTTGTTCATGCCTGTAAAGTCAGGAAATAAATATATTTACGGAAGAACTTTTTTTCACACTTCGTGGCTGACAAGCTTGCGGCTCGTATGATGGTAAGCGATTACCGCAGTCTATGGACGTTTACAACACCGAGGCATCATTCACACGTTGCGGATCCTTTAAAAACCTTTTTTAAGAACCCCACACTGGTTCTCTGGGAAAACCTCAGCAGGGAGAGTCGTGGTGACTTAATAATAGACGGTATGTTCCGAAGTGAGAAAGCTGAGTGAATGTCTGGTGTCTTTATGTTAATTAAGACTTAACTATTTTCTTTTTTTTCATAACAACATAGTTGTTAACTTCTAGTCAGTTTATGAAACACTAGCCTTCCGCCTGCGACTTCCTCCGTAAGGTGTAAACCTACTTTATATGTCATTCTTGAGAATAACTCTTTTTATTACGGGAAGTAGTCTATGTCGTTTCCTGACAGTTAAACTGTGCAAATAATCGAGCCGATTTTATAGAGAAAAATCATCATTATCATCATACCAGCCATTAAAATTCCACTGCTGAACATAGGCCTTTTCAAGAAAGGATGTTTTTTTAAGAGCGCACCTTTTTTGGCGAGGATGCTGCTGCCCATTCCCACTCTGTGCATTTGAGTTGCACTGTTTCGGATGGATATACCACCATCTGTCGGTTTTGGTACCTTAATCGCCTCTTACGATACCTGGTGGAAGGTAATATTCTACTGGCGTTTTACTTTTCTCCTACTAGTGGAAGGTACTGGTGGGAGAAAAGTAAAACGCCAGATTTATCCCACGGGAACATGCTTTTGGGATAAAATCTGTTCAGCCGATCTGGCGTAAAAGAGTAACAAACATAAATTCATACTTTCACGTTTCTAATATTAGTAAAGATTGAGATGGCGCAATGGATTAAGCATTGATACAGAAATCTGCTCCTGCTGATATGCGAGAAGTCAACATTGTTTTGGGTCTTGGGTTGGGTTATTAAATGATGCCGGATTAATTGTGCACAAATCCTGAATCCCGTCGCTGACCAACGTTCTGCGCGGCATTACGGGCAAAATTGTGGGCCTTTTTAGGAACGCCTATGTCTATCGGTGGATTTGTTAAGAATGCTGTGATGATGCTGAAATTCTGAATATTCCGATTCCACAACACTAGATGGTACTTTATTAAGAACTAGCTGTGCCCGCGACTTCGTCCGCGTGGAATAGTTTTTTGGGTACCATACCTATTTACTTCAAATTATATAAACTTTGAATGTCACGTTTATTTATATCGAATCAATGGCCTGAAAAATAAGTTTTAAGTTTCTAGCTCTAAAAATAGCGATCCATGCAAACAACTTTTCATCCCCCCTTGCAACCCCTTACAACCCTTATTTCGAGTTCAAAAATAGCCTATGTCCTTTCTTAAGGTCTAAAGATTGTCTATGCCAGATTTCATCAAAATCGGTTGAGAGGTTTAACCGGGAAAGCGTAACAGACAGACAGACAGACAGACAGAGTTACTTTCGCATTTATAATATTAGTAGGGATGTTATAAACTTATTATGTACTTGCAATATAGTTCAAATCACGTGTTATTTCGCTGTTAAAATCCGTTATATAACCTCATACCCAAATAATCATTTTGCGCGCTCCGCCGTTTTAACTGCATATTGCCAGTTGATAATGAAAGAATAAAAAATACCTTATGTTACTTGCTGATAATGTTCAATTAGTGAAAAAATATTTAAAATCGGCTTAGTAGTTTGTTAGTATTGTTTGCATTGTTGCAATTTAGGTAGAGATCACTATTTTATTGCAAATATAATATCGCCTACGTTATTCGGTCAATGCTTTCTACAGCTGAAGATATTTCAAATTAGGTCTAGTAATGTTTTAATTAAATCTTAACATACGAACAAAAAATCGAATTTTACGTCTTTATTAGTTTAGATGAAAACTGTCATTGAAATATGGTCGAATACCGCGCTCTAATGAAAAGTTATTGAAATGTATTGAACACGTAAATTGAAAAAGTGGTAAAGATGGATTGATGCGAATTTGGTACACAGTACTAGAGCTTGATTTTCTTGAAAATATTGACGGTGGTTGATTGATAAATAATTTAACCACGTGCGTCGCGGTAATCTTTTATTGATCGTATGATATATAGGCGTTTAAATAATGCAATATTTACCGTATATACACTCATTTACAAAAAAACGGGCGGTTTAGATTTTAATGTTTCTTTGAAAAAATACGGTACCAATATGATTTCAAGCATTTGTACATGTTACTGGCCGGTTTTCAAAATGCTGTGGTTTTTAAAACAGTACGTTCTAAATTTAAATTTTCGTTTCATGCTCGTTTTTTTTTTACAGAAAAACACATTTTATCCTACACTTTTGGTGCCAAGTTCCAAAAGATAATTTCTTTTTATGAATTCCAATTTTTATGAATTTATTTCATATTCTTAATTGTCAAAGCTTTATTTATTTTGTTTAGCTGTCTCAATAATGTTAGAGAAAACGGTAAAACCTACCAAAATTATTCCCCTGCTCGAAGAGGGTTGCAGCCAATGCTTCGTGGCTCAAAGGCTAAGTGTGAGTCGCTCGACGGTTCAAAGGACACCGGTTCCGTCGAGAGAAGGCCTGGTTCTGGAAGAAAACCATGTACCCAACCACGGGATGATCATTTTCTTGTGAGTCGCGCATTGAGAAATCGCAAGTCTTCGTATGTGGACCTTAAGAACGACCTCGAAGAAGTAAGAGAAGTGCATATTAGTCTATGGACGGTCAGGTGGAGGCTTCTCCTGGCCAATATACGCAGTCATCGCCCGGCCCGCGGCCCTAAGTTGCACCGTGAACACAGAGTTGCCAGGCTTAGGTTTGCTCGAAATTGTGAGTCATGAACTCAAGAAGACTGGAATAGAGTATTGTTCTCCGATGAAGCCAGGATATCTCTTTTCGGTGAAGATCGACGTCGGCGCGTGCTACGAATACGAGGAGAACGCTTTGCAGAGGCTTGTTTTGAAGAAATCACACCTTATGGTGGGGGCTCTGTTATGTTTTGGGCAGTAATAAATTCAATGGATCGTACAGAGTTAGTCTTCATTGAAAACGGCTCACTGACTGGACATCGATACAAAACGGAAGTTCTAATTCCTCATGCACAACCCGCACTGGCCGCTTCAGGCGAAGACTAAATTTTTATGGACGACAACGCTCACGCGCCCACCGGTCTGGCGATGTGGAAGCGTATGTGCAAGAGGTCGGCATTCGTCGTTTGGATTGGCCAACTCGAAGCCCCGACCTCAATCCTATAGAGCATGTCCGGGAACGTTCTGAAACGACGCGTGACGTGAGATCAGTACAACCAACTCCGCAGACCATCAGAGAGCTGAAGAATGTGATAACCGCGGTGTGGAAACGTATTCCGCAAGCATGTATCCGGGATATCCTCGCTAGCATACCCATACATACGAATTCAAGCTGTGATTTCAGCTAGAGGGGGCCACACTCGATACAAAAATATTATTTGCTTTTTCTTTATTAAAGAAAAAACAAACAAAAATCTTTGTTGACTTTTACTTCACGAGCATATGCACTACTAGCGAGCATACACTACTAGTGAAATTTCGCATTTAAACCCATAATTTTTATCAAAATTTTATGATAATACTGACGAAAACGATTATTAATTTACAAAATTGTGAAACTAAAACTACCTACCCACTAATAATTATCAAACAAACCAATAGTAACATTTGAAATGGTTTATTGCTTAGGTGCCCGTTTTTTTTACAAATGAGTGTATAAATAGTGCCATGAGGTACCGGCAGAGTACCTAATGGCACTATTGCCAATGGTATTTATAGTCTTGGTAATGGTACTATTCTAAAAGTATATTCCCGTGTACCAAGTGTCGTAGGAGGCGACTAAGATACCAAAACCGACAGATGGCGGTAAATCTATCCGGGACAATGCAGCTCAAATGCACAGGGCGGGAATGAGCTGCAGCATCTCCGTCGCGAAAGCTGCGCTCTGCGATTGCCAACACGCTTGCCCAGCGCGGCAATTATAGGCAAAATCCCCCCTTTTTTGGAGAGGCCTATGTCCAGCAGTCTATCAATGACTGGTATGATGATGATGATTGTAAATCTAATGTAAGATTTTCTTTCCAGTCTGACTTCAGTGGTCGCGTGGTGAACAACGACCACTTCTTGTACTGGGGCAGCGTGTCCAAAGAGAACGATGACCAGGAATACCGCTTCGAGATCCTCGAGCAGACGGAATTCGTTGACGACGCGTGCTTTCAGCCGTTTAAAGGTAGGTCGAGTAGGTATTGTAGCTCAGTTTATTTAAAACAAATTAGATAGATAGATAAACACCTTAGTGCTCACAAGTACATAGTTCTAGCTTAGTGTTAATTAAACAAAAATAAAAGTCAAAAACAATGTGAGCAAAGGCGCGGAGCATTTTGCTTGTTTGCTTGATTTATAGTTTATAATTAAGATTTTGTAAATAAATAGTTGTGCAATTTAGTTATGAAAATGGTGAGTGATTTAAAATGTCATGATATCAATAAGCAGGTTGTTGGGCATCTTCAAGTGATAAGGTTGGCAATGCGCTAGTAATATCCTTGTGATATTACAAACGTCTATAGGCTGTAGTGGCTCATTGGTCGAAGGCCAATAAAAAAATAATTACTTTTTTTTAGCTTTTTTTTTTTTAAAAATATTTTACGTATAAATATAATTAATATTAGTAATACCCGCAAGACCGCAACGTTGGGTCATTTATTAGGGTGCACGCGAGTTGCTCCAATTCTTTTATCCGCTAATAATTCATAAAGAGAATGCTTCTTAAAACATTTGCCAATGTTTTTTTGTGAAATAAAATATTAGTATTTGTATTCCTTTGACGGATAACAAAGCAGGCTTGTATGATGTTGTAAGGGTGTAAGGTTACGTTGGGAATCGAGTATCATATGCGTATGAAACGGGCAGTCGCTCGTTAAATAAATTACTCTAACATTAATGAGGAGTTAGTTATATTAAGAGCCTACAATGTCATTGGGTAGTTTTTAAGTCTAACGTATAGACATGCTGTTGTAACGAAGTCGAGTAGTATCTGTGGTCCTTTTTTATGCGCTTATCGTGGATTCGACCGTCCGGGACAAACATTTATGTGACGATATTTTTTTGTTTTGTGTCTGGGAGTTAAAATGTATTTAAGAACTACATTTGTGTTCCACTATTGTCCGATGTTACCTCGGACTCAGGTCAACGTATGAGATGTGTGAATGCGTAACGCGCTCGGCTTACAATAAGTGCAATTGCACCAAGTGACTATATTATTCTGACCGCGCATATTGCGCCGCACAAGAATTGCGCTTAATGAAAGGACGTTTGCTCCTCTCACTGCTGCGCTCTGTGATTGCCAACACGCTTGCCCAGAGCTGCAATTTAGGCAAAATTCCCCTTTCTTGGGGAGGCCAATGTCCAGAAGTAAATTTCCAATGGCTGATATAATGATGATGATGAAGTTTACGCGTTATTTAGAGGTTAGGCCTAGGTATACTAATTTAGAGGTTGACAGTGGAGGTATCCTTATTCCTAATTATTATTATAAACCTACTAGACATACCAGACATACTAGAACATATAAGCATGTTTGTGACTCATTCACGCCGGAAAGACTGAACGGATCTGGATGAGATTTGACACAGAGATTATCGATAGCTTAGAGTAAAACAAAGGCTACATTTTTTCCCAAAAACATATTGTCGTGATCAGGCTCTATTTTTTTTCTCTTTGGAATAAGAAGTTGGAGGACTTTTGCACAGTTTATCTGTTCAGGAGATATATAGAATTTTGTTGGAAAATAAGAGTTACCTAAGGATGCGATCAAGGTATTCCTATATCTGTTTCTTATTGCTTTTCGCAGTCGGCAAAACAGAAGCGTATGTCAAAAGATGCGTCGCCACAAAGCTTCAATCCGCCGAGAAGCTGATGTACGTGTGCAAGAACCAATTGGGGATCGAGAAGGAGTACGAGCAGAAACTGATGCCTGACGGGAAACTCAGCGTGGACGGTTTTCTCTGCGTCTATGACGTCAGTCTAGTGCCCGGGAGGAGCTGGGAGAAACAGGTATGATATTCTCATTCCCAGTTCTAGATTATTCATATTGTATTTGCTGCTGATTGGACAAATGTTCGGACAAGTGTTCTGTCATATAAACTATTTAAGTTTAATTAATCTAATGGTGGTAGAAGGGTTGAAATTTAGGGTGCCACATCATAAAACATTTGCCGTCAAATATCCGTAATAACTGCTTGAAGTTACTTATCACAAAATATTAAATAACTTGGCATTTTGTTAACCAACTTGACCCTTCCTTATTCACAGAATGAGATCCTCGCAGCGATCCTCCAAAACATAATCAAGCTGAAAAAGCCAGTGGTACTCGTCACGTCGAAGAACGACGAGTCATGTGAGCAGGGAGTCCGCGAAGCCGAACGACTGGTGCAGCGGAAGGAGTTCAAGGGGTGCATACCCATTGTGGAGACATCGAGTCATGACAACGTCAATGTGGACCAGGCGTTTTTGCTGCTGGCTCAGATGGTGGACAAGTCGAAGGCTAGGATAAAGGTGGGTTGAAGCATTGTTGCTTGGTCATCATATCGTGTATATACTGAATTTGACGAGGCCGATGGTGCAGATGGTAGTTATCCTCTCATGCGCGAAAGTTGGCGGTTGCGGTCCCCACCCAGGACAAATATTTATATGATGATATTTGTATTTGATCTGTGTCTGGGTGTTGAATATAGTAATAATGAGTATTTCAGTATTTTATTTGTAATTCCTCTGTTGTCTGATGTCTGTGTTGAGTGTTTCAAGCGACTTACCACTGAGTCAGTCATATGAGGTGTTTGAATTTATAATTATTAATTGGTATCGTAATTTGGATACGGTGGACGATAGACAAATTCAGTATTCCTAAATTAATAATAATACTCGTGTAATTATGTGAGCAAGACTTAGTCCATGTAGGTATTTGTGTGGGTACCGTACCGCTACTTCGTCCATTTCTACCGCCAAACAGTGGTGCTCGCATTGCTAAGTTTCATTAAGAATTATAGGTTATGTTCTTTTATATTAGGTTACGTTGCTCTAACGTCTAGATATTTTGCTATGGAAACGTCAATTTAGGCCAGGCGTTATTACTGCTGACTCAGAAGGTGGAAATGAAAATGAAATAACGTATAATAAACTACTATTTTTTCAATGGCTTCTTTTGTTAACGGCTGTAAAATGCGGAGTATTTAATTTACTTTTATTGTTCGACGTCTTAGTTATTTTGCTGCAATCGTTCTCAAGATTGTTATATGTAAAAAGCTAAATTGACCACGTAAAACCGTTAAAAAAATGTTAGAAAATATTAAAATAACTGATATAACTGATGTGAATACTGCAGTTTCAAATTGCAGGTGAAATTGCATCAGTCGTTTGATTACGTCATTTATTGCTTGCAGGTCGCCAATTACGCGGAAGCGTTGAGAATAAGAAGAGAGAACCTCGACTTTGTCACCGAGGCATTCACTCAACTGATACGGATACACGTTCAAGACCACAAGTAAGAATATTGTAACACTGGAATTTATGTCATTGGCCCTATCATTGAGGCCTTGGTATGACCCTCGAGCCCTGCGGGGGCCTCTCTTACTCAGAAACATCGGGTATACAGTCGTGTATGAATGCGTGGCCTCACCCTTCCTTAGGTGTCGCTGGAAATAGCGACTGAGTAGACCTGCATTAATTTCAATTGAAAAAATAAAAACTATTATACTTAGTTAAGTATGATTATTATAGAACTGAGAAAAAAATAAGTCTTATTCTTACGATCAATAGAAAACTACGCTGACGTCAAGTACCTATAGACTTTTTTCCAATCAATACTATCATCATTGCTCTGGGCAAACATGGTGGCTATCGCTAGCTTGTCACTAGGAATGTGGCTGTTCATGGTATATCCCGAAGGCTATATCGCCATCGGTCGGTTCTGATACCTCCGTCACCTTCCGTCCGGTATCCCACATCGAACTAAGCAATGGCAACAAGAGTATTCGTATCAAATGTCAGTCTGTATTTAGTAAATATGTAACTGAACCAGGTGTGGTCCAACGCTCTATTTTACTTTGCCAATCAATACGTGATTTGTTAATATTGTAATATTTTTATTTTGTGCCCTCATCATACAAGTCATTGAAAGTCCACTGCTGAACATAGGCCTCCCAAAGAAAGCCGCGCTTGGCAAGCGTGTTGGCAATCAATCCATGCTAATTATCCTCGCCCTGTGCATATGAGCTGCACTGTTTTGGATGGATATACCGCCATCTGTCGGTTCTGGTACCTCGCGGCTTTTGTGCCTATGGTTCACAAATTATATCCAGAACTTACTATTCAGCTGTGTGTTCTTTGCTTGCAGAGAGATGTGGTCCGCTGCTAGTAAGAGGCTATGTCACTATCCGGAGTGGGTTAAATTCGTGCAGCAATTTGGCAATGATGGGACCCAGGTAGGTTCTGGATTTACTCACATACATTCTTATTTATCGTAATAAACTGATGTTGATTGCAATACATACTCGTACATATATAAAGTCCATTTTCCATTGTGGTACGCAGAGACTATTACAGACGGGCCTGTTGGCGCATTCATAATGTTTCTATATTGAACGCTAAAGGTCGTGGGCTTGAGTCCCACCCAAAAAAAAATTAATTGTTGCATAATTGCATGTGTTTTGTGCCTGGGTGTTAAATATGTATTTAAATATTATATTTATGTCTGATGTCCGTAACATAAGTGCTTTAAGCTACTTATCTTGGAGTCAGGTTAATGCATATAGATGTTATAGGAATCTATTTTTATTAGTATTGTTGTTACGAGCTGACTTCATGGTAAATTCGGTAGTGTCCCTATCTTGTGCGCCTAAGGTCGTGGGTTCGATCCCCGCCCAAGACAAACATTGATATGATGTACATTTGTGTTTATTCTGTGTCTGTTGTCTGATATCTGAGTGTAATCACTTATTTCTCTATAGGATCTACTCTTGCCCATGGAACCTTATTTCATGGTGTTAACGTCTAAAATCATAAAATATATAGAATTATTAGGTGTGCAGAAAAAGTGATATCTAAATATAACCTTTAATGTTTTGGTGTAAGGTCGCTAATCGTGTAGTTTAAATTATATTATGTGGATCAAGTACTTAGAAAAAATAGAGTAAGTTCTTCCTAGTGCTGTTAATTCGTAGAATAGAATACGTAGTGTTTGGAACATTTTAATAATTACGTCTCTGTAGTTATAAGGACGGTTCTGAGAACTGATTTCCATTATTCAGGTGGTATACCGCCGGCATATCAGAAGATTGAAAGAGGAAAGGTCAGCCAAGAAGTTAAGGAAGCAGCTGGCCAAGCTACCGCAGGTGTTATCTAGAATGCAGCTGCCCACAGAAGACCTGCAAGAGACGTAAGTATTATTGTTATGGCTTAATACAGTGATTCTCAAACTGGAGAATTGTGTCCCCCGGGGGTCATCTTAGAACTTAATACTTGTTTGCAAGTAAATTGTATGGAAGGATATTCTTTGTCCCATTTTACTAGATATTTAGCAAAATGACGTACTTCACCGAACCAACGATGATTTTCTAATAATATCACAAAACGTAAATGTTTTATGCAATTTTTTTTATCAAGCAAGCGTGCTAAATAGATTTTTACGAAACTTCTTAATGATATAGATAGATTATAAATTATACTTTAATATATAATATAATAGTACCTATAGGTTATCATTACCAATAACGACGACGCCATTAAACGTTTGCATAAAATAATTTAATTTAGCTTAACCTTCCTTCATCATATCAGCCATTGGAAGCCCACTGTTACTGACAGGCCTCGCCTACAGGATGATTTTTGCCTATAACTGCCGCGCAGGGCAAGCGTGTTGACAACCGCAGTGTGACTTTCGTAACGGGGATACTGCTGCCCATCCCCGCCGTCTGAATTTGAGAAGTCCACTGTTAGACATGGGCCTCGCCTACAGGAGGATTTTTGCCGCGCAGGGCAAGCGTGTTGACAACCGGGATACTGCTGCTCATCCCCGCCGTTGACTTTTGATTTACACTGTTTTGCATGGATATACCGCCATATCGATTCTAGTAGCTAAGTCCTCTTACGACTCCTGCTACAGGGGGAGGTACTGTTCTACTCTGCCGGTACCTAACATAACCGTGTTGTTTATCTCCATAGGGATTGGCCAGTCGTAGTCCGCCAGTTGCGCGCGCACCGCGACTTCTCAGTGTACTTCAGCGAAGGCCGCGCGCCCGACTCGGGCTCGGACACCGGTTCCGACCTCGAGAGTCCCCTGGCCACCGACACCACGCTGCGGGTCGGCGAGCGAGCAGTCAGATACCAGGTAAGTCACATATCATCGCATAAGTTCTAACACCGCGTGTGTCAAAGTTGGTAACTTAATAATTAAGCCAACGATAACACGATATTACATTTCTAACGCTGAAGAAACGTATGATACCGTGTATTGTTTAAACGAAATCTATTTTGTACCAACAAAATACACAAGCAATTAGTTCTAAAAATATTTTATGAAACGTGAGCAATGTTTTCTCAATTGTACATAGTGTCAACATTCTGACTTACGCTGTGTTAGAACTTAAACGACGATATCTTTAAAGACCCAGACAAAGGGGTCATTTTATTTTATTATTATTTTCAAAATGATCATTGATGTTCCACTGTATAATAGATTCAGTGAAGATAAGATCCAATGGACGTCTGCACATACATGGCCAGAGAAATGCTCAACTGAAATGGCAGTGGAGAAGCTACGATGTTTTTGAAAACTTGTATTAATTCAATATTAACTTGTTCACAGACTTTGGGCCAATCACAGAAGATACCATACGAAATATTGGAAACAAACGAAGCCGCATCCGTTTTTAAGACCTTTTTGCACGAAGCACAAGAAGAGCAAAGGAATTATGAGTAAGTTTTTGAAAGGCGTACATTGTTTTGTGTTTAATTAATTAATTCATCTCTGACTTTGACGGTCCCGATGGCGCATATGGGAGTGACCCTGTCTTGTGCGCCAAAGTTCGTGGGTAAAACTAAACCCAAGACAAATATTTATATAATATTGTAAAAGTATAAATAAGTACGCGCGTGATTAAAATGCAAACATACTTCATGCTAATTGAAGGCGTTGATTAGACTGACGATTAGATGTAGACGAATAGCTTGTCCCCTTTTTCTTATTATAATTTATTTTACTGCCACAAGATTGGTTCAATTTTGATTCTCGGCACCCAATTATTATTTTTTTAAAATAAAATAGTCTAAGTTACAAACATACATATACATACATCAGGCCTGTGTCGCATGGGGGTAGGCAGAGACTATGGATCTCAACTTGCTCCGATCTTGGCATACGTCTCTCGCTTCCCTTACTCTTAGTCTTTTTATACACGCTCTTATTCTTGGTACTTCTGACCTGGCCCTTCTTTAATAATACTACCTGGTTGAGGTATGTTAGCCTGGGTTGTCCTATACCAACACTTCCATTCACTTCCATTCTATATGTTCTTGCAGTCATTCTACTGATCTAAGTTATCTTTATAATTTCAACTGGCTGCCAAGTAAGCAACCCATAAAAATAGCTACGACTGATTTGAATGTCAAACAGAATAGACAGAAAAATATATATAAAATTATCAATTCATGCAACATCTCATACGTCTACCTGATGACTCTGAGGTAAGTATGTAGCTAAAACACTTGTGTTACCGATATCAGGCAACAGAGAAACCTCAAATATAATGCTTAGACTCATTTTAATGACACCTAGACACAGAACAAATATAAATATCATATAAATATTTTTCCTAGGTGGGGATTGAACCCACGACCTTTGGCGCACAAGATAGGATCACCACCATCTGCGCCATCGGGCCTATCGAATATAGTTTTTGTGTTTGACTACCAAGGAGGCGTAATTTTGTCAGTGATATTATATCGTGCATTTTCTCACTCATAGATGGTGCCAACAATTCAAGCGCCTTCTAGAGGAGACTGGCTATGTTACTCCTGGGAAGCAACTGTCCGAAGTGAGGGTCCTCCTCATGGGCCGGGAGTGTTACGAGGCGTTGTCGGAAGAGCAGCAACAACGCGTGTACGACCAGCACCAGAGGCAGATACAGCGCCGCGCAAAACACAACCTTCAGGTGAGCGTTTAAGGCCTAGATTTAGTAGAGGTACGGTGGGCAACAGATCAACCATTCCAGTCCATTTGGAACTTAATGCCTCGCAGTTATAGATTAATATCCATTGCGAAGTTTTGACAGATTTGGTTAGGTTGACTTGTTGCTGTGTGTTCGCCTCTTACAAAGGTCGACAGCATTAGTACCTCAATCTACCTATTTCATCGCTAAATAGCATTCCTCCTGTGTTCGCATTCCTGTGTTCCGGTTTGAAGTTTGAGAGAGGCAGATAAATTAAAGGGTAATTTGATAAAGCATCTTCAGTTCACAAGGTTGGCTACACGCTATTGATATCTTGGTAATGACACGAGTGTCTATAGGCTGCGGTCACGTTTGATGACTTTTTACTTCCAGACTTAATAAATTAAAATAACATATATCGCTCGTCGTTAAACGTTTATTTCAAGTATAACCTTTTTAAAATTGGCTATCAGCCCACCCCGACTTCTTCCAGGTATATTTTGAGAAATATTATACCGTTGATTTCTAGCATGAGGTATCGACAGAGTAGATAAGTACCACCCTTTACCCCAGGTGTCGTAAGAGGCGACTAAGATACCAGAAACTACGATGGCGGTATATCCATTCGAAACAGTGTAGCTCAAATGCACAGGGTGGGGATGTCTCTGCGGTTGCCTACACGCTTTCCAAGCGCGGCTATTATGGGCAAAAAACCTCCTTTTTTGAAGAGGCCTATGTCCAGCAGTGGACTTCCAACGGCTGGTATGATAATGATGTTATATTGATATAAAGGTTACTTTTTAAATTCCTGACATGTCCTTATTAAATTAATTAACATATTTAATTTTTGTTTGTCTACAGGAGCTTTTGCTTGAGCATGCAGACCTGTTCTACCACTTCAAGAGTATATCGCCTACCGGCACAATCACTCAAGAAGACATCAAGGAGATTACTGATGTGCTTCAAGATGATTTCAGGTAATATACAAAACTTAATTTTTTTGCCCATTTAAGCCACATTCATGATTGATACTCCGCTCTTTTAGTCGTAGCGTGATGTTATATCTCATAGCCTAAGATACTCCTTGTTATATTAGCTATCTGCCCGTGAAAGACATCAAAAATAGGTCCAGCCATTTTACATTAAATAAAATAGACAGACAAAAATTTAAAATAAGCTGTTTATGTTACCATATGTAAATGCATTTAGTAAAAAGTAGTTATTTTAATCTCGAGAACAACCGATTATGCTAACACTATTTTTTTGGAGTATTCCTTCCGTATTTTTACTTTTGTGGTTATTAAGCAGAGAATAAATTAAAAAAAAAGCTAAACTAAGATAGAGGTTTTTTGTTCTTCTTTATGAGGTTGCTGCTGCCCATCCCCACCCTGTAGTGCTTAAGCTGCGCTTTTTCGGGTGATTATACTTTCATCTGTGTGTGGGTTCAGAGGCAGGCTGTTATGCTATCTCACAAAACTGCCCTTGAATGAGTCATTTCTTTTATGGACCCGAGTTGTAGGCTCTGCTAGCTTAAATTTATTTCTTGTATTAAAATTATGTATGTTACAAATGTTCCTGAACTTTTCTAGGTATTGTTTATTATATAAATTGTTTGTAAGACATTAGGTGTTCAAAATTTTATACATTAAGTGTATTTTTCATAAAGTAACAAGTTATTTACGTTTAACCAATTCATTACTTTTGATTTACATCGTCATAGGATCGTTGACCATCTGTCATCTTCTAACAATGAATAAAAGCGAGTTAGAGTAGAATAGTACCTCCCACAGCCTCAGGTGTCGTAAGGGGCGAATAAGGTACCAGAACCGTCAGATAGCGGTATATATAACTGAAACAGTGCTGCTCAAATGTACAGGAAGGGGATGAGCAGCAGCATCCCCGTCGCAAAAGCTGCGCTCTGCGATTGTCAACACACTTGCCCAGCGCGCCAATTATGGGCATAAAACCTCCTTTCTTGGAGAAGCCTTTTGCTGAATAAGAAACAAGAATGGTCCTAATATTGAGCCTTGTGGTACACCTATTTACGATTGACCCAAGGGAATGTTGGCCATTCGCATCTACCATTTGTATTCTATTTTGGAGATAAAATTCTAGCACACTTAAGGTGGACTTTTTAAGTCCATATTATATATTCTTTTCGTAGTAGTAAGGCAGAGAACGCATGCCGTCCTTGTCCCTCGAGCGATAACCGATTGTATTAATGCGACCGGTCTCACTTAGTTCTATTTTGCAAACAACTTTTCTGTCTCCAACGACGGCCGCTAGAGTCGAGGTTCGGCCTCGAATGGCAGCCGTCGGCCCCGCTCCGATTCCTCTTTACCTCCGTGTGCGATGCGGGGCTCGCGGGTTCATTGAGCGGCTTCGCCCTGTCCTCGGGTGGTACTGAGATTTGACGTCTGAGTGGTCTAGCATTAGGTTTGTCCGCAATAAAAGGGTTGGGCCAGATCTTTAAGCGGTATTTACGGAGTGGTATTCAATGACAGGATAAGTTACAGCGATATAAGATAACAATGTTATATGAAAAATGATATTATCAGTAAGATCGAATGGAAAATATCAGGTGATTTCGGCGTGAAGAATGTATAGATAAAACTAATTCACAAGACTATAAAATTTCCTGTTTCGGTCACGGCCCTCCGATCGGGAGTTTATGTACAGATTTTATGTTTACGTATGAAACCTGTCTGCGTTTACAGGTACAAGATGCTGGACCGCATGGAGCAGGACCGCAAGTTGATGCTGTTCCAGCACCTGGGCTTCGTGCACTGCCCCATGCGAGAGCACTGCCCCGCCGCCGCCAACTGCCTCGACGCCGCGCTGCCGCTCATACTCAACACCAGAGTGGGGTGAGTCCCGCCGCACTGCATGCGCAGGCGCTGGGCGGACTTAATACATTTTTGTGTTGCCAATCTTTATCCCGCCGTTAGCGTAATACTAAACTAATTAAATACTGTTTCCTTTCATACCAGGTCTTTAACATCGTCAAGTGAATCCCAGTGTCACGCCGGGCCGCCGGCGGCGCCCTGGGCTCTCACCACTGACTCCAATCAGATCAACATAATTATATTGGGCGTAAGAATTCAAACATAATTATATACAGGACCATAATATCTCTGTATAAATAGCGGTTTATTGCTCTAAAGCTCAACGCAGTTGCCACAAAGAAACTGGAACGTAGAACAAAAATTACAAAAGGAAATAAACCGCGTTTTAAAATTTTTATAAGCGTATTATAAGAATGCGAAAATGAACATACAACATATTAACATATATTTAGAAATGTCCAATCAAATTTGTATCTCTCATCGTGCGTGCGTAAGTACGTACTTGCTTGCGTATACGTACACATTATACCGTTTAGGGACTAAAGTGTCCCACAGTATCTTTTCTAAGATGAAAAGTAGTTAACTAAGGCTCAAATGGTACCAAATTTACAAATCCCTACATGTAATACATGCCAAGTTCTATCAAAAACCATTTAAACCGTGTCGTGACAGACAGAGTTATTTTCCCATTCAAAATTAGCAAAGATCAATATAAAGGTGTAAATCCAGGTGGAAGGAGTAGCGGGAGAGTTCGGCAAGCGCCTGCTGGCGGGCTGCGACTCGGAGCGGCGCGTCTCGGTGCAGGGCCAGAGCTGGCGCGTGGAGCAGCAGGTGCGCTGCGACGACTTCGGCGAGACCACCACCATCGACGAGTTCGCGCCCAACGGTATGATCCCTTGTGGATGTCGCTTGGCCTGGTTTCCGTAGCGTCTTGGTTGTTATTCCTCTAAGGACCTAGTTGCTGGCTGGTATGTGTTGTGTCCCGGTTTAAAGGGTGAGAGGGTGAAAGTAATGTGTAATATTACATCACTAGGTCTCAAGGTCGGAAACGCTTTATTGATATCTTTGTGATGATGCGAGATTGTACAAGCTGCAGTGACGCTTACTCTCACGCGGACTGGTGTAGACTTCATGTTTTGTTATTTGCACAGGGCTTTTTATGTTTATAGATGGCCTCAAATAAGCTTATGGTCTACTATATAGTGGTCACCTAGACAATTAACAATTTCTATTAAGTATATCCTAGAGGTTTTCTAAATTCAACAATTGTGATCATAGAAATATAATATATATTTACATAAGGTATAGACACAGGTCGTTTGCATTGGCACCTCAATCTTGCCTATTTCTCAAATTACTCAGTATTAGAATTGCTGTTTCGGTATGAAGTGTGAGAGAGGCAGTCAAATTACTGGGTAATGTGACATAATATCGTTAAGATACAAGGTTGGCGACGGGCTATTGATATCCTTGTGATTACTAGCGTTTATAGGCTGCTGTGACGCTTACGATCACGGAATGTAGGTAACATCTCAAATATAAAAATTTGAATTTATCATTGCATACAACCTAATTATGGAAACAGTTTAAAGGTTTGGCTATCACAAAGGCCTAATAAAGTAACGCATATTCTCATGTATTTGTATTTACCTTAAAGGCATGCTTTATTCGTGTCTAATGTTGTTGGTGTTTCCAGGCTACTTCTGCGTTTTCCAAGATCAAGAATCATTTGAATACATCCGGGGTTGCGCCGAAAAGACGCTACTTTCTAGTCTCGAGCAGGAGGACAAATTGCCTTTCCAGGTAACATTTATATTCATAATGAACTCTACTAAAGCTATCTAGTATATAAAAACTACTACTATTACTATATACTATCTACATAAGAGGTTTGAAGTAGTGATGTGCCCATTTATCAATAATATATATTTCGCGAAAAAAAGAACAGGACACGTATATTTATTAGTATTTTCTTTGTTAAATCATAAATTTAATGAAACTCATTATAAATGTTTTATTAAAATCATACTTAATGTTTGTCAAAAACATATTAAATCAAATTAATTTTAAATAATTAAACATTACAAATCTTGAGAATATTTATTACAAAGATTTGTGATTGATATCATCATAATAGATACTGATATCTGATAAAGATACCTCTGCGTTAGTACTACCTAATTTAAGAAATAATATATCGTCTAAATTCATTTAATAGCTTTTCATTGTTTCATAGTAAATTAATAAAAAATCATATGTGTTAAAATATTCAAAAGTTAAAACAACGGTATTAATTCGCCTGATAATCCGTAAAATTACGGATTCAGATATGGCTATCTATCTTCTATCTTAGGATAGCTGGCACATTACTAGTAAAACCGTTATGTGCAAGATATAATACTTCTCATAGTTCCGTCACTCTACTACGTCTACTCATAGTTCCGTCGTATAAAGTTTATACTTAATGTGTATAAATTAGCGGTATTCCCAAGTTTTCCGTGGACACGACTGAACAACAAAAAAAATGAACTAAACAGACATATTGAAATAATCGATGGACTACAATATTTAAACATAAGTTAAAGATATCACATAAGTACGTATACGTACACGAAAACACGTGCGTGATAGTGCATATCGTAATGTAAATTACAACACGGATTTTTATAATTGTTTACAAATTGACACGTCATACGCATGTACTTTAATAAGCTCAAATTACTTCCAGGGTTTACCTTTAGTAGTGATGTTCGTCCAAGACGAGGGTATGGATAAGAAGGAGCTGGCGAGGCTCCAAGAGGAGGGGCAGAATTTAGCTGATAAGTAAGTTTTAACTACAAAGAAAAATTGACTTATCTATCTTGATTGTGATTTCCACATGCAGTAAGTTTGGTCAAATCTTGTATTTCTTAGAAGTATGATTCTTGATTACCATTCACACATCTCATAGATTGACCTGACTTCAAGGCAAGTAATTTAAAGCAATAAACAGATGAATCACAAATATAATACTTAAATACATATTTATACGCAGGTGAAACTGCGGGGCCTAACTAAAAGTAAATAAATAAAAAAAAACACTTTCCTTGGTTACTCTATAGTTATATATATATATTTAAGTAATATATTTGTGATTCCTCTATCTGATGTTCGTAACACAAGTGTTTTAAGCGACTTATCATGGAGTCAAGAATTTATTATTATTATGTATACCTACCATGCCTTGTCTTAATTTATCGTTCTTCCCTTACACATAACATAAAACAATATATTTGTTCCAGTCTCCATTGCTCATACATGGAGGCGTCAGTCAACGAGCTGGGCACGGAGGCGTTGACGTCTGACGCGGTGCAAGAGCTGGTCCGCGCCAACCGGGACAAGGCCAGCTACGCGCACTTGTACCGGGACCTCATCGTGTGCTTCGACTCGGATATACGGTCAGTATTATCGGCAAACGCGGCGTAGGACGTCCACGTACATGGTGGACGTAAGTGGATTGAAGCGGGTACAACCGAACTTTGCACCCCCTCCCCGTTTTCCTTCCTTAGGGGGTGCATTTTTAACCCTATAGTTACCCTTATATTTTGGGTTCTGCGTTAATATGTCTGTCAGTCAGTCACTTCTCCTTTTATGAATACAAGTGACTGACATACGTGGTTTACGTGACGTAAACCACGTATCTGAATACTCCTCCTTGACGTAGGGTTTTTACCCAATTTTTTATTTACTAACATTTTTACATGTGGTTTCACTCGCGTTATTCTTTATTACAGGATTGTAACAGCAAAACGGTGTTTAAAATAAAAATATTAATTGAGTATCCGTAACATCAATTTTATACAGATATATATATATTTTATAATTACATACATGACTTTCGCATTTATAATATTGGTCTGTTGGTGTAATACTAGTTAACGAAATGTTTGTATTTGTTTCAGGATAATGGTGTGCATGTTCTGTGACGACCCTTATTCGCCTGAGCGTGTACTAAGTCCGCTTCTCCTCCATAAAGCATGCTTCCTCACCGGCGACCGGTCGATCGTCATTGAGACCTTCCTCGGGGACTCCAAGAGGAAGGTTGAGGTAAGATATCGTCAGGAACTATTAATACCACGTAGGTCTTAATCTCTCGTGTATAAAGTTCAATATTGCGACATAAAGTGCGTGAAATGTATGCGAAGTTATAAGTAAGCGTGGCATTATATGGTCATGCAAGAGTTTGTAATTTATAATACTTTAATGTAAAGTATTGTTCATATTACTTGTCGATAAAGTAGAGCGAGACTAACATCAATGAATTTGAGTAATCATAAATTTACTGGTATATTTTCTATATGTAGATAATGTTTTTACACCAATACATTATTATTTGTGTTTTATTATATATTATAGCTTTTACATACATCAAAGTATCTAGCTATTTTCTTTCTGTGTTTTCCCAACCAAAGATCGCATGGAAGAGACCGCTCTACATCCAGGTCTAGTCCGCCCATTCAAATTTTTTTTTTAATTTGTATCCAATTCTTTTTGTATCTGTTTGACTGTTGTACAACAAAGAGTATTATTATTGCATATATTCCTTTTTTATAGGTTATTATATCGAGTTTCCACGGAGCCACGCAGTTTAGAGAAGAGCTAATACACGGATTCATACTTATCTACTCCGCTAAGAGAAAAGCCAGCTTAGCTACATTAAAGTGAGTATCATTTGATAATGTATGTCTGTCGCTACGTTCGAACCGTCGAGTGAGTGCGGCTCCTGCCTCTCAAGCGTATACCGCAATAGTGTAGCCGCGGCACTCCGTGTTTCATTATCTCCTGTGAATGTGCTCAGACAAAGACTCGCTCATTACAAGCGATCGCGCCACTTCTTTTGTGGTGATAAAATTTATTTTTGTGATCTTGGTAGTTCCACTTAGGGTTCATAAGAAAAACTTTTAATAAAGTTTTTGTTACAGTTGACAGATTATATATATATATATATCATATTTTTTTATTTATGTACCATTCGAATTTCATTTACATACCTTTGTTATATGGTGTAGGGTACGCGCAGAATTGAATGTATCCTTGTACCAGGTGTCGAAACAGGCTACTGGCGTACCGCAACCAACAGATGCGGTGTATCCATCCAAAACAGTGCAGCTAAATGGGGGATCCGTTTTTGCGATGCTCCATGATTGCTCAGGACCTCGGATGTAATAAAATTGTATGGTTATTGTTTCGTAGCGCGTTCTCAATGAACATCCCGAATCTACCGATCCAAATGGTGGCGGTGACGGACGGCGGCGGGTCGGCCGCCAGCACGTTCTTCGGCACGGACCTCGGGCACGCGCTCATCACGGAGGGGAACGCCACCGCCGACCGCCTCGCCGCGCACTTCACCACCTACTCCTCCAGCGCTGAGAACAAGTGTCAGTCCCTCATCAGTCACTCTTGCCTTAGAACTTGTTGGCCGTTAGGTGCGCCAAGTACCCTGTGCGCAAAGGGTTGTGGATTCGAATATCCACCCAGAACAAACATTTATATGATAAATATTTGTGTTTGGTCTGTGTCGGAAGTAGTTAAATATCTATTTAAATATTATACATCAACAGCTCATACATTGACGTGATTCCGATATAATTAGCTTATGGCACTTGTATTACGGATATCAGACTATAGATACCTCTATTGTCTGATCACAAATATAATACTTAATACGTATTGAATACTCAGACTTAAAAAAATACAAATATTAGTCGTATAAATGTTGGCCCTTAGAAGGGATCCAATTGTTGTCCTTAACCTAGAAACACACAAACCGAATGCGCCGACGGGTCCTTATAAATTTTCATCGCTAATATAAATCTATTTGTAACTTGCTTAACTAATTGCTAGATTTGCATTAGTTAAAATATTTTTTATATAATATTTAGTTATTTTACCATTGTATGTCGGTACACGATTAATGCTGTAATTAAGCTGCCCAGAAGTATGAAAATTCCTTTTTTTTAGGTGTACTTGGCTACGATTTTTTTATTACATTAATTTTAAATCTTCATTTTATATAAAAAACATAACATTCATATACATGCCTTTTACCGAATACCTGTAAAAATAGTAATTGAATTAACGATTTATTTCATAAACAGCGGCGTTCTACACGCCGTTCTTCAAGGAGGTGTGGGAGCGCAAGGGCGAAATCGAACGCGCGTTCCGCATGGAGCAGCCCGCGCACGCGCACAACCTGCCCGACGTGGCCGCCGCGCGCCCCGCGCCGCCGCCGCGCAACCACTCCTACGACCACAGGTGACCGCCACCGCTGCACCACCCGCACCACCGACAAAGGGCTTAATAAAATAAAACAGCGGGGATGAGCAACAACATATCTGCTGTAAAGTTGCACTTCGCCACGTGCGGCTAACGAGGCAATTATTGTCAAAATTCCCCCTTTCATTAGGAGGCCTGTATATACCTATATATTTAGCACTGGTTTTTGTTGATATATTGATGATAAGGATATTATATAAATAGGATCTTCATAATCCAATATTGTACAACGTGAACATAATGACACGTGACGCAATTAAATATCCAGCTTATAAATTACTGATACACTACAAATTTATTTACTCAGCTCACACAGTACTCCTCCCCCACCCCACCCCCACTGCAGCACACAAGTCTGATGTTTTAAATTTGTTTTGTTTCTTTCCGTTCAGAATGGAGCACAAGCTCACGAACTCTCTCGACCTCCTCATCGGGCCCGACTCCCGGGCCGACATCGACTCAGAATACAGTGATACCATGAACAACAAGAACAGAGGGTTTCTGAAAGGTAAACTATACAGTGCGTCATCCCCATTTTTCACAAATAAAATAACTTGACACTTAAAACAGTCTCTCAGATCTCAGGTAACCTGGGGTTTGCGTTCCACCTAGTAGTTTCGCAGACATAGTGAGAATTTGTCTATTACTACTAACTAGATATGACTCACGTCTCTGTTGCCCAGAATTATTTTTCTATACATATGCATATATGTATGTATATATGTATGTATAAATGCATATATATATACATACATATACATACATATATATATACACATATATAAGTATAACATATTATATAACGCTTCACATAAAAAAATCGTCATACACACGTAAGGTATAGAGTGTATATATAACATATATTTATATACATACATATATACATATATACACATATATATATATACACATATATATATATACACATATATATATATACACATATATATATACATACACATATATATATACATACACACACATATATATATATATATATATATATATATATATATACACATATATATGTATATATATGTATATGTATATATATGTATATTTATTGACTGAAAAATGAGAGGCGCCAATATTCTAACCTTTCCCTTAAATTAGTTCAGGAGTTTTAATTTATTTTTTTCACGCATAATACTTTTTTTTATTATTAACAAATATAAGTAATATATACTTAATCAGGCTCAATTTTCTTAATAATACACTCAACAAAAGTAATCGTTGCGACACCACACTCAATGCGAAATAGACAGACAAAACGAAAATAACTGGCTTGCTCTCTATGATAGAGAGAAACAGACAGAGAAAAACGCACACGCCGCACGGCTTACAACTACATATAGCAAAAAGTGCGGTTAAACTTTTGGTGTTATTTTTTTCGGCCCAACCCTTTCGCAACGCGCGATAAGGAACTTCGTTCCAGTAATAGTCACAATGATGTTTATTGGCAGGTTTTAGCGTGTACCCCCCGCCAAGCACGCCACCCGAACCGGCGCCTCCGGACCACAGGATGCATGATTTGTCACGTAAGTTTATCCTCTAAACGTAATGGTGAATAGGTTACAATACATAGTAGGGTGCAAGAGTTATTTATATTATTTTATTCAAAAAACAGTATTATAACAGAATAACAATAATTCATTTTATATATTATAAATACCTTCACATGCTTTCGTATATACATTTCTAATTATTACATTGTTTATCTTCGTGCGGACTAAGGTGACAATAAATATTTTTATGTTGTTTTATAACAAAAACAAAACAATTAAAATAATAGGACTAACCTATCTCTACCTCACCTCAACTACCTCTGTGAATCGACTCGAACTGTCAGAAAGAGTACGCTAAAAATACATTACGTACCTACATTAAAAGAAAATAAGTCAATTATTATTGATGTGTTCGAATGAAGTTTATGGATAACTTAAGGCAAATATTTTCTATGGCTATATCAAAAATCTGATGCAACTAAAGCTGTCATCGTCACAAGAATCCCCACCCTGTGCACTTAAGCTACACTGTTTCGGATGGATATATCTATCAGTTCTGGTGCCTCAGTCGCCTCCTACGACACCTGGTATAGAGGGAGGTACTATTCTCCTCAGCCGGTATCTCAAAGTAAAAACAGTAGTGCATTAAAATTAGTTTTGAGATATAGTCTAGTCATATTTTTTAAGACTTCGATATTTTTAAAAAGTTTTTAGGATTGAAATTAAACAAGAAAGATTGAATTTATTTTAGGTGTATTTTTTTAAGAGTTATTATTGAAACAAAAACAAAAGTATATGTTTCGTATATTCTGGAACGTTTTATCCGGGATTTTAACTGTCTGATAATTGGCACATTACGCTTCAAACAAAGAGACAAATTTAGGTTCCTCTTTTTGAATGTTTTATAGTATTCATTTCGTGTAATAAAATTGTAAAATGTGATGTTTGCGCAAACGCAGCGGACCTCAACTGCTCGGAAGATTCTCTCAGCACCCACGAATCAGGTGATTGCATGACACGACAACATACCTTATTACACTGGGGCAGGGTTCAGTTTTGTGTGTAGATTAGTTCTGTGTCATATCACATAGTATATATGTTACGGATTATGTTAATGTTCACGGATGCAACTTTCTTTTGCATGTTATGTTATAGTTTAGACGTTTATGTTTTGTTAATAAAAAATATTTAAATGTAGTAGAAGCGATATGATTTTGTTTTGTACAATGTAGAAACATTTAAAAAAATATAAGAAATCAGCCAGTTCAGGGTGCAAGAGTGGGAATTGAACCCACATCATTCGATTAAATGGCCAATGCCCTCTCTGCCAATGAGCTAGGAAGGCCCTAGAACTCATGTTTTTTTCTTATAATTTTGTGATTTACGTAGTCGATAGTAATAAATTAAGTTTTTTTTTCCACAATCTTATTTATAGCTTCATATATTTTGGAGAAGAAATCAACCAAATAATATTGTAATAATAAAAATATGCTTAAAATTAAAACTAAATCACAGTTTTGTGTTGAAGCGATTTCTGACATTAAATTATACCAGTCAATAGCTAAAAGATAAAAGAAACACACCTCAAAGAAAATGTCACTAGTTGCATGTATCTGAAATTTGCAGCCACACCATATTTTCTTAGATTTTTTGTTTCTGATTGTACATAAGATGGCATGTTAATGAGTCAGTTATGTATTGTGAGATATTTTTTCGTATTTTATAGGTAATGTATACTATAGATAATGGTAGATTTGATATGAATTTTTTGTGTTTTTTTTTAATTTTATACGGTGTTTAGTAGCACAGCTTATATAATCAATGATCGTATATAAATGAAGTGATTTAATCAAATATTTTTATGTGTCACTTTATTTTATTTTTGTATCAGTATTATTACATTTTTTGTATTTAATTTTACTTTTCGTGACCGTTGCATGTATGCTGTAGGCGCATAGATTTCTAGACGTGGTTGGATTTTTTTAACTTTACTATACAAACCCAGCTGCCCATTATCTTTTTTATATGACCATCCAAAGATTTCCTCTTTAGGCCTCCCAATTTTGTTATTTGAAATATAATATACGTCTATATATTATTATGTATGTTTACATCAAGAAAATATTAATTACTAGCTGTGCCCGCAAATTCGTCCGCGTGGAATAGTTTTTTTGGGTACCCATAGCTCTTTACCTTAACTTATATAAACTTTGAATGTCATGTTTATTTATATCGAATCAATGGCCTGAAAATAAGTTTTAAGTTACTAGCTCTAAAAATAGCGATATGTCCATACAACTTTTCATCCCCCCTGTCGATGCCTAGCAACCCTTATATCTAATAAAAAAATTGCCTAAGTGCTTTCTCAGGGTCTAAAGGTTGGTGACAAATTTCATCAAGATCGGTTGACGCAGGAAATCGTAACAGACAGACAGACAGAGTTACTTTCGCATTTAAAATTATTAGTAGGGACTATAACACGTACAGGTCTGTTTTAGTAAAACAAGACACAACTGTGTAACCTGTATAGATTCGGTGAGATTCCCGCGTCCCGTATCTGAAGCGGGTAATTCCCGTTTTACTATCTAAATATATAAAATAAAATGTTCTTCCTGTACAACTAGTGGATTTGCCCTGTTTCAAAATCACCAATGTGACGTATAAAATCGCGTGCTAAAATCTACTTTTAACTACTAGATACAACAACCTGACAATGTCTTACAAAATGGCAGCCAATTCAAATTATGATGGTACTACCTGTTTCAACCTCGTAAAGTATCATTTATATATATTCCTATTTTGCGTAGCGTAATGTTATATAGGCAAATATATATAAATATTCTTTTTAATCGGACCTGTAGTTTCTAAGCGAGTTCGAACAAACAAACAAATACTAGTTTTGTATTATTTGTATAGGTCTTCAACATGGTATAGTTTCACCTAAGAAATCGTGTACCAACAACGGGTGGCTGAGTAACAAGCATGTCTTAGGAATGATTTGTGACAATGTTTGTGATGTACTAGATGGAGGCGGTTTGTGGCAGCCGGCGAGTTACGGACACCGCGCGTTTACGACGGGACGCACGCGTCCCCACCCGCCGCCGCAGCGGCCTCGCCACTCGCAGACGCTCAAGGTGATTGCACTGGAATAACTATACTAATACCTTAATTATAAGGCTTAATATTGGCTGAATGTAGACAGCCATTTTTAAAGGTTTTGCTCCAGTAGTTCTTTCCTCACGTTGCGATTGGTTCCACGACCCGGCGGTAAATATCATCCTGCCATCATCATCATCATAGCAGTCGTAACTAACTATAGCTGAATGTTCTAGATATAGGCCTCTTTAAAAAACGGTGTATTTAGGCCATATTTACCGCGCTATTTGGATAGGCGTGGTGGCAATCAGATCAGGTGGCAGATCATAGCTTCGCTGCTGCCCATCCCCGCCCTATTGCATTTGTGCAACGCTTTTTAAGATAATTATACCGTCATCTGTCGGTTTCAGTACCTCAGTCGCTTTTTAGGACACATAGTACTGGTTTTGCGTTTTCACGGTCACTGTGTTTCGTCACTAATGCGGCTACCTTAGCCGCTGTTCTGCAGAACGCTCAGAAGTTTTATATTACGTCTAGTCGCAGTGTAGTCCGTACAAGAAATTGGTCGCTAAAATCCTGAAAAGAAAACCATATACTTGTCCTAAGCTCGAAAGAGAGTGAAAGAGTTGGTTTAATGCTGTCATGTGTTTTAAATCTACAGATCGTGATAGAAGAACTTGTAGAGTAGTTTCATGTAGTTAAATAAAATTGTTTGTTGTTGTTGTATTTAGCAACCTGGAAAATTGGATATGAACAACTACACAATGGTGAGCGACGCCTTACAACACATAACCATTGGACCGCCGCCGCACTCCAGGGAGAGGAAGGTAAGTTGTATTTACTAGCTGGCTACGTGGTATTTTTATTATTTTATCACATAAAATCAATATAAACAGCCTGATTTTATTATTAAGAAATAATATAGGTTCTGACTCGTACATTTTTGCATGCTTAACTTAACCTGCTCAAAATACCTACGGATGTCTATTAAAACTATGAAATGTCATAGTCTTATTAAACACCTCACAGGGATATCACTGACGCGTTGACAATCTTGTGACTTGAGGATGTTATGCCACTTTACCCAGTAATTTCAGTGAAAGAGGTGAGAGGCATCCCTCAAACCGGAACACAGCATTGCGAACACTACTATTTGGCAATAGAAATAAGTGAGAGTGAGGTACCCAGACGAAATTTGTATGAGGTGTGCTCTACCGTCGTCGATTTTTTCCTAGTATTTTGATTTTTTTTTAAGAAGTCAGCGCTATATTTTAATGTTGTAATTAAAATTCAACTCTACCGCGTAAGTTATAAGGTCTAGTTTGATATGTAATGTCTGTATTCTAGTCGCAGAGATCCGGCTGGTCGCACTCGGGCAGCCAACAGGGCGGCCACCACCATCACCCGTCCGGCGTCAGCTCTGAGACAGAGTTGGATGCGCAATATGCACAGGTATTTATTAATCATCAACATATCAGCCATTGGAAGTCCACTGCTGGACATAGGTCTTCTAAAAAAAGGGGGAATTTTGTCCATAACTGCCGGGCTGGGTAAGCGTGTTGGCAATTGCAGATTGCAGCTTTCGCGACGCGAATGCTGCTTTCCATCCCGCATTTAAGGTACACTGTATCGGATGAATATACTACCATTTGTCAGTTCACAACACCTGGTGTTGTGGGAGGTACTGTTCTATTCTGCTGGTACTTACAGCAGCTATATTAATACATGAAGCGAAAAATTTGTACCCTTTTATAGGGAATTGCGCGAACGGAAAAACGTGAAATTTGATACATTTAAAGTTGTAAAGAAGTGAATAAAGCTGCTTTTTTCTAAAAAAAATACTCTTGATTTCTAATTTGACTAGTTAGTTATTACAAGACTAAATACACATTCAATTAATTAAATAAACATCACGCAAACTACTGCTTGAATGACACACACCATAGCTAAATGAAGTAATCAATAATTGTCTGTAGGCTTAAGTCTGTTTGCGCG
>JACJUM010005600.1:7767555-7841733 GCA_020976665.1 Heortia vitessoides | reverse complement strand
GGCGCGGCGGCGGGCGCGGGCGCGGGCGCGGGCGCGCGCATCCACGCGCGCCGCCGGCACAACGCCCACCACGCGCCCCGCCATTACAAGAAACGGTGCGTATCCTAACTTAGCACTTGAGTTTTTCCTATGAGCGACCTAATCATTCTCTTTATCTGCTTAATGCTTGTAAAAGTAATCTATTCTTATAATATTGATCTGTTATAATTATTTTATTATAATCGAATTGAGTGTAGACTACATCAGGTTATTTCTAAGGAACTACGTTCAATTTAAAAAAAATGTGTGTTTTTGGTAAATTACACGTATATACGCTCGTGTTATCTCAAGGATATCGTTAACACGTCGCCTACCTTATGATTTAAGAGTAAACTCAGTCACTAGAGGTAGACCTCATACAGGAATCAATACAGACACTAGTCTGTATTGATTCCTCACTCTCACCTACGTCTGCCTCCAAACAACAATGCCCGCATTGCTATGTCCGGAATGCAGAGAGGAGAGTGAGAGAGGCGATGAAAATGCTGGGTAATGTGACTTAATATCCTCAAGACACGAAGTTGACAACAATTATGATATCCGTAATAATACGAGCATCTCATAGCATCACGTGGACCGTTTGCCTAGTAGCCGACTTAGTCATTTAAAAATAAGTATGAAACTGATACCAGCACTGCTCTAAGAAGTTTCCTCTTACAAAATTCGTCGGACGACTCGGTGCTAAACAAACTTCTCAAGCGTCACCATCGTCCAAAGCATTGTGCTGCCCAACATTCAGGCGGTGCTGCTGCCCAAGTAGACAGAGAAGAAGGTTTAGCCTAATTAAGGCAGTTCACTTATCTTGTCCGAACGCTAGTGCTATAAGTTATAAATGGTGTTTATCCTGCAGATCGTTGGGCAACCTGGTAGCGGTGCAGAGTCCCCGCGTGCCCAAGCTGGGCATGTTCGTGGGTCCGCCTGAGCTGCCCACCAGCTACCGGGCTAGGACGCACGACGACAAAGGTACAGCCCACTTTTGACCATATTGGGCCCATATATTCTTTGCCAAAGGTCGTGAGTTTGATCCTCTACCTGGACAAACATTTCTGTTTGTTCTGTGTAATCTGTCTCCGTGATATCACTGTTAAAGCACTTGAGTTACAAATACTACACAACCAAGGAATCTCAAATATAATACTTAAATAGATATTTAACACCTAGACCAGAACAAACACAAATATTCACCATTTGAATATTTGCCCTGGTTGGAAATCAAACCCACGACATTTGGCGCTCAAGATAAGGACACTAATGCGCCATCGTGGCCTGTCATTAATTGTGTTTTTGTGTGCCCTTCTTCATATGAAAGGTTCACTTTACTTTCCTTTTAATGCAATTAAAATGAATGCCAAGTTTCCTTTATGTATTAGGATAGTTATGACTGTAAATAAATGTTATGTCTCGTGTCCAGCCGCCAGCGAGTCGAGCGAGGGCAGCTCCGACGGCGAGACGCGAAGGCCTAGGCCTCTGCCCGTCCCACCGCTCCACGAACCCGCGCACAAAGTATCTAATATGGTAATAGTATATATCTTTATATTAATAGACCTATCTTAGGCACTTTCAAATCGTCAAAACAACAAAAAAGATCAAATCTCTGTGTTGTAATTAACAAATGTAAAATAAAATTGTAATTAGCAAATGTATACCCACATTTGCTAATTACAATTCTACACAATTAAGATACAATTTTTAAATACAATTAATTTACAATTATAAACAATACAAGTTTATATTAGTCTGCCGGCACTAGACAAGTCGTATAACTGAGTTTATAGCTAATTCATTACGCAGCCACCACAAAAGAATCTGCAAGAAAAATTGATTTTAATAAGGGTTCCAATAACACCTAATGGTAGGTATAATTAGAACGCATATCGACGTCAGCGCTAACAAACCGTTGTCTTAATAGATGTTATTGCAATTTAATTCAATCCCAAGCAGTTTTATCATTAATATAATCTTTCAGGCTTTCAGCTGTAATAAGCTTTAGCAATAAATTCTTCTATAATCTTTTACGCAAATCATGAATTTATTAAAAGGCATATTTGTAATCTTACACTGTTGCCTTTGAACGAATTACTTATTTTTTCAAGCCTAGCAATGGGCACTGCAAGCTTTTTCTTATTTCCAGTATTAAAATTATGTATGTCACTATTCTTCTGATAATTAGTTATCTTTTTGTGAATATAAATAATATTTTTAAATACAATAATATTTTCATAGACTTAAAATTTTAGAGGTTTTATGTAAAGAAAAAATTCAACGTCATAGACATGCCTTTAAGAATTGAAAGAAACAAACCTATAGTTTCGAATTGTAGTATCTCACTGATTTGTAAATAGATATATTTTTTAAAGTGGACGCTCCTTTTTATCTTGGGAATTTATTATAGATCCTGGGCGGCGAGTACCCGTCGTCGGCGCAGGAGAACTCGTCCTCGAGTGCGGCCGACACGCGGCGGCGCGCGCACCCCTTCTCCAAACACGACCGGAGGCACAAGGTAGGCAAACAGCTTGGATCTCAGGAATGGAGTATATGATACTAAGTCTGATTACACTGATTACTGTACCTAACAGGTAGTTCTTGAAGACTCTGGTAGTATTGGGTTCGAGTTATCCTCTGTTCTGTAACTATCTTTTATATGTATTTGAATGTATGTCTATTATATGTATACATGTATGTTTATTATTATGTATGTATGTGCTAAATGCACCTCAAACTTCCACCAGTTTTAACGTTATTCCTATCCAAAGGTTGCCTATAAGAAATTGCATTTAGCGATAAGGCCGCCTCTTGTACTTATTCCATGTTTTTGTGATGTTCTAGCGTTGTTTTCGTTGGTGTACAATAAAGAGTATATTATTATTATTATACTTCGTGTGATAATATATAGAGTGTTCAGCAAATAATAAATGGTTATGCTTTGTATTTGTCACAGGATTTTTCAAAGAGCAAAGACAAGAAGAACTCAGTACAATTAGCGAACACGAACTCTCAACAGAACTGGGGTCCACAGGTTATTAAGGTAATATACAATTTATTGACTTAAGATTTGACGGGCCCGATGGCGCAGATGGTAGTGAACGCTGAAGGTCGTGGGTTCGATCCTCAACAGGACAAATATTTATATTATAATATTTTTGTTTGTTCAGTGCCTGGGTGTTGAATATATGTATTTACGTATTATATTCGTGATTCCTTCGTTGTATTATGTCTGTAACACAAATGCTTTAAACAACTTACGGAGTCAGGTCAATGTATGAGATGTTGCATGTATTTATGACCTATGAAAATTTGTATGGATGGATGTTTGTTACAATCACGATGGAACGACTCAACAGATTGAGATGAAATTTAGCGCAGAGATTATTGACAGTCTGGAGTAACACATTGACTTCTTTTCATCCCGATGGTATGTTCCCTTGGAATAGATCTTGCGGTTTATTTTTATCTGTCTATCCGGGAATAACAAGAGTGCCTAAGAGATGAGATATAGTGTAAAGAAGTCGCAGGAGGGGTTTAACTCAAAATCTATTGGACCAATTTAAAAACTTATTTCTCTATTAGAAAGCTACATCTTCGCGAGTAACATATTTTATAAAATCTAATCATAATGACAGAAATGTAATGAGGTAAGATTTATATAGTTGTGCGTTTGTAACAGATAAACTCAAAACGTACTGGACTGATTTTAAAAATATTTTATTAATCGAAAGTTGCATTATTATCAAATTATAAGCTAAATTTTATCGCTGAACTCTTCAGGTTAAACAGCGGTGCTAGTCTTACATAAAATAAAAGGAGAAGCTGTCTAATTGTCTGACTGACTGAGGGTTATTGCTATTTTTGAATTTATTCGAATGAAATTCAGTATAAAGTTTCTTCATTGCAAATCATGAAACACGTGTAAAATATCCCTTATATGAGATTCCCTGATATCGAAAATCATCTCTTAAGAGGACTGCAAAGATAATATGAATGTAAAACTTCACACAAGTGAAACCGCGAGGCACAGCTAGTCTTATAAAAAATGCCGTTACATGGTAAAAGTAATTAATTCATTGTGGTCCCCTGCCAGGGTCCCCACGGTGTGCCGCTGTTCGTGGAGAAGTGCGTGGAGTTCATCGAGCGCGAGGGCCTGGCGTCGGAGGGCCTCTACCGCGTGCCCGGGAACCGCGCGCACGTCGACATGCTCTTCAGCAAGTTCCACGAAGGTGATATAACTTTTTCTTTAACTTGTGATACAAGCTGTACCAAGGGTCGTACCAGGCGATTGTACCGACCGTTTTTAAACAGTTATAGAAAAATATATAAATAAGTAACGTTTATGTAAAACTATTATTTATATATTAACTAACTCTATATTCTTTATTTTAAAATACTCGTTTAGTACATCAGCTTGACGTGAGAAAATAAAATTTTACAAATATTTTCTATACAATAATAATAAAATACCTACTTTAAATGAACTTTTGTAAGGTATATTATCAAGCGGAACAGTATGATAAAAATATATTAAAAACTGAAAATAGTTCGGAACAATAATAGAATTAAATAATAGTTATTTACGTTTTATATAAATTAAAACGAGTTATTTAAAAAAGAACCGGCTATTTTTGTAGTTTTTGTTAGTTTGTTGCTGCATTTGTCAAAAAGCAGAATCGATAAGTCAATATTATTTACAGCCTATTGGTCTACTCTAGCTCTAAACGTCACTTCTCAATATATATGAAATAATAATAATATCCCATATGTTGTTTTTTACCCCTTGTATTGTACTACATCTGTGTCTGATATAAAATACACATTCTTTATTTATGTAGGTCTACTTACAGGCTATTCATTATCTTATATTGTTACAATACATTATCCTTATATCTAAACACTTAATACCTTTTTTAAAGTAAACTCTTTACGTTAATAATACTTTAAGAATTATACATACATCTTATATATTAATATATATGTATCCTACATCTTATTCTTAACTAGGCCATTGCAGCATTGTCACTTAGTAAAATGTGTAGCACGATTGGTGGAGTTACGATATAAGGGCGGAAATATAAAACTATTGCTGTTTATTAATCTTAGACATATAATTTTTTTTCCAGACCCAAACGTAGACTTAGACTCGTTAGATATTCCCGTGAACGCAGTCGCAACCGCGCTGAAGGACTTCTTCTCAAAGAAACTGCCGCCTTTGCTAGATGAAGCTAGCATGTCGCAGTTGGAAGATATCGCAGGTAACTAATTTTTTATAAATGTTTTGGAGTTAATCTTTTCATTATCAGTCAACGAGACAGGGAAAAAGGATAATTCAAAGTTACCCTAATAGTTCGATATTACCCAGAATTAACTGTATGTATGTAGATTTCTGGTATATATTTAATAAATGCTCATAGACAGAATTTAATATGGATAAATCAGAAGTTAGAAAATTCCGGAGATAAAATTATTCAAAATTAAATTACGGAATTGCAAATAACTCGATATGTTCGTATTGGGTGCGTATATCTTAGCAAGCAATGATTTGTCAAATAGCAAGTTAGAAATTTGTTAAAAAAATATAGTTAATTAATTGGCGAATTGTTCTCTGAGTAATCGAGTGGGATTCTTGGCATAGTAAGGTACCTAGTCAGTTTATTCCAAATATAAGTCATAATATTAACAAATAACATATATTTTAATGTTTGAAACTACTCTATTTCACATTTCGAATATAAATTAATATAATAATTGTATATAAGAATACTAATTTTGAACGACGAGCCCGATGGCACAGATAGTACTGAGAAAAATATTTATTTAATAATAATAGTGATTGTTTTCAGTTATATACTCGTATATGTATTTAAGTAGTATATTAGTGATTCTCTGTTGTCTGATGTCAATAACACAAGTGCTTAATTATTATTACAATTAAAGCTGTTCAGATAATGTTAGAAATTGCCAGTAATGTACGATTGACATAATGTTAAGCAATGCGCGGTTGCATCGCGGGGGGAGTGGAGCTGAAGGACCGCAGCTGGCGGCTGCTGGCGCTGCGGACGCTGCTCAACAACTCGCTGACGCCGCTGGCGCGCGCCACGCTCGACTATGTGCTCAACCACTTCGCTAGGTCAGTAACGCAACGCCCGGTGACGTCATACGTGTGTACTACACTCACACGCACACTACGGCTACGGCCGGTGACGTCATATGTGTGTACTACACACACACTCACACTGTACGTGTGTGGTGTATTGTATGAAATTCGTGGATTATTTTGAATGCAGTTACTTATATTTTGTAAAATTTTTAAGTGTAATTTTAAGACGATTTTAATAGTTGAGTGTTTTTTTACTAATAAATAATATAATTTTATAAATCTACAAATTTGTGTGGGTTAGAAACGGTCACATATTTATGCGTAAAGATGAGTCATTCCGTTTTATTCCCTTCAAAAATGAGAAAACTCTGATATCACTTGAATAGGCGTACTATTAATTCCGTACAGTGGAATAAGTGCATTTTCTATATTCGATTATTTGACTAACCTAATAATTTATTATCAAAATATACGTGAAACAAAAACATTTGGATTTGTATATGTCTATATTAAGTAACGACTTTGCCTTATCTGTGCCGAAATTATCGATGAACATGACGTGGTTTATCGGCGAGACCGACCTAAGGACTTCTTGATAGTATAAAAGGGTTATAGTGGAGGGACACTTGTTGCCATAACGAAAACAATAATGTCTGTCTTTTTAGACAACTGCGAAAGGGTATCATCTTTATCCACTTACGACAAATGTCCAACACTAGGAGATTTTAACTCAGGTGACATTAACTAAAGTAGTTCTCTGAACGGATTGCCTCAGCATCTGAATGGATTAAAGTCTGCATTCTGGTACCTTTTCTAACTTGTGGAAATTTTCATAAAGTGTACCCCTATACAAATCTGGTAATAGGCTTCACATATCAAACTACAGTGAACAATCTGCAAGACCTTGCAGTGTAGTTCGTCTTAAGCTTTCTTTTCGATTCCATTACGACATGATTGTATCAAGAACTAGGAGAATCTTGAGTTGTTAGAAGCATTCTTGAATATTGCTGTACGATATGGTCATCCAGTTATGAAAATAAGCAGGCTTGAATCATTACATAAATGGTTCGTTCGTAATCTTAGTTTCAAGCTTGGCCTAGGTAAAGTTTTAAAACCTATGTTGAAAGCCTTGCAAAGTTCAACCTTGATTCTCTTCTTATGAGACGGCAAGAACACCCAGTTCTTGCAACATTACATAAAATTTTCAACTCTAATCTTGACACTGATGTCTTATGTCATGTTTCATTGAGATGTTTTTTATGAATCCAACTGGTAGTCCAGTAGGCAGCACCAGTATTGTGTACCTTTTGCCAGAAATAATGTACAGCGTAACAGCCCGCTAATACGAATGTGCACAGAGTATAACTTTTTATGTGAGGACCTTTATATATTTTATCGAAGCTTTGAATCTTTTCCAAAGTGTATACAGTGTTCCGGTAACATCAGTTTGCTTCCCACATAATTCTTAGTAATTATTAATTAGATTAAAATAACACACACTTAAAACGTTGATATTACATTGAAATGTTGGGCTCGGTTGTTATTGAAATGCAAATTTAATAATAAGTAATAAGTAGTTATAATATTTTGGTGTGTATGGGTTGATTGTGTTTTGTTATCGTGCCAAAAATAAATTAAACAATTGACGTATATTAGTAAAGACAATATAAAAACAAACATACTTTATAATAATTTACGAAATCATTAAATAACATCTAAACAAACAGGGTGGCAGACAACGCGAAGCAGAACTCAATGGACAGCAAGAACCTCGCCATCTGCTGGTGGCCGACCCTGCTGCCCGTGCAGTTCTCGGACATGGGCCGGTTCGAGATGACCCGGCCCTACCTCGAGGACATCGTGCAGACGATGATCGACCAGCACCCGTTCCTGTTCCGAGGCAAGGAGGCGTTTGTAATGGTGTGAGGACAGCGGGTGAGTCGCCGCGGTAGGGGATTACATGTACTTCTAATTGATTATGATTGGTTGTCTGGGATTATGGTAAATATACTAATATTATAAAGCTGAAGACTTTGTTTGTTTGTTTGTTTGATCGCGCTAAAATCAGGAACAGCTGGTTCGATTTAAAAAAATCTTTCGGTGTTGGATAGTCCATTATTTACCGAGAAAGAATATAGGCTATATAACATTACGCTAGGACTATATATAAAACGACTAATTATATATAAAGTGTCGTTTCCGCCTCAATGATGGAGTCTCTTCTGTTAATTGCAATTTTAATTAATTTTAATATGTATAAAGATGAGTGCGATTGGAAAAGAAAATTGGCTTCTCGAAGTTCTAATCATGCGCAGACGAAGTCGCGGGCATCAGCTAGTTTTGGATATGTCCACGGATCTCTATGATGATGTGTGTCTTATCTCGTGACAATATGTGGATACATCATGTTATCTACGTCACTTGCTGATAATGTAATTTTCTATTACTGAAACAGTTTTTGAAATAAGTCACCATCATACCAGCTTTTGAAAGTCCACTGCTGGACATAGGCCTCTGCCGCGCTGGGCAAGCGTGTTGGCAAACGCAGAGCGCACGGGGATTCTGCTGCCCACCGCCGTCCTGTGAATTTGAGCTGCACTGTTCTGGATGGATATACCGCCATCTGTTGGTTCTGGTCTAGTCGCCTTTTACGACACCTGGTCCAGTGGGAGGTACTATTCTATTCACGGTACCTCACGGCAAATTGTAATAGCTAAGTAAGAAATAAGTGCTAGATTACAAATCCTGTTTACATATATACATAAGTCTATGTTACTCGGTTAAGAATTAGCTCTCTAATGGTGTAAGAATTTTATTAAAAAAGGTTACTAGTTTTTGAGATAAACGCTAACAATCAAAAAAACATTCAAATATTTCCTTTTTATAATATAAGTATAGATAGCTCGCGGGCCGATGGCGCAGATGGTAGTGATCCTATCTTGTGCGCCAAGGGTCGTGGGTTCGATTCCTACCCCGACCAAATATTTATACGATGATATTTGTGTTTTTTCTGTGTCTGGTTGTTAAATATGTGTTTTTAAGTAGTATATTTGTAATTTCGCTGTTGTCTGGCGTCCCTAACACAAGTGCTTCAAGCGTCTTACCACGGAGTCAGGCCAATTAATGTCAATGTATGAGAAGTTGTGACAATTATTAACTTCTAAACTACTGAACAGATTTAAAAATATTTGTGAAACTATAATCGTGTATTTCTCTACACAGGACCCCACAATGCATGTTGCATTCGTGATGGACGACGTTTGACGTCAGCTTCGATGACGTCATCGAAGTGAACAAAATGGCGGCTACCGCGGGACCGTTCCATAAGTGAGGTAGTTTTGCGTCTAGTGAATAAGGCTTACAATGTATTTAGGTCGGGCGAATGTCGGCCCTACTGCTTGGTAAAAAGGATGCGTGTGCGGCGACGTCGCGGGACGGTCGTTTAGTCGCTACGGTGACCGTTCGGACGGTTCGTTACGGTATAACGCTATATTTAACGTTATTATGAAATGAGTGTTACGTTGTACGGCTATCGTTGTTCGTAGTTTTTAAATTGTCGGCGGTAGATTGTAAAATTGTTTTTTCTTTTTTTCTTATTTATATATATATATATATATACGAATCGTTCTCATATCATAAACGCTTAGTGTTACGCCGGAGGTTGGATGCTTGCATTTTATTTTGTGCCGCAATGAATTCGGAGTCGAAAGGTATTAAGAGGCAAAGTGGTACCGGATACCTCGGCACCGGCAAATAGACAGTTGTCGGCGCGTATTCGATTGGTTTTGTCTCGAATTGGTTGTATATCGGATAATCCTGCTAGATAGTGACATTTCGCGCAGTGCGCGCCGGCAGCGAGCGGGTGCGTGCGGCCACGCGCGTGCGTGTTAGTCCTAAGAGGTTCGTGCACAAAAAGTATTTAACGAAAAAAAAGAAAAATGTTTTAAATAATAAGTATTATTGGATAACGTATTATATTTGTATAATGGCAACACCACGTATAGAGCACATTCCGTTCAGTCGTATAACTAAATAAATCGAGGTAAATTGTTAATTATGGATATTTCTAGTGATATACTCGTAATTTTGTATGTCCATAAGTGATTTTATGAGAGGCTTGTGTAAAGTTTTAATCGGTTATTGATTATTATTATTTTTTTGTAACGAATGCAAAGAGCGGTCGGTGTTTTACAGTTTGATTTTTGATATTTTCTTTTTTTATAATATATCTCAATATGCTCGTTACGTTAAACCTTTGATATTACTTAGAAATGTATTGAGATGACGTCACCGGTGTCCGAAAAGACGTCACTGATGATTTGTGTCCTAAAGGAAACGTCTTTGTCTAGAATACTATCTCACTTTACTATAAGGTATACATTTACCATTATACATATAAATGTGCTTTTATTACTATAATTTGAAATATATATATATGTATAATTAGTAATAAATACACCAAAGCCTGAATCATTACCGAATATGCTATCCCACTCGTGCACTATCGACTTCCGTTTTGAAATGAACATGAAGAGACGATTGCAGTTGCAGTTACTCGTAACTTTATTATACTTATTTACTTTTATATGGCAGCTGTTTCACGCCTTCAATAGTATATAAATATTATTTTTTTGTATTAATATTACAATTTATATTTTAAAGCTTGTGTCAATGCATTTATTTTGTTAGAGTACACGGTTTGTGTTTATACAATTCTGTCAAGATTCCTCGACAAATTATAAGCTTAAAGTCCAACAGATAAAGTTTAATATCGGTTAGGATATTTTGACATATTTGTATCTTTAACCTTTGTACATATGTTATAAGTTGCACAGATTTTTTTAACATACACAAGAAAATGTCAACGTCTTGTAGTTTTTTTCACGCGATCTCAAATGCAATTTTCTTTTATATATATATATATATATATATATTTATGATGCTTTTAATTACATTAAAAATGCTTGATATTTACATACTCGATACCTTTTATATACGTATTAAGTATGTTTTTTTAGAAATTGGCATATATGCTGACGCTAGATGGCGTGGCGGTACTAATAATAAATTGTGATTTATCTTAAATTTGTTGTATGACACGCTTTTACGCGCAAGTTTGTCGGGAACCAGGGGTTTTTAAAGCTTTGTAATAGCCATGTTTCGGTGGTTTATTTATAAACAGATGGTTTCCTGTACCTTTATCAATCCTTCACTTTTGTTACGCGTTTAAGCGGTAAGCGTCAAAAGTACTGTCACTCGAAGCGCCATCTACAATCACTATTTAATCAAAATTAACGACGTCTAGTACTAAATAAATCTAATAACTTAATGTCCCAATTTATAAACGTCTATACTTCAATGCTCTATCGAACTATTGAGGGCAGCTTTTCTTTCTTTGAGACTGAATGTGGTGTTTTTTTTAATTTGAAGCTATTTTTTTTGTTTATTCTTCGGTCAGATTTATGTAAATTTAAGATATTTCGGTAAAAATCTGATAAAATTAGACCATTTATCTAAATACATAATCCTTCAATTCATAAGTGATCTATCTCTTTATGTTGGATTTAAATTTCAAAATTGGTTAAGTTTTTTTAAAGAAAATTTGTATTGTTTGTTCTGAAACAATGTTCTGCATATAAGTTATATATATAAAACAAACCGTTTGCTTTAAAGTAAAATTCAAATAGGAATATTGTTTTTATATAGGGTATTCTTGAAAATGAGCATTTTATCCCAAGTGATCTTGAATTTACAAAAATCTGACATATACTCGTATTATAATTTTGTATGATGTCTTTATTTCTTCATAGTCTTAGGAATAATAATAAATTGCCAATAGATTAAATATCCGATATTATTTACAAATGGCCTATTTTTAATTAAGCTTTTATATAGACTGAGTACGTTTTTGTTCTATGTATATTGCGTGATTTCAAGTATTCTATGTATATCCTGATACTAATAAAATTTCTTAATCCCCGTGGTCATTGAAGTTCTTGCCTCTATGTACTAAACGTTTAGAAATAAGTTTTTATTATGTATATTGTAATGTATATGCTACTGGTCAATAAGTCTTTCAAAGTCAAGCAAATTTGAGCATAATGGGCAACTATTAGAGTTCATAATTGTGAAATTATTTCAGATTTGTATTCATGATTTATTTATATATTGTTTAAAAAATTGTCCTAATAATGAATCTGATAAATTTACTCAAGGTTTTGTATACATTTTGCTAATAAAATAACATTAGTATATGTGATTCTGAAGACATTTTCTGAGTTTGGGACTTTTTATTCCTTGAGGAACATTGTGAGAATTATGTTGTCTTCTTGGAGGTATTCTACCCCGCTTTTTATCTCCTTAAGGGATGGTTTTCGGGTTAAATCTGTCAATGTTTATCCATAGTCTCGAACAATCTATACTTAGACATCTGTCGTATAGATGTTATTGGATTTTAATAATTGTGTTTCCAAAAAATTGGTAAATTTTACTGACTGGCACAATTCACGTTGTAAAAACCCTAATATATGTTTTATTAGTATTGGGAAACGTATTATTGTCATAAATGTTACCTACATTGCATCACTTGAAGCTCATTTTTCTTTATGGAAAATGAACTTTACACACGTACGTATAAAGTACGTTATGCGGTGACTTGTATTATCTATCTTTGTGTATTCTTATAAGAGAATGTATTGAAAATTTGCAAGGATATACCACCGCTTGTAATATACGGGGTACAATATATATACTCTTTCAAGTGCAATTTTATTTTTCATTCAATACGTACAATATGGCGTGGCTTTGATATATTTTTTCAATGTAATGCAATTTGGATGGATTTGTGTTAGTATAACCCAAAAATGAAATCGATGTATGTGTAAGTATTTAATATATATTAGATGTCTCCATTAAGCGTAGTTAAGGTGTATCTACGTAAGTTTTTATCAATATAATAACGTCATTATATCCCTGTGTCGCTCGCTTGCCCGGTTTGTCAGGCGTGCGCGCGCGCAGGCGGGCGGGCGAGCCGCGCAGATTATATCATGTCCATTAGGGGAATGATGTGAAGGAATTTTTTATATTTTACTATGAATCGAAAAAGACATAGAGCCTACCTGTGTTTTAAATGTTATTTTTCTAGAATTTTTCGCTTTTTGTGGATCTCAAATGCAGGGGTGACATTTGTGTTTTTATTATTTTTTTATAATTATTATATACTTCCCCTAATGATTTTTGAATTGCAATTTATAAATATTCGATGTAAATATTGTACATTCATTCATTTATTTTTGTATAATTTATTTATTGAGTTTTTTTTTATTATATGAAAGAGTTTTAAAGCCATATGTTTGTTACTCCTAAATACATTTGTGTTCTTTTTGTTTTATATTTTCTATGTTTATATTTCAAAGCACATATTCCGCTGTCTTCTAAAATAAACTATGTGCCATTTAAGTTTGATACGTATGGTGATCTGGCAATTCCTAAACCTGTATTCCAATTTTGATGAATTTATTTGATTTTTTTATTTGAAATTCTTTCCTGTAGGTTCTCGAATGTTAAAGTAGAATCAGTGTACGCTTAGTCCTTCATCGCTCCGCGGTCCGCACCCGGCGATTTTGAGTTGTAACGTCGCTAGATAAAGGTGAAAATTGCTTGTGTAGGTAGGTTAAGGAATGGTGGACGTTGGCGGGATCTATCGTGGAGATATGGCCTTGATCGTTAGATATGAGATATGGAAAGTATTAGACATTAAAATGTTTGCTCTTAGTGTGAGTTCGGGTTGAGGGTGCGGTCTTGTTGGCGTATCTGCATGGATATCACACTCAGGCTGGTCTTAGGGTTTGATTCTTCGTGAGAAAATGTTCTTCTAGTAAACTGATCTGGTTGTTTCTAGGTGTCGTATCCGGTTTCAATAGTTTATGAAAGATTTGAAGTCGGACAATTGGCGCATTGTTAGACGCCATTTATTTATTTAATATATCTTGGTACTAACTCAAAACTGAAACTTTCACTCGACATTAGTAAAGTTAAGCAATGATTGGACCTCTCTTTCTATCAGTATTAGTGGAGGCGGAACAGCGTTAACTGACCGCAGTCTTAGCAGACTCAACAAAAAGCGACTTTATATCTTCGTATTTTGTATAGTAGCGTGTGATCTATGTTGTGATATATGGGGGGTGCGGGGCGCGGGGCGACGTTGGTGCATCATTTTGCTATGTGCATCTCAATTACTGTAAAACCCAGTTCAAAGGAATGTGTCATATTTTATAATAAATAACCATCTATGTAATCATACTGTGTTTTATTTATGAAAGGTTTAATTGTAGCTCTACGTCCGAAGATGTAGTAGTGATCATCAATTAGATATATGTATGAGGTTTTTCATTAATAATTAAGTCCCGAAGTCGGGCTCGTTGGCGCAAATAGTGATCCCATCTTGTGTGCCAATAATCGTGGATCCGAGGTGTAACCCCATCAAATATCAATATGATATTTGTATTTGTTCTGTATCTGGGTGTTAAATATGTATTTAATATATTCATCATCATCAGATGTTAGACTTTACATCCAATATTGATCTTTAAGACCTCGGATTGGAAGGGGAATTGTGTGACGTTTGTAATTTTGTACAGCGGATAAATAAAGGAGGCGTTCATGACCTTCGATGCAGTAATCGTTGTACTGTAAGGATTATTTAGCCCTGGATACCAAACAATCTCGATGATTCTAATTGATCAACTACATGATACTCTTACTAAGTATTCTTTAGTTAAGTTAAAAATCGACCTAACCTGTATCTCCTTCGTATACTTTTCCTAATTGTTGAAGATTTTGTGTGCCCGCCCACGTCAAACGGACTGACAGTCGATATTTCTGTAGCGATATTAATTTTGACCTACTTTTCTGGGACGTATGCGTTGCACTATTACAATATATACCTACTTTCTATTGTTATTCTACAAAAACATGGTCTATATTCATCAGACGTAGACGGGCAGCTAGAGAATGTAATTATGTTTTTAAAGATATACACGCATAAGGAGATAAATTTTATTCCATTATTGAATAGACAATCATTTCGCGGAATCAGGAGCGCCTACTTAATCACAGGTGAACTTTTGTTACATTTATTTACATACATATAAATCAAATAACATGCATTCTATGTTAGGTGTCAATAAACTGCGTATATATCCTGTGTATGTATAAAAAATACGCACATACATACTCGTACCTACAGATCCGCATAAAAAAATTGTTTGTATTGAGTTTTTTGAGCTAAGTAATCCAGGTTCCACTTGTTTTTTGGTTAATCGGTCGGTCGGTTTCATCTATTCCTAACTATTTTTTCATATCGTCGATGATACTTCAATACCGCGTATTTAGCTTAAGTTAATAAGGTTCATTTTCCATCTTTTCTAATTGATTTTTTTACTTTATTTGCAACTGCTACGTACGCGGTATTGCACTATCATCGACGATATAATCTTTACGTATTACTGAGTAAAATATCTACATGTGCCTATTATGTGGAATTTCATATACCTATTTATTGGTCACAAAAAATAAGTGAAGGTACTTGGACAGCCACATAACCAATGTTGTAGGAACTCAGGCTTCTTTTATATTTATTGGTAAAAGAATTGGGGTCATGAAGATTCAGATTTAGACATAGGTGCCAGCTAATTTATATATGTACATATAACATATTACAAACAAATAATCCCTTCCATGCCAACATTTTACACACACAATAATTTGCTTTATACTAACATAACATCAACATTCTATAAACTCTGGGACATAGAATTAGTTGAAAACGAATATACTATACATTGTTTAATACTGCTTTCTATATAATAATTTACATAGGCAGTGTTTCATATACTTATCGAACGAGTGCTACGTGTGATACTTCGAGATTTTATATGAGATTTGTGTATTTTTTTACGCACACAAACCGTTATTATATCGACTGGTTATGCACCAACGAAAATACTACATGTATACTATATCTTTAATAGACATCGGTTTGTTATAAAACTTTAAAAGTTGAATTTCTCTGAACCCTCACCAGTTTTTTACTAGTGGGCTAACTAAATACGTACGAGGTAGACCTAATACATAAGGTTGTCTACATTGGTACCCCACTGTCACCTCTTTCTACCGCTAAAACAGTTCGCATTGCTGTTCCAGTCTGAAGGGTGAGAGGCATTGAATTAAATGGGTAATGTGGCATAATATTCTTAAGTCACAAAGTCGGCAACGCGCTAGTGATATCCTTGTGATATAACGAGCGTCTATAGGCTGCGGTGACGCTTACTATCACGCGGTATGCGGTGTATGCTTGTTTGTCGACCTGGTCTAATAAAAAATATATCGTATCAACAGCTTACTTCAAAATGCACTACCTACAATGCAATTCTTAATTTTAAATATACAAATTGACTTAATGACAGTGACGGTTAGACAATGATATTAAGTAGAACACATTACGTATTAACGTTTGGATATTGCTATTTCTGCCTTCCTACAATAATTATGATCATTGTATTCATAGCATTACAAAAAAGTTACATTCGAGGCCAAGTCATGTTTGACAATTGAGCACTTACGACTGGCAAAAGTGTTTTGACTGAGATACATTTTGTCAAAAAGGCTTATATCATAAATTATTTATCAACGTTATGAAATGTGCTCCTTGGGTTGGCTAGACTTAGCTGAAAGAGAAGTTCTTACGGTCTTAAATGAACCCAGAATGTTATCATGTTGCCAACTATGTTTCAACGCTTTGAAGGATGATCAGCTAGTTTGGGATTTATCCTACATCTTAATATTTTACAATTCAATTTCAACACGTAGCCAAGTATAAACTTCCACGTTCAAACGCAGCCGGCTCCCCAGCAACCGCACCAGGGTATGGATCCATCGTTAACGGGCGCTGATAGCTTCCTCGATTTGTGCGTACACGCCGAGGTGAGAGAGTTGACTGAGGAACATACACTGTTGGTGCGCTCATGCTCGGAGTGGGAGGTCGTCATCTCCTAGAAAAGCAATATAATGATTGTATAATCTAGTAAAAAGGGGAGGCAGTAAAAACTGGTTTTTAGAATGTTCATCATTGGTTATTACAGCTATTGGAAGTCCACTGCTGGCCAAGAAAGGGGTGATTTTCCCCATAATGGCCACATTAGGCGAGCGTTAGCAATCGCAGAGCGCTGCTTTCGCGACATAGATGCTGCTGTCCCCACCCTGTGCATTTAAGCTACAGCCTGCCGGTACCTCACTCCTAATTTTAGAATATTATGAAGAATTCATTGTGTCGTAAAGTACCGGCAAAGCAGAAGAGCAAAGCAAGCAACTGAGGTACCTACTGGAGCCGACCTATGGCGGTATATCTAACTGAAACAACGTAACTATTATGCACAGAGAGGGGATGGGGATCCTTGCAATTTAGGGTAAACATTCCTCTTTCTTGGGGAGGCCTATTTCCAATTATGGACGTCCAACGGCTGATACGATAATGAAATGTATTGAAAGTAAAATATATGTATAGTCAATTGTTTATCCTTCTTTATATGTATTTGTATCTGTTCACAAAAAAAGACTAAAGCATAACACATTTATCATCAGAAGGGGTAACAATCAACAATAAGCTCATTCATTTTTGACGCAAATAATTAGTTATATAATAAGTTACTTTTAATCAATGATTATTACTATATTCTTTTTGAGATTTCACGTATTAATGTAACAGTCAGCAATTTTAGTGTCTATAGAAGCTTAATATTGATATAAAATGTTATCCAATCAAAAATTTATAGCGGCTATACAAAAAATAGACTTGGCACTCGTCTGCTACATACTTATAAAATAATAATCTATTACCTCGGTTACTAAACTTACCTACTTTAGTTAAGTTTGAACAGCGCACTCAAGAATAAATTATTAGATCAGCAGAATTTGTTGCTGCTACATTGTGCTGTGATGCTCTGTTTCACACACAACTGTGAGAGTTACAGAACTTGAAATTTTGTATAGAGGTTCATAGAACATAGAGGTTTAAAGGATTTTTAGGAAAAAATCTTCTATAGACACTAAAATTGCTGACTGAATTATTAATTACGTGAAATTAAAAAAAAGATATTAATAAACATTGATTACAATGAATTTATTATTTAAGTAATTACTTGCGTCAAAGAAATGTATGGGCTTATTGTTGAATGTTACAGCTTCCAATGGTAAATTCATTGCGCCTTATAGTCCTTCTTTGTGACAAGATGCAAAAAAAATACAAAGAAGGATGAACAATTTACCATCTTTTTTACTTTCAATACATTTCTTCAAGGTATCAGCCGTAGGACGTCCATAATTGGACATAGGCCTCCAAAAGAAAGAGGAATGTTTACCCTAAATTGGAAGGATCCTCTTAGGAGAAATCCTTACCCTCAAGGATATGTAAGGTGGCAATCGCAGAGCAGATCCGCGACGGGAATGCTATATGCCCATCCCCTCTCCCATCCCATCAACGTAGGAGCAAAGTTAGTATAAAAATTTGCTGATTTTGAAGTTATTCAAATGAAATTCCGTATAATTAGTTCTTTATTGAAAGTCATGAAACACGCGTAATATATTTCTTCCAATAAGGGTGTAATAGGGGCGAGGAGGTGCAATGATACTATGAAAGATAATATGCCTTGGGGTACCGGCGGTGTAGAATAGTATTTCTCTCTGTGATACACTTGAACCGACAGATGGCGGTATATCCATCCGTTATAGTGCCGCTCAAATACAATAAAATAATGGGCAATTATCCTAGGGAGGCCTAAGTCCAACAGTGGCCTTGCAACGGCTGATATGCGAAACTTCATGTTTGATTCATAGCAATGTTACACGTGAGCTGTAAGTGCTGGGACTCGCTTCGAAAAAAGTGTGGTACCATGCTCAAGGTGGCGGAGTAACTGCAGTACCACAGATTATGCATCAGTAATAGCTATAGTACGTTTGTCAAAAAAGTGTATATTTAATGTGTTTCATTGTATCCGTTTACATAATTTAAGAACGAGATAGTTAAAAACGAAACGTTTTTAAAAAAAAATTAACACAATTGCTGACTACAAAATTTTGGTATAACACTAGAGAACATTTTGTTAATAACACTTGCCTATAAACGTTATACGGAATAATAATTTCAGATCTAGGTATTGCATAACACTTTGACAATAAATTAAAGATTCACTTCACCCAGGCCCTAACTTACTTGTCTGACAATGTTTAAATTACAATGGGATCATATTATTTATAAAGTTCTATTTACATTATGATTTTCCAATCTATTATTGTGTAATTAACAAAGGTCTTGAAGACATAAAAATTCGAAAATCCGTATAAAATATGATACTTTTTTGTATGTGTAATCCATCGTATTAATCGACGGATACACAAATAATAAACTTTTATAGTATATATTAAAGGCTAATTTTGCGTTTTATTGGTCGTAACATCACCAAATTTAGATAAACATGTTGTTTTAAATAAAATAAGGTATAAAGAGATCATAAACATATTTTTGCCACAGCTCTTGACTCCTTGACCGAATTGATAGTTTACGATGTTTACATTTTAAATATTTAAAATAACCTCACCTGGTAGCTGTCCCGCTTGTACCGCGGGCCCGAGCTTGACGACGACATCGTGTTTCTTGGCCTGTGTCTGCTGCAGAGTTTATGCTTCCCCAAATCCTGCGTCTCGTCTATCAGCCTCTCGTTCTCGCTCTCGTGAACTGGAACGCCGTTCTTTGTTGCTCCGTTCTTTGGTTCTTTCTTCTTCTCCCTTCTTTTCCGCTCTCTCTTCTTAAATGTGAGCGAAAATCTTTTTCTTTTCTTCGTTTTGGGCGTCTCTGGTCTTTGAGGTATCGTTGACTTTTCTCTTTCCGATCTACTGGTATCGTCGTCGGGAGGTGGTATTTGTGATTCTGAATCCGTTTTCAATGTCAATTCCGTTCGTGTTGATGAGTCCGGCTCTGTCCGGTCGGTCTTGTATGCTACCTCTTTTTCTAAATTTGCTAACTCCATTCTGCGTAATCTCTTTGGTAATTTGTTAACGGTGGCGTATATCGGCTCCTCATGTTCGCCAACTGGTGCTGATCGGGATCGAAAGAAGAAATCGAATTTCCGAGGCTTGACCGGTATACGTCTTTCGACGAAGACTACGGTGCTGGCTACTTCTGTCGTAGTTGTCAGCTCTTCTCCAGATTTCGGACTTGGACTTCCCGCGTTCACAACAGGCGTCGATCTGGGGTAGTCGTAAGTCAATTCTATGTTTTTCTCGGTGACGTAAGACTTTGGTACCTGCGACGGTTCCCCGTTCAGTTGCGTCGTAGGCTCAGGTTGCTGTTTCTGACAGCAACATTGCTTTTGCATCACCCGTCTGGTATTGCACATGAAGACGGAGTTCTGTTGGATGAATGTGGTCTGTATGTGCGGTGATGACTGCACATCTCCGAGTAAGTCTTCGACGTTGCCGCCTGTGTGGAATCGAGGGGGTTTATAAGGGGCGACAACGAAGCCGGGCGGAGGAGGTGGTGGGGCGGAGACATGGTATGGTGGAGACGTCACTGACTCGAAGAATCTAGGCATATCAGGCGGTGCATCGTGGACTAAAACATCGACACTCCTGTCTTGCGTCCTGTCCGCCTTTTTTGGCGTTGTGTGTGTATTGTTCGCGTTCATTTGCGTCGGGCTCATGGGTTTGATGTCTTCCGCTTCGTCCGCTTCTTGTTGGCAGTCATCACACGTGCACGGCTCGTCAACGCCACTCTGCAAAGGAATTGATGTGTTATTAGAGATATTTTTAGTGGTAGCGTATGAGATCACTGGGGAAAAGGATATGATTCATTGTTGCTGATATTTGTGGTATTTGGTGAATTCTTGACTCGTAATAGCTGTTTTTGTAAACAATTTGGATTGGTTTTGTTCACAATCTATTTACAGATTTATAAATAATGTTCATATAATATTATTAGTTTTATAAATTGGGGGTGAAACTAGTCCATTAATAGCTTTTCGTTTCAAGAGCGTGATAAATCATTTAAATAATTATTTAAGAACTAAGATCCGTGAGTGGAAGCGTGATAAACAGATTTACATACACAGTTTCACCTTGTACTTCACATTGTATTTTTTAAAATTTTATTAATGTATTACAGAAAATAATTGGTGTCATCTATGCAATGATAATCACACAATAATCTCTGTTTAACAAATATACTTAAAGGTCTGGAAGCTTCATACCTTCGGAAACCAATATTATTGATAAGTCGGAATCAATAATGATAAGCTACTAAATAACCACAACAGTTATATCATCAGGTGTAGTTTAATACCAAGTATGTAGCATGTAAATAGTCCTCTTTTCACTCTTTGCTGTTGAATTTTGAACTTTATAAACTGGCACTTCCGCGGTATTCGACTATCTTAGAGGATATTTATCTTCTTCTCACACGTTTGTCGCTGATTTCTCAGTAACTTCAGTGGTGAAGGTCTGTGGTGGCAACCATCTGGCGCATCAGAAATACAACGTCGCGTCACACCGTCTGTCACGTAGTCCGTGCGTTTTGATTTTATGACCTATTTGACGACATACGAATAGAAGTGTGCAAATGTGCTGAATCCAGACAACGATATATCACTTAAGAACTTAAAGAAATAGTATCTACGGTCCAGAAACTTCAATGACATTATTTATAGAATGTTGGCATTAATTCAGTTTTGGGTTGTAATTTATTAATTTTATCACACAAAATGAAACTACACAGTAAGAAAATAATTAAAATAGAAAGAAACATACGTATTTCGTTGAATAAATATCTATGTTTTATAAATACACTAAAAAACAGTTACATGTTTCTAATTGGAAATTACACTTGGTACCTACAATGTTTTTCACTGCACTCTCATTGGAAGAGTAAGTAAATACCGTCCGATTTATTTTCGCGTCGTCTCCAAAGTCACATGTCCCCAGAATTTCTCCACGAAGGTCCAGCGAGGGAAATACCCCAGCGCCGGTCACATTATAAAAAAACACAATTAAACCATCGACAAATTACCTACCTGGATTTTAAAATACAGATATGCGAAAGATCCACAGCGTGTCACTGGGCCGCGCGCGTACGTTGCGACGTCGACGTCCGAAAACCAACTGGTTTTATTTATAAACACGAACGAATTAGGTGTAACAATATTTTCTAACAGTTGAACACGGTTTGCCCGGCCTTGGTTCGGATCTAGCTTGGCCCGTCTGCCTCATAACGAGTAAGGTACACATTCGAAACTCCCAGTCTAATTTGGGACTTGCGTTGCGTCAAAACAATCAATCAGAGCGATCAATCAAAGGTAGCTTGATTTGAGTGTCAATGCGTCTGGATAAAAATGCATGATGTAATTACTATTTGAATGTTGGTCTTAATGGGTCAAATATTTGGGCTTTCTTGACGTGTTCGCTTCGTGATCGAATTTTAAAGATAAAATTTACATAAAAAAATCAGGTTGTCTTAGCCTTCACGCAGGACTCGAACCTGCAACTTTCAACAGTTGAAAAATTGTTTTTTTTTTAATATTCTTTTTGTCCTATAAATCTGCGCCATCTCTTCATTTAGTACCTCCAATTATTTCTTAATAAACATTTTTATGTTTTTTTTGACATTACATTTGAATACAATAATTTAATCTATATTAGATATATATGTACTTATGATAATTTAACTACTTATGCTATGTATTGCTTATAACACCTATCGGATATAACGTCGGATATATACGGTCCCTTCAATAACGCTATATCCGGTTTTGACTGATTTATCATAGTCATGTTTGTTCTGGGTGGGGATAGAACTTATGATTCTGGCTTACAGGATAGGAACACTACCATCTGTGCTATCAAAACCGTCGAATTTACCTTATTCCCCTCCAGTTCTACCTCCTCCGGCACCACACTCAGGTCGTGGAAGGCAACGGCGCGCACCGAGCCGTCCGCACTGGCACACTCGGGGCAAGCGCTGCATACAGACGCGCTGTCCTGCCGACCGACATTGCTACTTATTCACTGCGTAATACAGTATAATGCTCCTTGGCAAACACGCTGTAACGCTGCATCAAATATAGCATAACAAATGCGTACTTAGTCGCTCACTTACTGGTACATCACAAACACTTCACACACATTATTTGCGAAGCGCATTCGCTGATGAAGGCGCGCAGTACCTTTCCCTAGAGTGATAACCAATCGCGCTGGTGCAGCTGGCGTGTTAAGCCTTTCTCTATTGCAAAAAATCTTTACAAGACCTCATACAAAGGTCGTCTCCATTGGTACCTGACTCTTAACTATTTCTATCGACAAACAGCGGTGTTCGCATTGCTGTGTTCTGGCTTGAAGGGTGAGAGAGGCAGTGAAGTTACTGGCTAATGTGACATAATATCTTCAAGTCACAAGGTTGGGGACGCGCTAGTGATATCCATGTAATATTATAAGCGTTTGTAGGCTGCAGTGACGCTTACTATCACGCGGGCATGCTTGTTTGGCGACCTGGTGTAATAAAAAAAGAAAACGATTTACTTATCCCAAAGATGGCCACGCGAGTCGAGGCTCGCCTGAGAGGCGCTTTCGAGTTGTAGCCGTCATTCGGGCACAGTAAGGTCGCTCAGAATAAGCGGCGGAGGGCTGTTCCGACTAAGTCCGAGTTCGTAATAACATTTTATCTCTACCACTATTTTGGAGTTTTAATCCCGTACATTGGTCTATATCGTATGAATGTTATTTTTTAACAAATTTTCCGATCCTGATGGACCTGTTCTAAGCTGGTCCAGACAATGATAAATTCAACAGACTGAAGGGATTGACGTTTACATTCATTTGTATATTTTGATATATAAAACTCTAAAATAAAGGAATTAAAGATGAGGCGATTTAAGTAAACTTTAATGACATTCCATTGTATTTTCTGGTAAGGTAAATGTGTAGTTAGCGTAATTAATTGATATTTGTTGTAATATTATAATGAGCGTTTAAAAAATATATATTTGTTTGTATTTTTAGTATAACAATTTGAAATTTATTTTGATAAGTCTCAATAATAATCCAAAGATAATATCCTTAAGATAATATGTACGCACGTCTGAGTGTTCCGGGGAAGATCTCCTCTCCCGCAGCAGGCTGTCAAGCCGGTCGTACTCGTACCGCAACGCTGATATCTCCCGCTTGAGTTGCTCGTTCTCCCTCTTTAACTTCTTTATATCTGATTGACCTGTGGAGTACAGTAGTAATTGGCTATAATTTTTATTAGACTGAGTTGACAAACCAGCATACCAGCATTCGCTTGATTTTAAGTCATCGCAGTCTATAGACACGTAATATCGAAAGAATATCCTTTAAACCGGAACACACTGCCGATTAGCGGTAGATATAGGTAAGAGTGAGGTACCAATGCAGACGAACTTTGCATGAAGTCTACCTCTAGTAAATCCTTAATTTAAAGGATGACAGCCAGTTTTGCATGCTATGTGCCTTGCCCATTGCCAATACAATTTGGAAATCTAATAGGGTTTATTTGTAACTTTTATCGTCATCTTACCAGCCATTGAAAGTCCACTGCTGGTTTTAGGCCTCCCTAAAAAAGGGGGTATTGTCCATAATTGGCGCGCTGGGCAAGCGTGTTGGCCATCGCAGAGCGCAGCTTTCGCGACGGGGATACTACTGCCCATCTCCGCTGTATGCATTTGAGCTGCACAGTTTTGCATTGGTATACCTCCATCTACCGGCTCTGGTACCTTAGTCGCCTCTTACGACACCTGGTACAGTGGGAGGTACTATTCTACTCTGCCGGTACCTCAAAGCTGTTGCATTTGGTGCAGATAATATATATATACATGTATACAATAAAGGTAAACGTTATATACATACTTGTATAAATAAATGCAATAGGTAGATGTTGTGTTCGTTTCTCAATATTTGTTAAATTAAAATAAAATATTAATTTGTATGGCTGGTTTACTACCCGTGGCTGTGCTGATAGATTTGGGCTAGCTGGAGCCATCAATCCTCCAGACACGCATACGAAGCGTCGTAAATCGTAGGGTTTCGGCTGTCATCCGTCTATCTATACATACTCACCTCGTTCTACTTCAGCGTTTATGTTTATAGTCCTAAGTCGCAGCTCCTCATTCTCGTAGAGCATGCCACGAGACGACTTGCGGTCCAACCTGTCGACAACCGCTTAGATATACGAAAGTCTAGTACTACAAAGTATTGAAAAAACTGCGTTATCTAATATTAAGTGTTCATACGCAAGGAGAACTAACGAAATGGTATTGGCAAAAAAATATGGAAAATACATTGAAAAAAATAGACAAGAGAAGAAATTAGACAAGAGCAATTATAATGGCAATATTGCAAGGAAACGTTATTAATCGTTTTTTAAAAAATGAGAGAGACCACAATATCTATCAAGTCCGCAATCGACATTAATCATTAAAGGCGAGACTTAGAGCTCTTAATTAAATGCAGAATTTTGAGAAATTGAACTTTAAGAAATGTAATATAATCTACCATTATTTATTTAGTTACACAAATATAACATTAGTTCTGATCTTGTTGTTCCTTATAGTTTTGAAAAGAGATCTAAGATTACAACAGATTTAAAATTACCATATTTTTATTTTCTATTATTTTTCAAAGCGTAATCCTTACCCCTCCTCTACACTACTCGCGAAGTTCCTCGGCGAAGTACTCGAGATACTTTGGCAACAGTCCGAAGTGCGACACTACACACTCGTTGAAATTTGCGATGAGCTCATTCGCTATAAGGCGCCGACAGTCTGTGCACGTTTTTAATGAACGCTCAAGTTGCACTTGAACACATGACATTTATCATTGGGGTCCCAAATAATGGTCTCCGCATGCAGAATTTCCAGGAACAACATAATTTGCTCCTGTGACCACTGAATATTGCTCATAATTGTGTCCCGCGCAAAAAAATGAGTACTGCAATGAAGTCGGCCGAGTAGTGTAGAGAGGTACTTCGTGAACGCACTTCGTGCAACTTCGGGCCCTTTGACTCGGGCGCAAAAACCGACAGCAAATGGAAGTCGCCCGAGGCGAGGTAAAGTTTGACGAGGTAAGCCGAAGTGTCTCTCTACACTATCGTATTTGGCTAACATCGTTCAACTTCGCGAGTAGTGTAGAGGAGGCATTAAAACAAGCAACTCGAACATGCGATTTATTTAATTAGTGACAATCGACTAAGAATGAGTTCAGGAATCGATTATTATTCAAGTTGATGTATTAAATTAAAGTAACTTCTTCTGATTATTTATGAGTCAAAACTACCAAAGCTTGAATCAATGAAATATGAAAAATCTTAGTATATAGATGTCTAGGTACTGTCAAACATGTGGGTAGTTGGTTACTGAACAAGCAAACGGTCAATCGCGTCATTCGTTCGGCGACCACCGCACGGAGATGTCGTGCGATACGCAAATGTGTTTGGAACGTGTATACTAATGTAGTGAATGAGATGTCAGCCCGCACTATCCTAACCCTACACCGAAGTATTTACTTGCGGTTGGGCTTGACGTTGACGTCTTTTCGGCGCGTGCGCAACATACTCGCTCCGGTCATCCCGGACATCTTTGCCTGGCCGCTCGCCTGCCATGCGACGGGTTACACCTGAAACAAGAGATAAGTTAATAAAATACCCGGTGTTCTCTTTCACAAGGCGATGGCACAATATGAGTGGATATGTCTAACTGGGGCACACATAATTTCCTTTTTTTATTGTCACTTTCTAGTATTTAATTGTTTGTTTATTTTCGTGTATTTTTATGACCATATGTATCTACCCATGACATAAATAATAATTATTTCATAATATTTGAACAAACGTGGATAGACGATCTGATTGTAGCTACTGGATGCAGGCCGCATGCAACCAGTTATTGGAAATTACTAGGAAAGGTCTAAGGAAAATCTAACGCCGAAGAATACCGCCGAAATAGAATAATACATTCCCTATACCAAATGTAAATACTAACTTCAACCTAGCTAAAGTACCGACGCCAACTGAGAAATTTGGGCAAAGTTCCCCTTCCTTGGGGAGGCCTATGTCCAGCAGTGGACGTTTTACGGCAGCTATGATGATGATGTCCGACAGTAAACATCCTAGGGCTAGTACGAGGGCGGTTTGATAAGTCCGTGACTTTTTGATAGCACCATGATATAATTAATAAATTTACACAACATCTCATACTTTGACCTGACTCCGAAATAAGTCGCTTAAATCATTTGTACTACAAACGTCAAGCATCAGACAAGTAATGACAAATATGATAACTAAACACACATATTCAACACTGAGATACAGAACATACACATTTGTGTTTGTTCTGTGTTTCATCATCATCTAAATATTTGTCGTAATATCATCAAACCAGCCATTGTAAATACACTGCTAGACATAGCCTTCCCCAAGAAAGTGCGTGTTGGAAATTGTAGAGCGCCGCTGTTGCGACGGAGATGCCGCTGCCCGAACCGTCCTATTCGTTAGAGCTACACTGTTTCGGATGGACATACCGCCATCTATCGGTTGCGGTACTACAATCGCCTCTTACGACACCTGGTACAGGTGAGGTATTATTCTACTCTGCCTTAAAGGTAAAGTTTCTTCACTAACCATTAAAAATTGGTAAGAACAGTCTATCTGACGGAAGAAACATCTAATGCATTCCGTAAACGAACACCCTGGGCTGTAAAGGGTTTACTGGAAAACGTAGTGTAATGCTCAGGCAATTAATGTAATAGGTTTGCTGATGACCTAAAATGTTTCTGGTGGCTGTCACTTAAGAACCCGATATGATTTTTAAAACAAAAAGGGTAGAAAAGGAAGAATTTTGTCCTGTAAAGTTAGGATGCGCATGCCTATTAAGTTAAATGGGAAGCCATTTCAGCTTCTTTCGAAATTTGGCCACGTTAAATTTGCGTAAACCAAGAACCTTATGCCGTAAGCTACCGGCAGCATAGTATAGAAATCATAAGAGGCGATTAAGGTACCAGAACTGATAGATGGCGGTATATCCTTCTGAACCAGTGTAGCTCAAATGCACAGGATGGGAATAGGCAGCATCCCCACCGCGGAAGCTGCGCTCTGCAATTGCCAACTTGTTTGCTCAGCGCGGCAATTATAGGCGAAATTCCCTTTTACTTGGGGAGGCATAAGTCAAGCAGTGGACTTCTAATGTTGGTGTTTGAAATCAAGGTGGCTGACACCTGCGTAGTCTAAAATAGAAAGGAAAAAAGATTGGGAAAGAGTAATTTTAATGGGAATGTTGCAAGAAATCGGGGTTCCAACAAAAGAAGCGTTAATAACTGTTTTTTTTTTAATGGGAGAGATCACGATCCACAAACACAAATCTACTCAAAACTGTCAAAAGTCCTCAATCGACATTAATCATTAAAATCAAGTTTTTAAGCTCAAAATTGAATGCCAAATTTGACTAATATTTGTTGGTAGGTTTTGACAAATTTTATGTGTCGCTTTGTTTACGTACATAGATAATTTCCTTGTGTTATTTTAACGCTGTGAACAACATGTCATCAATGCTCAAATTCGATCGAAAACATGTGCCACGTAAATATTACTCTAGTAAAATTATGCTGTAAAGATAAAACAAATGAGGTTATTCGAATATCATACTAATATTAACAACGTGAGAGCTAGTAAGAATATATAAATGTAATTGAATAGGCTATAATTTATAATAGATTTGACCAAAATATAACAATATGTGTCTCTCGAAATACGTGTACGATCCAAACGCCTGCCAATTTTCAGCTGCAAATCTACATATCATCGTAATGTGTTTGAAGTGGAGACAGGTACATTTGTTTTTCTACATCTGCCAGTGTCAGTTTGTAAAACCATAATAAGATCTTTTTAATATATATGAAAGCTTTTAAAAATAAGACATATGAAATTATATAAGAATCTTATAAAATTTGCCATTAAAATTTTTATATGTCTAAGGTAAACTCCGAAACGGCTGCACCAAATTTTACGGAAATTTCACTGGTGGATTATTAAATATCATGGCCTCAATTCACTTGGCTAATTAATTATTATTGACTCAGGGACGGGACCTATGCGGGTAAGACCACAGGGCGCTGTTAGTTTTTTTATAAGTACCCAAAACATCTTCAAAAAAAACGGGGTCAACGCTTCACGAGGCTCCTTAAGCACTCCACTTTGTTATCTTCATTACTGATCGCGAGAGACGGGCCTGTAGGAGAGCTAATAATGAGTTTGCAAAAGCATTACAGTTTTCCCAACCACGTATTTCGCCTCTCCAAATTTTTCCTTATCAAAATAAATGATAATTAATCACGGAAACGTATGTACTTACGCGCATAACTCTAGAACCTAGAATACCTGTACCAAATTGGATCATTCTTATTTTCTGTGTTTATAATTTTCAGGACTGGGTTGGTCTAATTCAACACGATAGCAAAGTTTATAAGTACTTTACAATTGGTTATGGTCGCCGTTCCTTGCCTATCCATCCTTTACTGACGTCTGCGTTGTCCAGCATAAGTTTTGTCCGAAAGCATACAATCCAATCACAAATATAATAAATCCGAAAGTAACTCTGTGTGTCTGGCTGTTACGTAATCACGCCTAATTACTGAATCGATTTAAATGTACCTAATAGTACACAGATAGCCTTAGAAAAAAGCTATTTTTTCATTCGACATAAGAAATTTTAAGGGTTGAAAGGGGGATAGACAGTTGTATGGAAGTATCGGTATTTTTAGAACTAGAAGCTTAAATCTTATTTTTTAAGCTGTTAATTTGTATATATAAATAAATGTAACATTCAAAGTTTATATAAGTTAAAGAAATAAGTTTTGGTGTCCAAAGAAACTTCTGCACGCAGACGTAGTCGCGGGCACAGTTAGTTTACTAAAATCCAAACATAAGAAGAAAGCCATGTAGGTACCCAACCACGGGATGATCGTTTTCTTGTGAGTCGCGTATTGAGAAATCGCAAGTCTTCGTAGAACCTTGTGGTACTTAAGAACAACCTCGAAAAAGTAAGAAATGTGCATATTAGTCTATGGACGGTCAGGAGGAGGCTTCTCGCGGCCAATATACGCAGTCATTGCTCGGCCCGCAGCCCTAAGTTACTTCGTGAGCACGGAGTTGCCAGGCTTAGGTTTGCTCGAAATTGTGAGTCATGGACTCAAGAAGACTAAAATAGGGTACTGTTCTCCGATGAAGCCAGGATATCTCTGTTCGGTGAAGATCGACGTCGGCGAGTGCTACGAAGACGAGAAGAACGCTTTGCAGAGGCTTGTTTTGAAGAAATCACACTTTATGGTGGGGGCCTGTTATGTTTTGGGAAGGAATAAATTCAATGGATCGTACAGAGTTAGTCTTCATTGAAAACGGCTGGACATCAATGAAGTTGTAATTCCTCATGCACAACCCGCATTGGCCGCTTTAGGCGATGACTCAATTTTTATGGACGACAACGCTCGCGCCCACCGGTCTGGCGATGTGGAAGCGTATGTGCAAGAGGTCGGCATTCGTAGTTTGGATTGGCCAGCTCGAAGCCCCGACCTCAATCCTATAGAGCATGTCTGGGACGTTCTGAATCGACGCGTGAGATCAGTACAACCAGCTCCGCAGACCATCAGAGAGCTGAAGAATGTGATTACCGCGCTGTGGGAACGTATTCCGCAAGCAAGTATCCGGGATATCCTCGCTAGCATACCCAGATGAATTCAAGCTGTGATTTCAGCTAGAGGGGGTCACACTTGATACTAAACATTTATCTGCTTTTACTTTATTAAAGAAAAAAAAAAAACATAAATCCTTGTTAACTTTTACTTCAAGAGCATATGCACTACTAGCGAGTATACACTACTAGTGAACTTTAGCATTAAAACCCATAATTTTTTTCAAAATTTTATGACAATACTGACGAAAACGATTATTTGCTTATTAATTTACAAAATTGTGAAAGTAAAACTACCTATAATTATCAAACAAACCAATAGTAACATTTGGAATGGTTTATTGCTAAGGTGCCCGTTTTTTTTTGCAAATGAGTGTATAACATATAACAAATTTGACTGGCCCTGGCATTGCGCGGAAGCAGTAAGAATAAAAAATCATCCCTAAGAGATACACATATGCCATTGCGGAATTTTTGTAGATTTTTTTAAGGTATATAAGTATATTAATCTATTTCGTCTGTTTCAGTACGCGTTTGTAATGTAATCTCACACAATATTATTAGTTACGACACCGCATGGAACCCTCTAAAATTTTCATTGTTTCATTTCTATATTATTCATGAATATTACAAATAAAAAAATTCTTAAAACACTCTATTTATTGATAAAAATACATCAAAATCCTTTGCGTAGTTTTAAAGATCAAAGCATAAACGGAGACACAGTCAGCTGGATGCGACGTTTTTTTATACCATGCAGTGATCTGATCTTCTGCAATTAGCATGAGGGTAGATTAAATTCTAAGGATAAAGTTAACTTTATAAGTCTAGCCTAAATACAAGTACTTGTCCATCCAACTTACAAACTACGATAACTACGACGTACCTGTAGATAAATTTCGCAAATCAAAAATCACGCTGACCGTACACAATTGTTTTCCAACTAGATTGTGTTACAAAACTGTTGCACCTCCGCATGGAGAGAATCAACGTACGACTTCGATACACTGACACTAATTCAGCTGAGGATTATCCCGAAGCGGCTAGCTCTCTCGCCTTTAATTAGATTGTGCGGTGATGTACCGAGGGCCTACTTCGGCGGAGAGCCACAAACATGCGCAGTGACGACAGTTGACTTCACAGTTCCACCGGCTTCGTGCTTGTTTGGGAATCTAATTAAAACTCTACGCGATTGTTAGTTGGTATGAGGGTTTTTATTTTAAACTATTGAGTCATCAAACAAGCATGTGGTCCGCTTGATGGTAAACGTGACTCTAGCAAAAAGGCGCCCGTGTCTTCATAAAAATACTTGTATTACTAGCAATTGCCAACCCAGTGAACTGTCATATTAATAATTTTATAAATAAATTTATAAAGGAAAAGAGAGGTCTCTTCCTTCAAACCGGAAAATAGCAATGCGAACATTGCTATTTGGCGGTAGAAATAAATATAGACAAGTAAACGATTGGAGTAATTGTTTTAAATCTGGATAAAACAGAAAGCAATAGATCGAATTACAAATTTATGCTAATATTATTAAGCTGGAGAGTTTTTTTTGACGTGACAACGTCTTATAATTCGATGGAGTCGGCTGCACGCATGAAAAAACATGACTTATGCGGCGTTACCCCGCTCTGAGGCGTTCCGTTTAAGGCTTGAAGAACAAGCGAGAGAGCGAGACGAGCGACAAAGAGGCATAATCGGCCCCGCGCGGACAGCTGCTATACAATAATACATTTTCATAAATAAAATTAAACGTTCTTTTAAAAATGCAATCTTTCCATCAGTATTTTCTTATGACGTTGTCACGTTCAACTATCGACAGTAAACTGACTTTACAGACAACCGACTTTTTTTTTATTTAAAAAGTTAAAGAAGCTACGCTCTGCAATTGTCAACTTGTTTGCTCAGCGCGGCTTTTATGGGCAACATACCCCTTGGGGAGGCCTATGTTCAACAGTGGATTTTTAATGGCTGGTATGATGTTGATAAAGATGATGAGTGAAACACTGTACCCGACAGATGGCGGTATATCCACCCAAAACAGTTTAAACAGCTTAAATGAAAGACGTCTGCCATCCTAACTTTATTGCATTTGAACCTTACTGTTTCGTCTAGATACATTTGTCGGTTCCGGTGCCTCCGTCGCCTCTTACAACATTTGCAGCAGAGAGAGGTACCCTGCAAGTAGCCTACAATAAATGTTAATAAGTGCAGTCATTTCTGAGTTTATTTGTTACAAACGTACAAAAATACATATACTGCTTACATTTTAGGTAACGGTTTCTTATTTTTTTTTAATATAACATATCCTATGTTACACTATAAAAAAGTGGATCTTTAATGGGGAAATATTAGTTTTAATCGGTCTTGTTTATTTTGAGTTAAACCGTTACAAACAAACAATCGAATCTTTTTCTATATTATAATATTAGTATAGTAAAAATATATATTTAACGAACTTGGGAATATACATATTATACATTCTGATAAGATGGAAATTATGCGTAGAAACGTGCCGAGTTAAGGCAAATGACCCTAGAGGGCGCTTTTAAATTTTGGGTAGTACTTACAAGATGTTTTTAGATTTAATGAACTGATTCTCTTTCGATTTAAAATAATATATTGTTTTTGTAAAGATAAAAATGTATTACATAATATTTGCATCGTAAATAGTTCTTTAAGGTTAAAAACGAAAGAACAGGATTAAAACTTTTACGGTTAAAATAAAATTATTTTTATTGTCTATGAATAACACTATAATACAAAACAAAACTGTGTGTCACTTTACCGTCACCGATGACATGAAATACACATTTTTTTCTATATCATTAAAGCCTTCCCTTAAATTAACTAAAGAACCAAATTAAGTTCATGACTATTCCAAGTTGGGTGGGGAGACCCACGCCCAGTTCTTAAGTCCCGCCAATCCACATTGTGTCTGGTAGTCACGGTCCATGCTTATAGTAGAACAATACCCCCCCGAGGTATATCAGAATCTGAAACATTCCCGTCGCGAAGCTTGGCTCTATGATTGCCAACATGCCTGTTGAGCGCGGTAATTATGGACATAATTCCCCCTTTTGGGGAGGCCTATTTCTAGCAGTGTTCGTTCTATATTTAGTTTGAATTTCTATAATATAACTAAATCGACAAACGAGCATAAGGGGTGTGAGCGTCACTACAGCCTATAGACGCTCGTATTATCTCAAGGGTCACTAGCGCGTTGTCAACCTTGTGACTTGAAGATATGATGTCTCATAACCCAGTAGTTTTACTGATTCTCTCACCCTTCGCTGTTTGGCAATGGACATGGTGAGAGTAAGGTAAATATAGCAATTACCTAAATCTGTCCAAACTTCGCAATCGATATTAATCTATAAAAACGAGCCTTTGAGTTCAAATTTGACTGTAAAAATTTGACGTTTTTGTATGAGGTATACCTACCTCTGCGTAGAATTGATTAAGTTTAATTTCAGAAATAAGCCGGCTTCTCCTGTAATAGTACGTAAAGAGCTATCTAGCAGCTGTAAGTATTACATTACAGCCTGAAGAAGTCTTGCATAAGCCTGTAAGTAAGTGGGCTGTTGACGCAATGTTTATTTGCGCCTGGGAGGACAACTATTATCCCCTAATGCAATTAGGTATGTAGCGTAACCAATATTTCTAGTGCTATCGGAGATTACTTGGCGAGGCATATGTCGTCTGTCGTGACGTCTTATGGCTGGTATGATGAAGATGATGATTGCTAATTATGTACCCTTTGTAGTAAGACTATACGTAATACTTTTTTTTACTGTTTTAACATGTGGCAGTAAGACACTTAGTGAGTGGTCAATGTATCTCGTGAAAGAAGAGATTGTCTGATCACAATTACATACACTTTCTGGTGTATGTTGTAATATTACAGAAATTTTAGACAAGGGTTTATCAACGCCGACGCCAGTAGGAGTTCCATTTATGGAACCTTTACCACTACCATTTTTTTTTGCAGGTTCCGTTCTGGTGGCTCCTACAATAAACACGCAGCAAAATCTCTCTTTTTAAAATTCTGGTCCTTTTCAAATTTGCTTGGTACTGGCAGTCTAGTTTAAGGCCTAATTTCCATATGTTAGATAGCTTTTATGATCCCGTAGAATCAAGAGGGTCATTAGTATTATAAGAATAATAGAATGAAGTACTTCCTATTTTGGATTCTAATTCTGCTTGCTTTGACATAGCATGTTAGAATAGAGATATATTGTATTGTAAAATTGTAAAAAAATGGTATTAGACGCAAAAGTAGATGTATTTTAATTTTGAAAGGCATTTACAAGTTGATGGTTATAAGGCAGCTGGTAAATGTAGATTTATTATGAGTAACGTTGACAGAATTCAAGATGGTTTGAACCTCACACAGGACAAACATTTATGTAATGATATTTTTGTATGTTTTGTGTCTGTATGTTAAATATGTATTATGAGTACTATTTTCGGGATTAGTAGTAGTTCAGGGGTAGTAGATTAGTAGTAGATATTGATGTCGGCAACACAAGTGCTTTAAGGGACTTATCTCAGTGTTAGGACTATGTACGTAAGAAATGACAATTAAAAAGGGTAGATTGCTCTGTTGCTTACCGAACAAGGTTTTGTGTGAGCTTATTTATTATTTGAGCTGTGCTTTTGAACTGCACTGTTTCCGATGGGTATACCGCCATCTGTCGGTTCCGGTACCTCAGTCGCCTCTTACGACACCTGGCACAGGGGGAGGTAATATTTTACTCTACCGATACCTCACGAGTATATATTAGTTAAAATGTTTTTTTTTTTTTGTATATTTGTTACCTGTTCACGCTAAAAAGGCTTTCTATACAAACTTTCCGATCCCGTTGATTCAATGCATACCTAATCCAGTTGGAAACACAACAGATAAAGAATTATGCAATTCGGCGTGGTCATTATGGAGTTAAGCGTGTACATAAGAATGAATAGATGTATGTTTGAAACTCTTTCATGCAAAAACTACGGAATGGATTTTGATGAAACTATAAAATAATAACATTTGTACAAAATATCTATAATATATTTGTACTATTAGCTATGTAGGCGACTGTGGCGCTGCGTAGCGTTTACAACATTTGTGGAAGCTGTAGGGTAATAAAAATGTAAACATTGTTAGTTTTCTTTGCAAATATAAAATAAACCAAAGATTAAAATATTATTGTTGACATTACTTAAATGCAATTTATTCAATAACTTTACTGTAAAATGAATATTCTTGAAACTGTGGTTCTATAAACACCAAATAATACATTCAATGCTGAAAATGTACTACTCTCGTTAGCAAGAACTCAAAGTTATTAAATGTCATCATCATGTAAGAGTTATTGATTTTCTTTTATTGATAATAAACTAACAAATTCTTCCTCCTTCTTATCCGATCGATCCTTAAATGTGTTTTGGTCTGCGCAACAGCTTTTGTCTTTATTCTATAAATATTTGTTGCTATGACTCTCGTAATAGATGCAATATCTACTTAGATTTTAGCATCACTGTGATCATTATAGATGTATCGATTGCATATAAATGTGGTTTCTTTTAATATCAACTCAGAAAACATTGGCTTGGCATCCTTTATGGGTCACAAGCTGTTGGCGTTGAATAAATTCATTATCTTCTACAATTATTTGGGGTGTTGCAGTATTTTTTGAGATTTGTGTAGTTCTTGAGGCGTGTATACCTTGCTAATACCTGGAATTGGTTCATTTTCTTTTTCCGATATATAGTAGGGAATATTGTAGGAACGTAGCTTGAACTTAATTGTTCCGCTGATTTTTTTCCTCCAATAAAATGTTTACTACAAATTCTGTCGTGAGGTTTTGGAGACGATTGTGTACCATCAACACTAAAGCAATAAAATAAAACATGTTAACAGTCACTTAAAATACACACAAACTGTTCCAGTAATATTGTAATTTAAGATTATGTCATGAGCCGTGAATGACAATTCTTTCTTTTCACAGCAGCAATCCATTTTTTTCGTTGTTCTATTTTGTAGGACGCTCTTGGGAAAATATAAAATTTACATTTGCTATTGAGGCCGTTATTTTTGCAGTTCACAACGCAACAACAGTCATGGCTGTAATCGCAATTGTTTCCAATTTCTGCCGTGTGGTGCGCTGCGGTCGTTATCTGTCCGCCACTACTCGCTTTGCACATAGCTAATAAGTGGTGCTTGATCCCTAAACGCCTGCTAAGTTTAATCCGCAAATCAGCTTATCATCGTATCTTATTCAAGATGCAGACAGATCGAAAATTTTTCTCTGTATAAAATCATTTAAGTAGACTTATCCTCTGACACCAAATTTTAATAATTTCGTTTCAAAACTATAATAGGTAGTGTGTTTAGTATCTCCGCTGTATGTCTGTGACGCCATCACATCGAAACCGCAGAACAAACTTCGATGAATTTTTGTACCTGTGTAGAAATGATATATATATATGTATGTATATATATATTTACGATGGCGCAGACGGTAGTGATCTTATGTGCGAAGGGTCGTATGTTCGATCCCCATCCAGGACAAATATTTATTTGATGATATTTGTTTATTCTGTGTCTGGGTGTTAAATATTTAAGTAGTATATTTGTAATTTCTATGTTGTCTGATATCCGTAACTCAAGTGCTTTAAGCCGCTCATCACGGAATCAGGTCCATGTTTGAGGTGTTGTGGGAATTTAATATCATTATTAATATAGATGTGTGGTACTGAAAAAGAGAATTGGCTACCCGAAGTACACAACAATCATGCGCAGTCGCGGGCAACAGCTAGTAGTTCATAATTTTAATCTTGATTTATCCCGGGGATTTGTAATCTTAGTCACCCTACTATAAGTGCATCAGAGACAGTCAAAGTGCAAGGCGTCGGTCGACTGTAATTCAGTTACAGTAACTGAAGCGGCTCAAACCGGCTGCTACTGGTGATACTAATAACTTCCCAGTGTTATATGTATATAACGATATATGTATATAAAATAAACTGGTAAATTTGTAAAAAAAAACATCATAATATTTATAACATATAAAACAAATTTGTTTCAAATAAGTGACGTATGTGATACCTATCTAAAATATCATCGTACCATTGTCAACATATCTGTGCCTAATATACCTAGACCCAGATCTAGGTATTATAGTGTGACCCCCTTTTGAAAATATTTACAAGTGTGTGTCGGAAGAGGAATGCCTTATTAGAAGAATACGTTGAAATTAGAAGAGTCATTTCAATATCACCAACGCATTTTAGAAACACCTATAATTCGCAATGTAATTTTCAAATACAAGTTACAATTTAATTACATAAAATTATATTCATAGATGAAAATATTATTAACATAATCTTAGGTATTTGATTTAGGTTTACCATAAAACTACGTATGAGTACACTCCAGGTTCATTTGTACAAATACTTAAGTTACAATAATTTGTAATTTCATAGTAACTGCTTTTTATCTCTTTATTACTTAGTTACTTAGGTTTTTTCAAATTTCAAAACAAGATTACACATCTATTCACTGGCACCCTAGATCATGCGGTAGAAAAGAAATTCAACCTCCTTTTTAAATAGGGCTCTGAAAAAAGATTTTTCATTATTATTTTTTTATAATTTAGTCATCATACCCATGATTGTATCGATTATAATTTGCAATTATAGTTTTATAAAAATTTGTTTCCCTGAGCTAAGGACAGACGCACATGACGAACAAAACAGTAATAAACTAACAAATAATGACACTAGCTAGGTCGTGCCATAAAATTATGACTTCGCTGTGTATACAATGTTAACGCTGTGTTTACGTCAAATGTAAAGTAATTATCCATTAGACCTTCACAATAACTCATATAAAATATGTCATTATTTAAAATAGTCAACAGTTTGAAAAAATACGGTGAAATGATAAATCGAACTAAAGAGTGAAAAATATATTTTTTTGTGTTGAAACAAAATATTGAATAGTATGATAATTCTCAAAAAGTTGCGTTCTTTCCAATAATTACAAAAAAGTTAGCATGTCAAAAATTATATTAAAGTTTACAATCAGTAAAAAAATATATTCATGAAAATAAACTTAATTGTCAAACTTATAAAAAGTGTTAAAAACAACACTTCTTAAATAAGATAAATTAACAAAATCTAATAAACAATACAACATCGTAGTAGCATTTAAAAGTCCACTGCTGGACATAGGCCTCCTCAAGAAAAGGAGAATTTTGTCCATAATGCCGCGCTGGGCATGCGTGTTGGCAAAAACAGGGCGCAGCTTTCGCGACAGGGATGCTGCTGCCCATCCTCGCCCTGTGCATTTGAACTACATTGTTTCGGATGGATATACCGCCCTCTGTCGGTTCTTATACCTTAGTCGCCTCTTGCGACACCTGGTACATGGGGTGGTACTATTCTACTACTAATACAACATCAAAACAAGGGAAATAAATAGTGGTACTTACAGTCTGGCGAATTCGTAAATGTCAGATGTTATTTAAAAACAAATGTGTCTTAGAACTGGCAATCAACATCATCATATCAACTGTACGACGTCCACTGAGCGTGCTTCAACAACATTTTGTGGTTTTAGTCACTTTTTAGTCTACCTTTTTTAGGAGGTTAATTTTAAGCGAGACTGGCCATGGCCGATTCGATGACGTACTCATTCACGCAGTCGACACTCATTGTATAACTGAGTTGATAGCCCAACAGTCTGATATGGGCCCTAGACCATCATGGGGTGAACATGTTCCTCCCGGCCCGCTTTATAAATATGCCTAATTATGCTGGGCTGGTGCGTGGCCGCCATTTCAGAACCATACGGCGCCATCTTGTAGTGGCTTTTGGTCTTGAATCCTTCCAGTAATATAAGGTTATTTGAACCTCTATATACACTTGAGATACGTCATCAATAAGCTACACACTGCGGTGAAGGTGCGCTCGTAAAATGGCATTGCAACTGTAATAGCTTTCAATGGTTTTGTCATCGTTTTAAATTGTTTATGAGGTGGGCTGTAATTTATAATACGATGTCAGAAATTCTTTGTATTACGAAAGAAAATAATGAGCGACCTGGCTTATGTCCATTGGTGGCGCTGGAACCAACTTCGAAAATGTTCAGCAAACAATAGTTCGTGAGGTACCGGCAGAGTAGAATAGTACGACATATAGGCGAATGAGGTGTCAGAATACTACAGGGTGGGGGGCAGCATCAGTTCTGTCGCGAATCTTCGCTCTGAAATTGCCATCAAACCTACTCATCGCGGCAATTATTGACAAGTAATCCTCCACAATTATTTTTAAATCAAACTATTGTTGTCCTATTTCAAAACAAACGCAGTGCAGGTAGAGAAGGTTGCGATCCCACAAAGGCACAAATCTCTCACAATTAACATTGTTATTTGTAAAATTGTTATTTGTGGTGAGATATTTATTTTAATTTATTTATTATAATTGGGGTGGCCTATCATGTCTAACAGTGGACTTTCCATGGCTTATATCTTGATGATGATGAAATTGTTTAGGAGCAACATGTCACCAGCATCTTTTTTATACTCTGGGTCTTTGATTTTTATCTTTTTCTTTTAACTGAGAGCATTATGTATAAGGCACGTATTACTTGTATGTGTAATAGTATTTTGTTATTTACATTTATTGCGGAATAAGCAAAAATAATATTACAATATTTTGCAAAATATCGTGATCCATAATACTTGAAGACTTTTATTATCATGTTAATTTATTAATTATAATCCTAAAAATAAGTAAATCCTCATTGAAAGAAACAATAATAAAAAAAAGAATAATCAACATTCTTTATTGTACATATACCAAAGATAAAAAAATCACGGCATTTAAATTTGGAACCTTATTTTTTAAATATTTGTCAAGTCACTATAAAAAGGTTTGTTAAGTTAATTGAACATTGAATTTTATTAAACAAACAAACTACATAAAGTGTACAAAAAAGTGTTGCGTGAATAATGTGGTATTAGAGAAAGAGAGATGCTGATATCCGCGTTGCTTCTTTCCCGGCATGGCGCCTTTCGACTACAAAGGGTAAGTTTTTTATACGCTTTATATTAACTTAAGTTGTATGTACCTATGTGTGTATGTTTGCAAACGACCTATTTAAAGTAAATTTTGACCCACTTTTAATTGAAACTTCGTACACATATCAAGAATGGAAGCCAATACAATATATCGATAAGGTTATCTCATTATTCTGATCAGAATCCGAAATGGATGGAGGATGAAAGAGATTCCTCTGTGTAAGAGCAAGTGAGAACACGCAGCCTGCGCATGCGTACTGTCTACCTAATTTCCAGCTCAAGTATTTATCTAGTTAATATTATTTAACAATAAATCGAACATAAAAGTGAAAAGAAAAATTGTATAAAAACCAAAAAACACGCTTTTAAAATACATCAAAGTAAAAGATATTTTTTGTAACAAAGTTAAAATAATAATGAACAAAAATCCTTGTAGTTTTCTGAACAGAGCGTCGGGTGTGTTGTGCCATATGTTTTGTAGACCTAGCAACTCACTTTTTGTTTGATGTATTTAAAAAGCGGGATTTTTAGTATCTTCTTAATTTAAGTTTATTTTCTGGATGAAAGTAGAATGACTTCACAAATACATAGAGCGGATGGCAGTGAATGGCAGAGTATTGGACAATCCAAAGACCGGGTAGAAGAGGTTTTAGAGAAGGGCCTGGTCAGAAGTACCAAGATTAAACGAGCGTGTACGAACAGACTTATGGGGGTAAAGGAACCGAGAAAGATGTGTGTAGCAAATGGAGATCCATAGTTTGCCCACCCCGATGGGACACAGGCGTGAAGTATGCATGACGTATGTAATTTTGCGGTTTCCGTAGGCCGAGCATCATGTGATATTCATTTTATTACTCACTAGCGGTGCCCGCGACTTCGTTTGTGTGGAATATTTATCTTACTTTATATACATAAATAATTTAGCCCTTAATTTATTATTAATAATAATTTATTATTTTCGCACAAATTTTATTTAACCTAAACGTGTTTACTCAAGTTTCTTTTGATTAACGTGAGGTACTGACAGAGTAGAATAATATTTTCCTCCGAGGTAGGTGTTGAAGGTACTGGAGCCGACATATGGCGGTATAGGTATTAATTTGAATTTATTTCATAGCTAAAATGCAGCCAGGTCGGGGATGGTCATAAGCATTCCTCTTCAATCACTTTTCAATTGTTTATGCGCAATCTCAACATGGCATTTATTATCTTGCGAAGACCTGTTTTAAGAGGTGAGAGCTTCAATTTACCCTAAGATGTGAGCTTTTGTTTTGATTTAATTATACAATATTGTATGTTCTTATAAATTAATTTTAACATTACCTACAGAACTTGGCACCCATTGAGATATCAATTCTTTTGTCGGAAAAGTCAACAACACTTGAACTTGACCCCCTTTTCACATTTATGCTTTTGATGGGATCTATATATATAAACAAATTTTGTGTCAAGTTGTTTGTCCGCGAATAACTTTTAATCTGCTGAACCAAAAGAATGTTCCTAATAAATTTAGTTGTACAGTTTGGTCCAACTTGAGAGATACATTTCAATTCCCACATCTCATACATTGACCTGATTCCATGATAAGTCGCTAAAAGCAATTATGTTACAGACAACAGAGCAATGACAAATATATTACTTAAATACATATATTTAACACGCATACACAGAACAAACATATATGTCATCATATAAATATTTGTTCTGGGTGGATATAGAACCCACGACTTTTGGCGAACAAGACGTTTATATCTCTATTTATAGACGCAATTTTTTCTACTTATTAACATTATTAGTTCAATCAGGACTTCGCTTACGGGTAAGCTGGTGGCCATATGATGTGATCATAATAGATAAAGAGGAATGTTAAAGTGATTTGAGCATATAATACTTCAATATACACCCAGACACAGATCAAATACAAATATTAATCTAAATATTTGTTATTCAGGCTTCTGATTAAATGTATTCACAAAAATTCAGTGAAATCAATCCACTGGTTTAGTTGCAGAATATATAAATATGCTAGATCCCGACTGGAGCGCCATCTAGAAGGCTGATTTAAGAATCTAAAACATGCAGGGCGCCACGCAAACGCATAAGAAAACAGTATTTATTTTCAAGTAAATCTTTTAAATACTTAGTACCCCTGGCTCCCCAAAAAGTAGTCAAAAGACACTTGTGTAGGGAACCAAAAATCATTCAAATCGGTTCAGCCGTTTAGAAGGAGTTCAGTGACTTGCGTAGGTACAGTTCAATTATATATATATATATATATATATATATAAAGAAATGTCTATAGTCAAGCTAGAAGGCTGCATATAGTGCATTGTTAATATATTGTCTGTTAAGAATAATAAATATAGTTATTATTGGAATCCGGTATATGTAATGTAATAAAATTATCATTTTCTAATATGGTTACATAATATTATTATACAACAGTGTTTGTCTTCTCGTGCTAACACAACTGCGGTTTGCAAAATATGCGTAATGTTTATATATTGTGTTGATATTACATTCAAACTTAACATATAAATTGAAATATTAATATTATTGTTTTTATAAAAATTGTGTTTAAACGGCATAAAACCGATGATTTATATCTTTATATGTACATAACATTTATAAGCCTTTATTACATGTTATCATTTATGGAGAGAAGAATTAAGAATTTATTATTTATTATTATTCATATTAAATGGTAAAAGTTTTAATTTTTCTCAATATATATTAGTACTGCTTCTGAAATGTACAACCATTTCGAAAAAGAAGTAATTCTAACATAACGAAAGTTCGCAACGCAAAGCTAAGTTATAGCACCATTCAGCTTCGTCGAGAAATCGCTAGAGCCGCGACAAGTGATCGAGCCCAACCCGCCCGCGTGCTGACCGCGCCCTCAAATATTTATCCGGCTATCGACTCGCAACCGCTACACTGCGCTATTCCATAGCCATCCCATAAAACAACACACTTGAAATCACCGGTGGAGCGCGAACGATCGAAGTGAGCGCGAAGCACAAGCTGAGAGGGGAGCGGGACGACGAACGAAGAAGACGGCGCTAGATCGCCATAGAGCGAGAGCGGGAGCGAGCTCTATAGCGGACCAGCTGGGGAGCGGTCGGCGGTCGGCGGTCGAGCGACAGTAGTCCGCCACGCGCCGCAGTCACCGCCCGTCGCTCCCGCTGCCGCGTCCGCTCCGCCATGAAGACTAAAGTTAAAGGCGTACGGGCCAAGAATATGGACAAGCTTATAGCCGCCGTTCAGGCCAGGGAATGTTTGTGGGATAAAAGCTATAGAGGGCATAGGAACCGGTTTAAATTGGAGAGGTATTGGAACGAGGTGGCGGCAGAAGTGGGCACGACAAGTAAGTACCTACAGTTTTGTTTTTATGAGTAGATGACAGGCGTCCGCGTCCGCGGCGCGCGCGGCCATGTTGACGTTCCGTTTAGCGCAGCGTTGCGCATGGGTGAATGTTAATGAGCGATGTAGTCCATTTTACGGAGTTGTTTTTCTTGTGTCTCAGGCGGACAATCAATAAATATTGTTTACGCGGTTAAGTGTCAAATTACAAGGTTTACGATTTTCATTCAGTTTGATTTAAGTACATAATAAAATGTATCATTAGTATAGCATTGGATTTGAGGTTATAGTTATGAGAATTTATTTAATAAGAAATCATGTACTTTCTAAATACGAGGATCACTAAATTGCATTGTATTATACGTGTTACGAAACTCAATGCGGATGTTGGTACATCTTTCACACAAAAACTAATGGTTTTTAATAAAAATGTACAATAATATTTTTCATATATCACAATAACTTGAGACATAATTTATTATTATTCATCAAGATAAGTATGTAGACGAAGTCGCAGCTGGTTTTTTGTTATAATACATTTATGTTTACTATTTAAACATGGCCGATGCTCGTTTTTAATTCTAGAGTACAAAAAAAAATTTATAATAATATTTACTTATTATATATTTATGTGAGAATTTTATAAACTTTCAGGCCTCAACTGCAGAAAAAGATGGAAGAATCTAAAAGATCAATGTCGGAAAGAGATAAAAAAGAACCCTACCAAATCCGACTGGCCCCATTTCCAGAAGCTGAGCTTCATTCACAACCAGTTCTTGGCGGAAGACGAGGAAGGCGACGATGATACCACAGATGAAGTCTTTAATTCTCTAGATGAATCTATAAAGACTCCTAAACTTGGGTACACAATGAGGAAGAAGCTCTTGATGAATAAGAGAAGGACTATAGATGTGGATATGAACAAGCTGATAGACCTGGTAAGGGTCAGAGAGATCATATGGAACAGGCAATTGAAAGGGCATCATAATTGGTACAAATTGGATGAAAGCTGGAAGGAGATTGCACAGGAGTTGGCAGTAACGCGTGAGTATATTTTCTTTTCAACCCTACCGGGCATCACATATGATTCATATAGCATTTTAAATTGTCAGTATTGTAAAGTGTTACATTGTATACTTAAGGCAATAGCAATTTGATTATTAACTGATTCTCGCAATTGCGATAGGAATGATAAACTGAGGTTTGCTTTGAATAGATATGTGATGCAAAAATTGTATTTATTAGTTATACAGGAAAGTTCATTATTGCTTCATTTATTGTTTGTCGCTACGTGCGAAGTAGTGTGCGGTTGGGCTTTAATGTTTTTCTGTGGTTCTTTTAAATTGCTTACAGCGTATAAAAAATATGTCACATGTTGATGGTTTTTTCGAACACAGCTAACTTTTTTTTCTTTCACTACTTAATAACAAAAAACACTTAATATATTAGCACGATCTCATCTTAAAGCGAATAGTTATTTTTAATTTGTTGATAATAAATACTCTCCACAAAGTGATTTCTTTTGAAGTTTTAAAAAATATTTGATCGGAAGTGCGGTGTGAAAATAATACTAATAGTGTCAAGTGAAATTCAGCGCTTAATTTTTTTTTATATATCGTGTAGATTATAATGTAATTTAGTGTTCAAACAAATAAATGTTACGCTTAGATCATTATTTACACCCTATTTACGAAAATAGTCAACACAATTACATAGGATATTTAATTTTGTTCATGAATTATTGAATTACCAGAATAAACGCGAGAATAAACTTTGTGATGCGTAAACAGATAGTTTTATGATCTTGTATCATAGTTTCTCATCACAACTCCCTCTCTCGCACTCGTAAGATTCTCCCCCCCCCTTTTAGGTATAACTAGTTAAACACTATTAGTCGTTCCAAATATTAATTATGTTTTTATATTTATATCATTAAGCCCCTGTTATCAATTTCCATTACAAAACAGGAAAACAATCAATCGATATTGCTATTAACAATTATAAATGTTTCGAATGAATCTAGTCTTTAGAGAAATCTATTTTCTAATTGCAGGCGACGAAGCCCGTCTCAAGTGGAAGTACCTCCGCGACCAAGCGCGAAAGGAAGTCCGGAAACAGGACTCCGAATGGGAGTACCTCCCCAAACTGCAATTCCTCACAAACCAGTTCAACGACTACGAGAGCAACGATGTTAGTCAAGATGACGCTCACGATTACACTCACGACTTCGATGCAGGTGACCAAGCCACCAGCTACTACCTAGAAACTGCACCTCTAGTATCAGTGCCAGACGTGAACGTGAATGTTAGCGTTAAAGAAGATGACTTCGATGAATTCGATACAAAACCAATTATTATGGAGACAGACTTCTACGATGATGAGGATGAACCGCCAAAGAGTATAGAAGCGGGACCCGAAGGTTGTGAATCTAATAAAGACGAAGATGTTGGTTTCTTTAGTAGTTTACTGCCGCACGTGAAAAAACTGAGTCCAGCTAAGAAGCTAATGTTGCGGATGAAGATTCAGGAATTAGTGTACAACACAGTTTACAGCGAAACTTAGTTCCTTCGAATTGTGATTATCACGCACTACATTTAATTAGAGTACACGTAATGGAAGCTGATCTTGTAGTTGATGGTGATTCTGATGATATCCTTGCCGATAAGAACAAATGGCATATATGCCAGCAATAACATTTAAGATAAATTATTAACCATTTAGTTATTAACTATTTACATATACATTTTATTGTTAACTGTAGTTTTAGAAGATCTGATTACGATATAGCAAACTTTGAGATTATGACTTCGTACTAGGCTAATGAGAGTCAATAAAAATACAGAATGGAGGTAATATATATGATGAAGATATGATAATGGTAGTCATATCACATTGCAATATGTACGCGCATAATTGAATTATTTCTCGGCTTTAGATGTCGTGTTTTAATATCTTATATATTTATTATTGTGCTAATCTGTGACATTGCGGTCTTTTGATTTATCTTTTGTCTTTTTATTATTTATTATAACGCAATCCTAGGTAAAAACTGCAATAATTTTATCCATCTGAAATTAAGTCTTTCGTCAACCTTGCGTTCATCGGATCAATATGGTCCATTATTGCATACTTTTTCGAAAAGACAACTTTTCAGAACATGTCTGTTGAAGTATTCCTTAACATGTCGTTTGAGTTTGCGATGTTTCAAGAATTGTAGGAAGGGCAGCCACGAAGTTACTCTCTGCGATTACCATTACCCACGGCAGTGTGCCACCATACCCCCACAAATGACGAATGATAAATAATAATATTCAGCATTCAATAATTGACCCTCTGTACCTACTGGGTGTCGTAAAAGGCGACTAAGGGCTAAGGTACCAGAACCGACAGATGGCGGTATATCCACCCGGAACAGTGCAGCTCAAATGCACAGGGTGGGGGATGGGCAGCAAAATCCCCGTTGCGGAAGCTGCGCTCTGCAATTGCCAACACAAATTCCTCCTTATTTGGGGCCTATGTCAAGCAGTGGACATCCAATGGCTGCAATGATGATGATGATTCAATAATATCAGACAGTGGACGTTCAACGACTGATATGATTAATTTGACCATTATGACTATGTCATATATTTTTTTCCTAAATGACCTTTGCCATGTACGGATGTACTAAAAATCCATTTAGTTCTAAATTGATCGATTTTTATTACGCATCGCAAAGTGTCCGAACCGTCTATAAATATAAAACATAAAATAGGCCGTGTTTTGTAGATGCTAAGGTGGTTTTATTGGGTTTTAAACAGCTCGTCATATCGTTCGATTGAGTGTTTACATCTGTTGGATTAAGATGTCCATTAAAAAGGATAACACTCAAATGTAATACGTACATAAATTCACATTTATTTTTTAAAGGGCATGATTTTTTAATCTTTTAATAAACAAGCGAAAGAAATTGGATGCTCAGTGTTTATTCAAGGATATCACTAGCGCGTAGCCAAACTTGTGATTTGAATTTAAAATTAGAAGAAAGAATTTAAAATGTAACCTTTGTAAAACTTGCGATTTCTACCACGCCTGCCCAGCGCAATGTCATATTTAACTATTCGATATATATGATAAAAATATAACATTAATCTAATGTACTGAATAATTCAACGCACAGCTCAAACAATTGAGTTTATATAGACTTCAATCTCTATTTACTTGCTAACGCGTGTAAGCGTCTGTACTATGTTTGTGTTAGAAATAAGTGTATTTTTATCAATGATCTCTATCATAGTACCTAATGCCTGATTTCGTAATCGTAATTGAGTTTTGAGTGAATGTTGACTTTAAGCCAAACGCAGCAAAAATCTGTAAAAACCAACATTTCCTTATACGTTAATTGTATATTTAATTATTGTTATGTAAAGACATTATAATCCTAAGTAAACTTATTCCAATATCTGTTGTTTCATTATTTTACTTATGACTAGCACTGCCCTGCGGTTGCTTCCATATCGTTCCCGTTTCCGTACAAATTTGAAGATAAAATATAGATAACTAAAAACATTAAAAGATAATGTAAATCCGCTATCCATTATTGTAAGAACATTTGTAATTGGTCTGTAGTTTTTGAGTTTATTCATTACATATGTACACAAATACAAATATTATGTAGATTTTTTTTATACATATTCGGTATATATCTTTTTTTTTCTAAATATAAATATATTATATCCTATGTTACTCGGTAAAGATGAAGCTTTTTAGATCTGGCAGTTTTTTTTAAGTCATACCTTCACACATATATGTATATATATATATATATGTATATATATACATATATATACATATATACATATACATATATGTGTATAATTTTTTATATATGTATTTAATCGCATAATTATGTTTTCGTTGTGTAAGCAATAGTCGGGATCATAGGTTTGTCCGATATCGACAGGACCGAAAAATTTGTTCGAAAAAAATTGTTTTATTGTTTAAGGACCTAGGCATTGGGTACAGTTTTATTCTTATATAATATTAGTTTAGGTTAGTCAGCAATTTTAAAAATGTCACTTCTCTGTTAACTTTTTATAATATTAGCTTAGATTACAGTCGGCCATTTCGGAATAGAGGAATGCGCCCGTCTTAAGAGTATACGTTATAAGGCGCAAGTCCATTAAAGTAGAACTGTGTTGTTAGTGTCTTTCTCTCAAAATATCCATGAATTTGTGCATAGCTTGAAGCCTGGAGGAGTACATGAGCTACTTTTATTCTGATATATCGTATCCATGACATCCGTTCCGAAAGTTAGGAATAATATAAATGCGGAAGTTGGTTACTCACTTAATCATGTCAATAGGCCTGAACGGATACAAATGAAATTTTATTGTCTCTTCCGAAATATTGAAGGTTCCTGTGGGTTATATGTGGGTAAAAGACATTATACAAAAAGTGAGTCAATCAGGTAAGTATTTGTCTCATCATATGCTAGGACAGAAAACTGAATAGCAGATTAAAATGTGCTTTTTTAACAGAGTATGCTTTAGATAGAATTAGAATGGGTGAGAACTAGATAGGTCCCGCCTATTTTGCTGCCAATCAGCAGTGTTCGACAACTATCTTCCGATTTGAAGGGTGAGCGAAGTTAAGAAATTACCGAATCGACGTAATATCCTCACACCACCAGATGGTGGATAATAAACGGTAGATCTCATACAAAGGTGTTCTGCATTGGTTCCTCACTCTTAACTATTTCTACTGCCAAACAGCAGTGTTCGCATTGCTGTGTTCCGGTTTGAAGAGTGAGAGAGGCAGTGAAATGTGTTGTAACATCTTCATGACAAAGGATGGCAACGCAATGGTGATATCCTTGTGATATAACAAGCGTCTATAAGCTGTGGTGTCGATCACGCTGTCTGATTACTGTATGTAAATTTGGTGTAATAATAATAATAAAGCTAAAAGAAACGCCAGAGACCGAGTTGTGTTTGTTTACCAAATTGACCGTGTGGTACCGACGGAGTAAAATAGTACCTCCCCTTTCACTAGGTGTATTAAGAGGCGACTGAGGTACAACCGACAGATGGTAGTATACATTTCCGAAGCATTGTAACTCATCTGCAACAAGGCGGAGATTTGCAGCAATATTCCCGTAAAGAAGCTACTCTTTGGAATTGCCACCACGCTTACCAAGCTCGGCATTTATAGGAACATTCCCTCTTTCTTGGGGAGGCCTATGTTAAGCAGTAAACGTTTTCAGGCTGTTATGATGACGATGATGTCGGAGAAGTTAAACTGGGGATAACTCTATTCCCGTTCAGTTGTATAATGATGACAAAACTATAATAACGAAACAACAGAGCTTACGTAAACTGTTCTCGTTTTACGTGCATGATAGAGCAATCGTGAAATATAGACCAAACGTTCCTTGAATTCTCTCCCATATATCAGCTAGTTTCAGAACACATTAGCATTAACGGAATCCGATGAAAGGTTTTATCGAGGATTTGATAGACGTACGTATAGTCATTTGGTTCTAAATAAAAAGTTTTCGTGCTAAAATATTTGTTATAAGTACTCATTAAATGAACAGCGGTTGTATTTATGTTAAAAGCATATTGAATATTTATATAACTAATGATTATCATTGTTATTATCATCATCATTACAGCCAATAGAAGTCCACTAATGGACATACGCCTCCGCAAGAAAGGGGGAATTAGCCCTTGATAGCCGCGCTGGGCAAGCGTCGTGGCAATCGCAGAGCGAAGTTTCGCAACGGGAATGCTGCTGCCCATACCCGCCCTATTGTATTTGAGCTATGCCGCATTGGATGGATATACCGCTATTCGGTTGGTTTCGATACCTTATAAGCCTCGAACGATACCTGGTACAAGGGAAGATACTATTCTGTTCTGCAGGTACCACACGGTCTATTATACACCAAAGTAGTGAATAATAAATTTGACATCTCATACATTAAGACTTTGAGATAACTAGTTTAAAGCTCTTCTATTATATGCCTGGATATAGGAGAAATAAAAAAATATATAACTAGATATATGAAAAAAATATTTGGTCATCCCATAAAGGGGCGTCCTGGGTGGGATTGAACTCACGAGTCTTGACGCAGAAGACAGGGACACTACAGAATACGCCTTCGGGCCTACCAAAAATAAAATCTCAAGTAAGTAAGGGTTTATCGCACAAATCAACTTCTTCCAGACAAGCTTTAGTACATAAAGCAACAGACCCTAGAACGAATACAGTTAATTTTGAACTCTATCGTTAATGCTTATGTTGCAAAATTATATCTTACTTGTGGTTATTTCTCTGCCGTTTCGTTTACAAAGTAGAAAGCAGGAAAAGAAAGTAGGACGTAGTAAGAAAATCATGAGTTACAAATACAGCTAAAATTCTCAACTTATTCTACACATGACCACTATATATTTTTACTATTTTCCGTAATTCAGATATATTTTTTATATAAATGTAATCATATTTATGTAACTATTAATTTATTTTTATTTTAAGCAAGTATGGTGTGAGGTTGAGAGATAGATTAAAAAATAATGTATTAGAAGATCGCAGAAGATATGTTGTGACAACAATAGAGAAATAAATGTTGAGGTGATTTGGAAATGTAGAAAAGATGGATGAAAATGGAATGACTACACATAAATATTGAGTGGAAGTTAATGGAAGAGTTGGTATTGGATGAACCAAGCGAACATATCTTAACTGATGATGTATTAAAAAAGGGCCAGGTAAGAAGTACCAAGGACCTAATGCGAGTAAGGGAAGCAAGAGAGGTATGCAAAGATTGTAACAATTAGAGATCCATAGTCTCTGCCTACCCCGATGAGACACAAACGTGATGTATGCATGAATATTTTTTTTTGACATTCAACAAGATCAAAGAGAATATAATTTGTTAAAGCCTATAGACAATTAATGTTTACTTTATTTAAGTATGTTGTGTGTCTTTCGAACAGTAATGTGTGTGATATTTATTTTAGTTAATTTAAAGTAAACATAGTACACACATTTTATAAGACAGGCCCAATGGCGCAAATGGTAGTGATCCTGTCTTGTGTGCCAAAGGTCGTGGGTTCAATCCCCACCCAGGACAAATATTTATATGATGATGTTTATGTTTGTTCTGTGTCTGTGTATTAAATATATGTATTTAAGTAATATATTTGTGATTCCTCTGTTGTTTGATGTACGTAATACAAGTGCTTTAAGCGACTTATCACGGAATCAGGTCGATGTATGATGGGAAGATGTGGGAATTGATTTATTTATATTAAAAATAACTTTATGCATTTCTTCGGATTAACTTTAATCGCATCATATTTAACTTTCATTCAATTTCCTTAAAAAATTTTTACATAGTTTTCGATTCATGATTAATAATTTCATAGTATCATTAATCAAAACAAAGTAGCTTTCCGCTGCTTATCTGTCGAATTTTAATGCATTTTTTTTGCATTAATAGATAGATTAACTCAAAAGAAAGGTTTATATGTATAATACATGCATATTACATTTGAAAAAGTGATATATTTAGAGGTAGCCAATTTGTTGTCTTAAACAAACCTTTTTTATTTGCTAATGCTGTCTGAACCCGACAAGATAGATTATAATAATGTACTACAGTATTGTACACTATAAAAAAGTCTATTAAAAATACTGCGGTGTTATATGTCCATTTCTGAGGTAAAAAATAACAATTTTTCATCCTCATTGCACCCGCGCGAAGCCGGAGCTTGTCGCTAGTATATTGTAAATACAAAGTTTCCGATCGACTCCGGACATGTCTCCCGATATACACCCGGATCTTAGCTACTCGTAACTCATGCTGTATGCTGACCCAGATAAATCATTTTGGCTTATTACATCATTACGTCTGTTGTGACTTGAGCCCCGTTCGCGTGTTATTGTTTACGGAGCGCGCCTCAAAATATACTGGACGCAATTAGCATGTGCCCATTACACTTCATAATTGTAAGGGATATTATTTTTAATGTTTAATGCAGTGTGTATGCATATTGTTGCCCGCTACATACGTTTAACCACGTATCACACGTAGTTAAACGTCCTTCCCATGACATGGGAATACGATATGTTACCTAAGTCACTTGCTGATCATGTAATTTTCTATTCGTGAAAGTTCTTGTAATCTGTCAAGTTTTTTCTGAGAATATTTGTCACAAACGTACAAAAATACATGTCTTGTTAACATAGTTTTATCTAATAAAGAAGTAGATTTCTAATGGTGAAAGAAATTAAATAATCGGTCTAATAGTTTTTGAGTTTAAGTCATTTAAACAAATAGGTCATTTAATGGACTAGTTTAAAATAAGTCTGCTAGAACCAGACCGGCCTTAAAAGTTTACAGCAAGTCCACTGCTCGAGTAACCTGAAAACAACTTGCAAGAGAAACTGGTGGTGATAGAGGTTCTATGAACACTTAGAGGTTGGTGTTACCGGTGTCGGTGCTAGCAAACTTTTGTTTTCAAAGTACTGATATAATGTACCCTAGAGTAATGTATGTCCTCTCCCTATCAGTTGCGTATCAGTAGTCTTTGTTTATTGTGTGGGCACCGGGGAGCAATAACAGTTTTGTGATCCAGACCATTGTAAACTATTGTCCGATGCGCACTTGATGCGGTTTACGACCGCTCTCCGTTTAGGGTTACCACCAAACAAAATTAAACCATCTGGGCTTGATGGCCCAGATGGTAGTGTCCCTTAGTCGAGGTTTTGATACCGGGACCAATATTTGTGTTTGTATGATAAATATTTGTGACTCCTCTGTTGTCTGATGTTCGTACAGGTGCTTTAAGCGATTTATGTCTCTTATGTGATATTATAAAAAGATATTGTGTAACTATTTTTTGCTCGATTCTTTATCGATTGTTTTTAACTTTTAAAAATGTGAAGGTATACCTAAACTATTAAAGATATGAACTATCTTATAAGAAATATTAGCTAAATATACGATGTGTGATTATAAACGTCTTTGGTTTACCATGTGGATTCATCAGTTGAACATTTTTACCTATAACGTGTGATTTTGGAAATACGAGGAAAATGTAAATGTTGATTTCGAATAAATATATTATTATTATTATTCCAGTCCAACTAGATTTTTTCCAGTAACATTTTCTTTATAAAAATTGAAAATTTGCGTCAAGAGTAAAAACAGCGGTGTATTGATAAAATATTGCTTAGTTTATAGGAAAATAAATCTTGAACTCGGATGAGTTAAATCTTAAAGAAAATTGAGAGAAGTTATTTGAAACGTCGCTCGATTGCAAGTTAAGGCTTCCAAGGTGCTTTTGTGATTACTAACTTTCCGCTTGCGACTTTGTCGGCGAAACCTTTATCGTGTCCCTGAGGAGATCTTGTTATTCTGGGAATCAATGTCGCTCCCTGACAGCTAAAAGTCTTATCGATTTAAAAGAAAAAAAAAAACTAGATCTATCCAACGGAAACAGGATTCCTAAATAAAAGTAGACTATGTGTTACCCACACACTATTAGTAATAAAGGTCGTCTGCATGAGTAACTTACTTTCACCTATATTATTACTATAGTTATTATTTCACCTATATTTACCGCCAAATACCGCCAAATAGCAGCGTTCGTATTGTTGTGTTCCGGTTTGAAGGTCTCACCCTTCAAGCCGGAACACAGCATTGCGAACACAGTGGCGGTGAAATTACTGGGTAAATATAACATTATATCTACGGTTTACAAGGTTAGCGACATACTTGTGATATTTTTGTGATGTCACTAATGTGTATAGGCTGCGGTTACATTTAATATCAATTGGACCGTATGCTTGTTTGCTGATTTCATAACTTAAAAATATCTCTGTACTAAATTTCATCCAGTTCTGTACAGCCATTCTGGCGAGAAAGAGCAACAAATATACATCTATATATCCAGACATCGATACTCACCAACTTTATCGTTTATAGTACAAGTATAATCAGAAAGAAGTTCGTCTATATTATGCACGACGAAAACTTTTGTGTGTTCGCAAGTTTATTATATATCTAGCATACGAACTTTGCACTCCCTTTTTACCCCTTTGAGGGATGATGAAAAAAAATATATTTTCCGTGTTTCATGACTTTCAATGAAGAACCTTTAAACTCAATTTCATTCGAATAACTGTAAAAAACAGGAAACTTTCATACTGATTTTGCACCTCCTTCACTCCTATAGGGGGTGAATTTCCCTAAAAAACGCTTCCTAAGTGCTTCTCTAGGTTATAAAAAGAACTTCTATTCAGCTCCAAGTTTTTAACCTTTATAATTATTCCCCGAGTAAATATGTCAACCGGCTTTTTCTTATATATTGATTGTTGCGATTAATTTTAAAGTTCACTACCTAAACAATTTGGTTGTCTTATGTCTGATATGATGTTGATGACAAATTAAAATATATAAAAAAATCTGTGGTCTTCCAGTGGTCAGAATTCGATTAAAGTTGTAATTTATTTAATTTTGTCAGAACTTTTCCATCATTTGCTTGACACTCGATAGAGAATTAATATTTACTTCATTTTTAGTAAATCAAGAAGAAAAGAGAAAAGTTACAGAATGGTATCCGAGAGGCAGCAAAAGAAGTAAAGGTAGACAATCTAAACAATTTTGATATTAAATGGTAGCTGGTCCAAAATGGACACGCACTGTAAAGGACAAAAACAAAATGTAAAGCTTTAGAGGAGGACTTTGTCGAAGGACAAGCTGTAAAGGAAAAAACAATTATAAAAGAAATTAAATGTCAATTAATTGTTAAGAGAAATTCATTTCATTAATTGTTAAGAGAAATTCAAGTCATTGTATGTCAAAGTGTCATTCAAACAGTAGTGAAACGCGTGTCATGGTTATCTCGATCGATTTAATGTATTTTTGATGCTTTTCGTATAAAAGAAATACCTTACCGCACAGTCACTTTTACCGTGTCAAATTTCTAGTTCTTCCTATTGCGCAATTTGCTTAGAAGTGTGTACAATTTTTACTCTTCACGTTTTTGTCGCTTCAATATAATAATAATAATAATAATAAATTCCCACAACATCTCATACATTGACCTGACTCCGAGGTAAGTCGCTTAAAGCACTTGTGTTACGAATGCCAGACAACAGAGGAATCACAAATATACTACTTAAATACATATATTTTACACCCATACACAGAGCAAACACAAATATCATCATATAAATATTTGCTCTGGGTGGGAATCGAACCCACGACCCCTGGTGCACAAGACAGGATCACTACCATCTGCGCCATCGGGCCCGTCGCTATATATGTTAAACGTGATGATTTTCCTGTGATTTAACATTGATTGTTTGTAAACCGATTAGAATGAAACACTAAATGATGAAATGTTTACTTCATCACGCCACCTATTGGAAGTCCACTGCTGGACATAGATCTCTCCAATAAAATACTACGAGGATGAAGTCGTGTATTGTGCGTATTGAATATCAAATTGGATATAGGCAGCCCTAATTTTGAGTTGTTTAAACTCCGTCTGTAGTTAAACTATATGGAATTCGGATGTGGATTTGATTGAAGATTTGCAGCTATTCTTTTCGGCGCCGCTTTTTATTATCATGAGCCGAGGCTCGTTGAGATCAGTAACCAGCTCTTATTTCAAACAAGCTTCCGCCCACGGTTGCTTGTTTTGCTGCCAACAGTTCGCCAGGTTATATAGCCTGCGCGTCTTTTGCCTGCCGTGAGATTTGGCGTACCTACTGGCTTAACAAATGTTTGCATTTTTTTTGTTACGTATGTTGTAGATTCTTTACATAGTCAAATGACTGAAACGAATAGATTTCAGTCCAGCATTTGTGTCTTCTGTAGATTGTATTAAGGTTGAAATTCGCTTTTTAAGTGAGATAGAAAACGATTAGAGGAGACTTTTCGCAGTGTTCACGTCAGACCACTCTAATGTCGCCTCTATATTTACATTGACAAGTGGACTAAAATGTCCCTCCAGCACGAGACCATAATTTACGAAACTTGCATTCGTCCACGTGACATACGCTAGAGTTATTTTTGCTAACGTGCCCCCTCCACACATTAAAACCTGAAGGGTTAGACAAAATCATCATCATAAGGCCGTAAAACATCCACTGTTGGAGACATAGGCGTCTTCCAAGAAAGAGGGAATTTACCCATAATTTCCACGCTGGGCGAGTGTGCTGGCATTTGCAAGGCGAAGCTTTGCGATGGTAATGCTGCTGCCCATCCTCCCCCCTCTGTTGCATTTGAGCTACACTGCTTCGAATGGATATATTGCCATCTATCGGTTCTAGTACTCCAGTCGCCTATTCAAACATATGGTACATGAGGAGGACTATTCTACTATGCCGGTACCACAGGGCCAGTTTCGTTTTTTATTAAAGCGTAACCGGTGCGACATTCTACATCTGAGGATCGGGATTGCACAGCGACTTCTATTTCCCTTGGTTTTGTGGGTTCATCACTGAGGTGCCCCGTCGCTACCTTGACAAAACGCTACATATTCAAGTCGGTGTACTAGTTCAATCCGCGTACAAGGTCGAGCTGTCCTCTTTGACCTTGCTGAAGTCATCACGGTCCTTCTCTCTCAAAAGACAAGAGACAGGCTCGGTAGTAATCATATAGCGTAATTCTTTTGAATATGTTTTTATTATTATACCAAGTTAACAAATAAGCATTTACGCCACTGCAGCCTATAGACGCTGGTAATATCACAAGGATATCACTAACGCGTTACCAACCTTGTCATTTGCATATATTATGCCACATAACCCAGTAAATGTACTCCCTCTCTCGCTCTTCAGACAGAAACACAGCAATGCGAACACTGCTATTTGGCGGTAGAAATAGGTGAGGGTGAGGTACCAATGCAGACGGCTTATGTAAGATATATGCTTCATGTAAAGTTTTATGACTGAGCTGCTGCCCAACACCGTCTTTTTGCATTTGAGCAATGTTGCTTTCGATGAATTCAACCAGTGGTCTGTTTCTAATTTTATTAGCCGTTATTATTTGGTACATTTCATTAAATTCATAATGACGAAACATTCCATTCGAAACCAAGTGGAATTAAAGGTGTATAATCCTGATCTGTGATATTTTCGTTCAAATAAAATTATTGTAAATAACGAATGTGATAGGTTTCTAGCGCCAAAAGTCTAGATAACATTAGCATTAGTCGTATGCAGGTGCGCTAACGGCACGGTATTGCAACTTCATTATTAGTGGCACAACTGTACGTACAAAAACAAGCATTGACCACGGTAAATAGCATTCAGTGAGTCAAATGAAATCAAAATATTATTTATTCAAGTACACCAATTACAAGCACTTTCGAAAAAAATATCAATGCTGGGTATGCCTAGTATAGGACTAGGGATTCTCTTATAACGTGGGGCAGCCCATAGAAAGGATTGTTTTCATTCATCCATTTGATCCACGACGATAAAAGATAAACAAAGAAAGAAATAATAGATTTGAACATGTCTTAGTGATTTTGGACTATATCGCTTATAGATCGTCCTGGTATCAATAAAGTGGTGGTATATCACACTTGTCAGCAGGTGCATGCAGTCCCACGGTCGTTTACCGACGGCTCTAGAATGGCTGAGTGTACTCCGTCCTTCTTATTTTGTGACCGAGCCAAGGCCGGTGTTTAAAAGGCGTTTTTGAGTGATCTTCGTTCCGAAATTACAAGCCCTGTGGGGGTTGCATGCTTTATGCCGAAGTCTAGCAAGGCAGACACCCAAATACAGTAAAAACAAATAGATCAAACCCATTGTTAACGACACTTGATTGGAATCCTATCCGGTTTAAATAGAAACTATAGATTTCCATCTGTCACAACCACTTACACGACCAGATCTATGACACAACGGCTATGGAACGCTCTCGTTAGACGTTTTCTAGATTTTATAATATTTATTTATATAGTTCACTTGCTGTGAGGTACCGGCAGAGTAGGTTAGTACCTCCCTCTGTACTAGGTGTCGTAAGAACCGACTAAGGTACCAGAACCGACAGGTATATACATCCGAGACAGTACGTCTGGCAGTGGACTTCCAATGGCTGTTATGACGATGATGATGAAATGTTAATCCTGGGTGGGGATCGAACCCACGACCTTTGACACACAAGATAGGATTAGCACCATCAGCGCCATCGGCCCAGTCGTTAATTCGAATGATAATTAGGACAGAGGATGATCGAATTATGATTTTCTGCTTCAATGAGTCGCCAATCGATTTTATCATCGTAACCGCAGGTACCAGCCCGATTGTATACATATATTTTATTTATTTGGCCATCAAATCCGCAATAATAACAGATGTGTATGAAATAATAGCAGCTTCAAACAGTCCAATTATACCGCGATGTATGATCGTGTATGAATCACGAGGTGGGTGTATGAGTTGAAAACATTTCTATTAATTGCTTTGTTTCGTTGGTACATTGGCGTGCTGCTGCTAACAACACGTCTTTCTAAGAAGCCGGATAAATGCATTTATCAAGAACACCGTTAAATCATATTTCGATTGGACTACTACACTTTGCCGTAAGGTACCGGCAGAGTAGAATGCTAACTCCCACTGCACCAGGTGTCGTAAAAGGCGTCTAAGGTACCAGAACCGACAGATGGTGGTATATCCATCCAGTGCAGCTCAAATGCACAGGGCGGGGATGGGCAGCAGTCCAGCTACCATATGTGCCAACTGTTAAAAAAGTACCCCCCCCCTGTACCAGTTGCCGTAGAGTAGAATAATACCTCCCACTGCACCAGATGTCGTAAGAAGCGACTGATGTACTAGAACCGAAAGAAGACGATATATTCATCTGGAACAGGGTAGCTCAAATGGACACGGCGGGGATGGGCAGAACCATCCCGACGCGAACGCTACTCTCCGTCATTGCTAACACGCTTGCTCAGCGCGGCAATTATGGCTAAAATTGCGCCTTTCTTGAGAAGGCCATTGTCTAACAACGGATTTCCAATGGCTGATATGATGAATTCAAAATGGTTGAGGGCTGCCTTGAAAAATAGGAAAATATGAACATATTTCTTCGTAAAACCATCAACGGATTTTTATCGCTCTATATTTCATTTTTACATTTTCTGCCTTCGTTTCGATTACTTTATGACAATCGTTCTCACGAGTGACAGATGTAATGACAGAATGTGTGACGTTCATTACTACTTTGACAGGTTCTAAATTTATATTTAAAATTTGAATATTAGAATTATAATCTATGAAGGTGCTAATTGTGTTTGTAATCTGGCAGAGCTATGATGTTGGCCTTTTTGGTCAAATGTAAACACTTCTCTGTCTTGATTATGTAAGTATATGTAATTCAGACCAATATATATGTTTTAAACATTATTCGCAATGCACATTCTGTCTATCACGCCAAATGTCAAACATTTGACATTGCTGTCAAATGTTTAGATTGTATTTTTTTTATAAGAATCTCAAGATGGCATTTACAAACATCTTACTTTCTTTCAAATATTATAAACGCGAAAGTTCATATGGATGTCTATATACTCGTATGATTGTTACTCTTTCGTGCCGGTACGGCTGAACAGACAAAATATTAGGTTGAAATTTAGCACACATTTAGTCTGGAATAACATATAGGCTTTAATACTTATGCTAAAATATGTTTTCGTGGTATAGAATTGCATTTTATTATTGTCTATGGAATCGGTAGGACTTTTTGCATAGTTTTCTCATCAGAGTTTGTTTGGGAATAACAAGAGTTAATACCATACCGCTGTGAATTAATAGATAATAAAATATAGATTAAAAAACATAATACTTGTTTTATTTTATTAGATCCTTTTTATAGATGGGAAATATGTAGGTAATATTGAATGGCAGTATAAAGGTGGAAATAGTGTTAATAGAGCCTTATATGCTTTTATGGGCAGCCAAAACGTGTCAAAAAGGGCTGGCTGCTCATAGAGGGGTGTTGTTTAACACTAACATATGGTAGTGAATGTTAGAGATGGCAGAAGAATCATGAGAATGGAATAAATGCTGTCGTAATTAGAGCACTTCGCTGTATGTATGGTGTGAGTTTGAAAGGTAGATTAAATAATAGTGTAATAATAAATCAATGTCGTGAAAAAGATGATGTTGTCACATCAATATAGAAAGGAATGTAGATAGTTTGGACATGTAGAAAGGAGGGATAAAAGTAGAATGACTGCACATATATACAGAACGAAAGTGAATGGAAGAGTTGGTACAAAGCAACCTAGGCAAACATATCTTAAATAAATAAATAAAAGAGTTACTAAGGTCAGAAGTACCAAGAATAAACGAGCGTATACCAATATCATAGCAAGTGGTGATCTATATTCTCTGCCTACCTATGGGATGAGATCTATGTATGTCAAAGATTTGTGAGAGTAGTAATTGTGACTTAAAAATTTAGACACAACTTCTTTTGTCAATTTTGAAATCGGTTGCAGCAAAGTAAACGAAACTTGAAACTGAAGATGTAAAAAGTTATATCATCCGCGTTTTAAAGCTGTTAAATACTAGTTTTATTTCGAACTAACTGTGCCCGCGACTTCGTCCGCGTGGAATAGTTTTTTTTGGGTACCATACCTCTTTAACTTAACTTATATAGACTTTGAATGTCATGTTTATTTATATCGAATCAATGGCCTGAAAAATAACTTTCAAGTTTCTCTAGCTCTAAGAATAGCGATACTTCCATACAAGATTTCATCCCCCTTCCTTGAAACCCTTATTTTGAATTAAAAAATAACCTATGTCCTTTCCCAGGGTCTAAAGATTATCTGTGCCATTTCATCAAAATCAGTTGAGAGGTTTGAGCGGGGAAGCGTAACAGACACACAGAGTAACTTTCGCATTTATAATATTAGTAGGGATAGTGAACTTACGTGAATGTTAAAAAATATTCATCATACCAGACATTAAAAGTCTACAGTTGGACATAGCCCTCCCCAAGAAATGGGGAGTATGTTGCCCATAATTGCCGCGCTGGGCAAGCGTGTTGGTAATCGCAAAGCGTAGCTTTCGCGACGGGGATGCTGCTGCCTATCCCCGTCCTATGCATTTAAGCTAACTTTTTTGCATGGATGTACGGCCGTCTGTCGGTTCTGGTACGTTAGTCACCTCTAACGGCATCGGATATAGGGAGAGGTACTATTCTACTCTGCCGGTACTTCACGGCAAAAAAAAAATATTACATTTTAATTCGAAAATTTGTACGTTATTCTCCAAATAACCTGTAATTTAATTCAGACTTGTTAACCTGTCGTCGCCCCTCGAAGCAGTCACTTCCTCGGATTTCATCAATACCAATATCGGAATATGTAGCAGTTTGTTGTTATTTATGGTTTCCATTCCACAACGAGATCCGTCTGATTGTTTTACGCTCCTTGGCTGCTGTTCAACTGTGTTTTTGTATCTTGTGACTGGACCATTCATTGTTGGTATGACGTTCTCGGTGCTTGTTACGTGGTTTACGTTTCTACAAAATGATAAGGTTAACAGACGAACCTACCCAGGACAAACATTTATGTAACTAATATTTGTGTTTATTATGTATATGGGTGATAAATAGGATTTATTTGTTACTAGCTGTGCCCGCGACTTCGTCCGCGTGGAATAGTTTTTTTTTTGGGTACCATACCTCTTTACCATAACCTATATAAACTTTGAATGTCATGTTTATTTATATCGTGCGGTCATTGCAGTCTATAGATGCGTTCAACGTTTTTCTTTCTGCGATCTTTTTTACCACGATGGCAAGCAACTGTGGTATATAAATAATAAAATATTTATCACATACGTTGACCTGACCCCGTGGTAAGCCGATAAAAGCACTTGTGTTATGGACATCAGACAATAGAGGAATCACAAGTATAATACTTAAATACATACATCCAACACCTAGGCACAGGACAAACTGTACTGTAATGGGTCATCTGGGGATTGATAGGTCGTCCTGGGGATCGAACCTACGACCCCTATCGCATAAGATAGGATCACTGCCATCTGCGCCACCGAGCCCATCAATTCTATTTACCCCCACCTTTATGAACAAAATACTTGAGTCCTTTATAAACTTTAATATAACTTATATAACTTATAATTAATTTGAAGCCGGTGCGGGAGAAAGTTCTCCGTGGAACGTAGAGGCAAAGGCGAGATCTTAAGAATATATTTTTTTTTATCACTTAATTTTGATGGCAAAGGTACTTGTGATAGCGAGTTGTGATGAATGTGACGGTAAATATTTTCAAGTAAATTCTAGTGGTATGCCTTGGCAGATAACCACACGTTCTGATATGGTTGCTAGATTACCATAGCCTATATAACTAGCACATAGTAAAGTTTGTGCCCTGAGTACCTTCATTGTTATATATATTACGATGTACTGTTTTACTATTCTGACCAGGAAACGCAAATGCGAGCACTTGTGTTTCACTCTCGAATTACAAATAATCTTGATAAGTTTTGTTTAAATTGGCATAAAAAATACACTACGTAATTTGATATAACTAAATGAGGTTTTGGTATATGCCATGTGAAGTTCTAGAAGAATGCATCCTCCCAGATACAGACCTGAAATTGTAGAAAGTTATTTAGGTACCGGAACTGACAGATGGCGCCTTAACGATTCGAGTTGATTTGATCTGTATCTGATAACTAGGTAATGTGACATAATATCTTTAAATCATAAGGTTGGTAATGCGGTTATGACGTTGTGATGACACTTACCTAAACACATCGGGAAAGTAGAATAGTACCTCCCACTGCACTAGGTGTCGTCAGAGGCGACTAAGGTACCAAAACCGACATATGTCGGTATATCCATCCGAAACAGTGCATAGAGCGGAGATGAGCAGCCCGTTGCACTTCATCACTTGGAGAGGCCTATATCCAGCAATGGACTTCTAACGGCTGGTATAATGATGAAGCTTACTATCACATGGATTGTATCCATCTGTCAGTCTTCGATCCAAAATGACGCTCTACGATTGCCCTATACTATTGTAATATAACGGGTATATTCAATAATGAATGATTTTGAGCTCTAAGACACATTGAATAGTAGTTTTTATTAAACAAATCACAACAGTTTGTTGGGCCCGATGGCGCAGATGGTAGTGATCCTGTCTTCAGCGCCAGTGGTCGTGAGTTCGATCCTCACCCAGGGTAAATATTTAGATATATATATTTGCTCTGTGTCTGGCTGTTAAATATATGCATTTAAGTAGTATATTTGTGATTCCTCTATCGACTGATGTCTATAACACAATAGCTTTAAGTGACTTATCACGGAATTAGATCAATGTATGAGATGTTATGGAAATTTATTTATAGTAATATTATAAGGCTGAAGAGTTTGTTTATTTGTTTGTTTTAACTCAGGAATCGTTGGCCCGATTTTGAAAATTCTTTCAGTGTTAATAATAAAACGCTAGGACAACTACAACTTTGTTTGTTGTTCTACAACTTCAGGCGGGTGAAACCGCGCGCACTCTAAATTAATAAACATGGTTAGAATATATTCTATTTTTCTACAAATAACTTGTATTAGCGGGCGGCTTTCAAAATGTTTGGAGAGAACATAAAAAGTGCGAATAACAATATTGTCTTTCCAATACGTTATATAAATGCCAACTTTTAGTCACGGAGCTCGCAAAGTCTAATAAAATCTCTTTTATTGTCAAACATTTGTCACCGGCGTGTATTTCCCGAGTGAGTCATATTTGAAGATTCGAATAAAGAAATGGATATTTTCGAACGGGAAATAAATGAAGAATCATGAATATGGTAAAATAAATGTTTTTGATATTACCATGTGATATGAATTTTCTTACGTCTCTATTATTTTTCACTGCAACTTTATTTTCGTAGCATAGACTTTTCTCGTAAAAAAATTTGTATTTAATTTAAAGTTACGGTCCAGAACTATGATTTAAAAACATTTATTTTAACATCGGTCATGGTGGACTCTATGGAGGACCCTTTAAACTGGAAGGGTTCAGGGTTGATAGTTGCCTTACAGCGCATTAGTTAAATAATTAAATTTCAATAGTTAAATTTCACACAATATCTCATCTCATACATTACCCTAACTGACTCTGAAGTGAGTTGCTTAAAGCTCTAGTATTACGAATATCAGACAACAGAGAAATCACAAATGTAATATCTAAAGACATTTAACACTCAGACACAGAAAATACTTGACCTTTACCGCACAAGATGGGAACTCTATTAAATACGCCATCGGGCCCGTCTGACATTTTTATAAATTCCCACAATTTCCCATACATTGGACCCAATTCCGTGATAAGTCACTTAAAGCACTTGTTTTACGAACACCAGAAAACAGAGGATGTACAAATATACTACTTAAACACCCAAACACAGTACAAACATAAATATAATCATATAAATATTGGTCTAGGGTGGAAATCCATCCTACCCACGACCTTTAGTGCACAAGACTGGAACACTAACATTACTTGAAATGCTATTTGACAAGTTTTTATTATGCCAGTACTGGCAGAGAAGAATATCACCTCACACTATATCAGGTGTTGTGAAGGCGACTGAGGTACCGTAAACGATAGATGGCGGTATATCCACCCCAACCAGCGTAGCTCAAATGAAACAGGGTGAGGACGGGCAGCAGTATTTCTATCACGATGTTTCGCTCCGCGATCGCAACCAGGCCTGCCCAGCGCAGCGGTTATGGGTAAGTATTTCCCCTTTTTTTAGGAAGGTCTAGGCCTAGTAGTGTACGTTCTGCAGCTGTGTTGTGATAATTTTAGTTAGTTCATTGGGAATCAAGCACATAGACTGGTGGTGATAAAAGTATACCACCACCTGACTATGTCGTAAATGGCGCTAATAAAACCCCTACCAGCGTCGGCGCTATCAAACCACTGTCTCAAAGCTAGTTAGTATTATATTTAATTATGAATATTAGTATGTATGACAGTAATTTGTAAGTGTACCTAAATAATAAAAAATAGATTAACTCTGTGTCAAATTTAAAGTTTATCTGGATGCATAATTTTCATAAAAATGAATACAAAGTTTTCACTTCACGTATTAATGTATGGTAAAAGCGGAAAACTCGATATTATAAAAATAAGAAATAAATGCAGCTTGCATTATTAGCAAAAAATACAAGCAATGAATTCTCTGTAACCTGATGGAAACAACGTTTCCTTTAAAAAGTTTACATTAAAGGCTATATACACTATACATTCCTAATCGTATAAATCACTATAGATAATTTCGGAATAAATTAAAGTTCCTTAAATCATACTTTTATACGCCGATTCTTAAAATGACACAGGAATCGAGACAATGCCTAAGGAATTTGCTATTGAAAAAGTTTCTCTTTTTCCACTTTATCGGAAATACGGGCAGTGAGATCGGCGTAGTTTTATTGGAAACGTATAAAGTGTTATTGGATCGAATGAGAAAAAGAGAGGATATTGGAGATACTTGTAAAAGAAAGGTTATTTGCTGATATATACGATATTAGTTTACGACAATGAGAAAGTGGAAGAAAACTTACTTATAATAAAACTACTCTTTTGACGGATTTATGACGTGGTCATTGCAGAATAAATCGCATTTTAAAGCCTTTAAGAGTTGTTTTATTATAAGTAGCTCACCCTGTACCGGGTGTTGTCAGAGACAACTGAGGTATCAAAGCCGACAAATGGTGGTATATCCATGCGCAATAGTACAGCTCAAATGCACAAGTTGGGGATGGGCAGCAACATCCCTGTCGCGAAAGCAGCCCTCAGCGATGACCAATACCAGCGCGGCAATTATGAGAAAAATTCCTACTATCTCGTGGAAGTCAGTATCCAGCTGTGGAGTCCCAATGACTGATTTGATGATATAAGACTGTTATATGTATCGTTCTAGAAATGGGTGACTTAATCTATGAAAGATTAAATTAAACAGTTTGTTTCTTCGACTCGTTTCCAAAATGGCTGCCCAAAAAGATGGAAGTCTCGCTATAAGATATTTGACGGTATAAAAAACAAATATCAGACTCATTCTGTGAAAAATTACTTTAAGTAATTGTGAAGACAAACTAACGATGTTCGTAAGGGGGTCGGTAAAACCCAGTCTTAACATATAAAGTCGTCGGGTCATTCACTCGCTCATCACGAAAGCTAAGAAGCTAAGGGCTAGGAGTCTCAAATTTGGAGGTTCCTTCGAAACTACTCTCGGTATATATAGTAAGGTGGCAAGTTAATGTAAAACTTTGTCAGTTTCAGAAATAGATATTCCAAAATACGACCAGACAAATATCTGGACTTATTAAATTTTTTTGGTTGGTTTGATTATAGAAAGAAATGATGAAAGTAGAGAATGAAAGTAGAGACTGCATAAATATAGAGCGGAAGTGAATGGAAGGGTCGGTATTGGACGACCTAGGCGAACATATCTTAACCAGGTAAAAGAAGTATTAAAGAAGAGCCAGGTCAGAAGTACCAAGAATAAACGAGCGTGCATGAAAGGTCTAATGCGAGTAAAGGAAGCGAGAGAGGTATGCCAAGATCGTAACAAGTGACACAGGTGTGATGTATGTATGTACGTATGTATGTATTAAACAATTAATAATTATGTTTGTATAGTTTATAGATTTCCTGTCACTCTTAAAATCAATACGAAACATTCAATTTTGTATCTAACAGCATTAGAACATAAATATTCTGTTTGCCTCAGTTTACTTTAGTCAGAGCTTCTTATGTATCGCTTGACCTTCCTAAACTTGACCCGTCGTTCCTCGGTGGAAACGAGTAGCTTGCCCGGGCGCCGTGAAATATAAACAAGATAGACGTCTGGCCTTGCACGTCGTGCTGCAGGGCTACCCACTTCCTCATCTTTAACGTTATCTTTATATGTTATTTAACAACCATTACAAAATTAAATAAATTTAATTTAAGTTGGTGTGGTGGGCAACAAATCAACTTATTTTCAATGCAATAGCTCGCTTTTATAAACTTAAATCGAATGCGAAGTTTTGACAGATTTTGGGAAGGTTGATCTGTTGCTTGCCGTGAGGTACCGGTAGGACAGAATAGTACCTCCTACTGCACTAGGTGTCGTAAGAGGCGACTAAGGTACCAGAACCGACAGACGGCGGTATATTATTGTAATATCACAAGGATATCATTAGCGCGTTTGTGACTTGAAGATATTATGTCACACTACCCGAGCATTTTACTGCCTCTCTCACCCTTTAAGCAAAAACACAGCAAAGCGAACACATCTATTTGGCGGTAGAAATAGGTGAGAGTGAGGTACCAATGCAGAGGACCTTTGTATGAGGTATACCTCTTGTAAGTTACATATCTATAGTGTGTACTTTTATAGTAAAGCTTATATAAATATATATATGTATAGTTATATCACTTTTTTATAGTAAATATTTTGAATATATTTTAGTATAGCATAAAATATATATCAGCTATGCATAAAACCTTTCAAAGTAATTATATAACTATTTCTTCTTTATCAATTGCTTCAAACTTGCAAAAGTTTGACATTTAAATGATTGTAGGTAACATACATTGGAGAAATGGCGCTGTGTGACAAAGAGAGCATTAGGGCAAATTTGACGTCTGCTAAAGTCTAGGTAGCATAACAGTGGTGCAGCCACGCGGTATAGGTAAGATGCAGGTTCGAGTCCCGCACGATAACTCAAATAAGTCGATTGTTTTCCAGTAAATATCAGAAACGGTTTAGGTTATGATTGGTTAATTAATATCATTTTTTGGGTAATGCCTATTGCCGGACCTATTAGATGTCAATTCCAGCGCTAATGGGGGTTGGGCGAGGCCGCACATTAATGCATGACCTTATGTCTCCGCCTCATACGGGTGTACGCAGGTGTAGATGTAATTTGTTAACGTCATTATATCAGCCATAGAAAGTCCACTGTTGGACATAGGCCTCCCCAATATAGGGGGAATATTGCCCCTAATTGCCGCGCTGGGCATGCGTGTTGGCAATAGCAGAGCGTAACTTTCGCGACGGAGATACTGCTGCTCATCCATACTCTCTAGTATTTGAGTTGCGCTGTTTTGGATGGTTATACCGCCTTCTGTCGGTACCGGTACCTCAGTCGCCTTTTTCGACACCTGGTACTGAGGGAGGTACTATTCTACTCCGCCGGTACTTTACGGCAAACGTAATTAGTTTTCAATTTAAATGTACGCACCTTAAGATGTACAAACATTAACAAAATCTTATTGTGCTGTTATCATCATATCAGCCATAGAAAATCCACTGTTGGATATAGGCCTCCCCAAGACAGGGGGATTTATACCCATAATTGCCACGCTGGGCAGGCGTGGCAATTGCAGAGTGCAGCTTTGCGACAAGGATATTACTGCATGTCTTCAACTGTTTAAGCCGCGCTATTTCGCATAGATATACCGCCACCTGTCGATACCTTAATCGCCTTTTACGACCTGGATACTTATAGAGGTAGGTAATATTCTACTCCGCCGTTACCACAAGGCTATTGTATGGTACTGTGCTGTACTAGTATTCAAATTCTTATTTGAATCATTATCATAATAGCAGCTGTGAAATTTCCGCTGCTGGACGTTGGTCTTCAGACCTCAAAAAATAGGGAGTAATGCTTATAATAGCCAGCCTTGACAGGTGTGACAATTACAGAAAAGAATTATTTTTTTTTGAAAAATTTACTGTGCTGGGCACAACCCTAATACTGACGCCATACGAAGCGCATATCCCGGTTTTGTTTACCAAACAGCGTGTCTCTGGGGAGTTATGACTATTAAAATACGACTTCATAAAATGCGTGAAAATAAATAGCATTTTATAATGTTTACTTAGTTTTTGTGGAGTACATGATATAGTTTTGTGTGGTGTGGACTTTGTTTCTCTTTGTTACTGTGAAAGATAGGCCATTTTTCTGTCGCTATAAAAAATCTTTGACAGCATTATCTTGGATATGTATGCCGTGGGGTACCGGCAAAGTAGAATAGTACCTACCATTGTGCGCGAACTACACTTATTGTTATATATGTTGTGTGTGATTTGTTATATTAATAAATAAAGTACCTAATTATAAAGTTTCATCGAAAATCTAATCGAAATCTATTCAGTAGTTTTGATGCACGAAAGAGTAACAAACACATCCATACATTCTTACAAACTTTTGTATTTATAGTGTTAGTAAAAAATTAGATATTATATCCAGCGTGTGTTTGTGCTAGGTGTCGTGAAATGTATATCCATTCAAAACAGTGCAATTCAAATGCAACAGGGTAGGAATAGGCAGTATTCCTGGCGGGAGAATACGCTCTGCAATTGCCACCACGCCTGCCCAGCGCGGCAATACTGGGCAACAATTCTTCTATCTCGGGAAGGCCTGAGGTCAACGATGGGCATTGTATGGCTGATGATAAATACATACATACATCACGCCTGTGTCCCGTTCGGGTAGGTAGAGACAATGGATCACCACTTGCTACGATCTTGGCATACCTCTCTCGCTTCTTTTACTCGCGTTAGTATTTACATACAACCTCGTTAATTATTATTTTTAACTTTCTTCTTTATATATAACAATTACATGTCTCGATGTAACTAACTGATTTTGATATTATGTCGTTCGCTGTGTACAGTTTGATTTAAGATGAGAGATAGTTTATATCTCAATTTATTGTCGCAGTATTTTTTTATAATAAACACTCTTTAAGACAGGACAAAGTCTATTTGGTTACATAATCTAGACATAAAAACGTGAAGTGTTTATAATATGACGATAACAGTTTTTAAAAATATCCATATAAATACATGGAAATTATCCATAACACTAATACACTACATAACAAAAATAAGCACTTCAATATTCTTGTATTTCTATCTATTTGAGGTACACCCCGAAACGGGTGGACCGATTTTAATTTAGCTTTCACCAGCAGATAGCTGTTATAAGGGATAACTTAGGCTACTTTTATTATTTTGATACTATTTATGATATAAATTTTTGCATTAATATAATCGTAGTGTGAGTTGTAATATCACTTCGCAAAATTACTGGAAGTTTGGATAAAACTTTAAAGAACTAAATGCGCCTCGCGGATTCGCCCGCACTGATCCAGTTCCTGTGTTAATAATAAAAGTGCCCAAGTTACTTAAGGATATAACTATCCGCCAGTAAAATTCACATTAAAACGGGTCCATTCCTTTCGGACTATACGTCAAACAGTCAAACAAAAACGTATAAAGCTTACTTTATAAATACAGTAAATAATTTCATTTGCCTATTTTAAACAGCTGTTAGTTTTGATATTACAAACAGACATTTCAACTTTGTTTATATGTAGATGTTGAGAAAATGTTGTACCTGTCTGCACCTCAAACACAACACGATGATAAGCAGATTTGCAGATGGAACATGACAGGCGTTTGGACTGTGAACAAACACTTATCGTTGTATTTTGAACAATATTTATAAATTTATAGCCGATGTGTTATATTAATTAATAAACTACGTAATTATAAAGTTTTATCGAAATCTATTCTGTAGTTTTTGCATGAAAGAGTAAAAAACACATCTATATATTCTTACAAACTTTTGTGTAGTGTTAGTAGAAAATAGAATACATATTAAAACCAGTGTTTTTTTTTTAATTATGAAGCCAGCAAACAGGCATACGGTCCGCTTGATGGTGAACGTGACCGCAGCCTTTAGACGCTCGTGCCATCACGAGGATTTCACCAGCGTGTCGCCAACCCTATGAACTAAAGATGCTAACTCACATTTACCAAGTAATTTCGCTGCCTCTCTCACCCTTCAAACCGGAACACAGCAATTCGAACACTGCTATTTGGCGGTAGAAATAGGTGAGAGAGGTACCAATGCAGGCGAGCTTTGTAAGAGGTCTACCTTATTGTAACATATTGTGTATAGTTTATTAAAAATCAAGCAGCTGCCTGCATTATAAATATCAAATTGTTTCTGTCTATCCGTTTCTTAGTACTTACTCACTACGTACTTTCTCAGCCGCTGCCAACATGAGGAAAATACATACAAATGCGTTGGTGTTGACAATATTTTATTTTTTGATCTTTTGTTATTTTTCTTTTGTTTTTCGTTCGAGTTGTTCTTTTGTTTTGGGTTGATAACGATATTTCCACCCACGATTATATCGCATCATTTGGGTTTAATTTAATTTGACTGTTTTTTTTTATCTTGAGGACGGGGCCGATGGCGCACGTGGTAATGATCCTAGAGAGCTACTTATCTCGGACTAAATTCAATGTTTGACATGTGTAAACGGTTTTTATTATTAAAGTAGGTAGAGGTAGACTTTGAAGAAGAATGTTTTCAATATTTAAGATATAAGAAGAACCTAGGAATATCTAATCTCGACCATCTCTCACATATGAGGATATTAATTTCATATTAATCAAGGTTTAAAATAAATGGAATAATTAAAGAACATTTAGTAGAAAAAAATAAACTTGTCTCACGTGCTAGGCGGGATTCGAACTTTCATCATTCTTTTTACAGGGGATTTGCACTACCGTTGTGGTACCGAGACCTCAGTATCAAGAATACGCGTTTTGAATAAAAATAACTGTTCAAACCATTAGGGGTTACGTCTGTGTGAGCGACATATATATGTCAGGCGGATCTTCTCCTTTCTAATGTCATCATAGTCGTCATATCAACCATAGAAAGTCCACTGTTGGACATAAGTCTCTTCACGATTGGGTTATTTTTAATGTATACAAATATATAAATAATACTTATACATACGTGCACCCGCAAGATGTACAGACGATCTGACTAAAACCGCAGGATCGCGCTGGACACAGGCCGCATACAACCGGTCCTATAGGAAATTTCTTGGAGAGGTCTATGTCCAGCAGTGGACGTCTTGTGGCTGATATAATGATGATCAGAATACATATTGTATATAAAGTTAAGAGGGGACATTTCCCCTGCCATATACTTTTATTGTAATCGCTAATGGTAATAGATACAATCCCACATATACCATTTCGTAGTATAGTATAGTCCAGTGGGTCCAATAGCGCAGCTGATCTTGTTTTACGTGCCAAGGGTCGTTGGTTCGATTACCACTAAGAGCCAATTGATATAGTGATATTTGTGTTTGTTCTTTGGGAATTTATTTTTAATTTAATAAATTCCCAACGAAAACAAATAAATTATCAAACCAACACTAGATTCCCTCTATTAATTCGTAGTATTATATGTTATCGGACTTCACGTCACATCAACGGGTCACACTTTCTCTCAACTGACCGTTATTTTAAAGGAACGAGTAGAAACTTCCAATTGGTCGACGTATGTGATTGGTCGTCTACACAACCAATCACGGACTGCCTGTGTTGCCAATACACAAATTAAAATCAACTAAGAAAGCAATAATAAAAACTATTTAAATACCACCACAGTATTATTTTAAGATCAAGCAATATGAGCACGGAGCTGAAATCGCGAAAACCTATAAAATGTAAAGATGTTTACATATATATAAATATTTCCAACTATCTTGCGGATAACCTAAGCCAACGTAAACGGATAACAAAATAAACAAGACGCCATTTTGCGTTGCTAAATTCTAGGCAGTACTTAAAGTGCAGTAAAATTTAGCCTTGACTATATTGTTTTAGCCTTGAGACCATCCGTTTCCAAACAGTCTTGCACCGAGGGACGTAGCAAGAGACTTTCTAGTGTCTGGGTTCA
>JACJUM010005600.1:7584651-7767545 GCA_020976665.1 Heortia vitessoides | reverse complement strand
GAATGCAGTATGCGTATACGCATCATTTGCATTGTACATGACGAAAAGTATATTAGTTTTTTGAATATTTTGCAGTAAATAAATATGATTTTACAGTAAATAAACTGATTTTTTAGCAGAATTAAAATAAAGATCAATAGAAGCCTAAAATTACTAGGCCCACGAGGCAAAAGAGGTAGTAATCCTATCTTGTGCGGTAAAGGTTTGGATCCCTACCAAAGACAAATATTTATATGGTGGTATTGGTGTTTGTTCTGTGTCGAATATATGTTATTAAGTATTTAATTTATAATTCCTCTGTTGTCTGATGTCCGTGTGTTTGTTCCGACACAAGTGCTTTAAGCACTTATTTTGGATTCAAGTCAGTCAGATCTTGTGTTAAATAAATAAGAAAGCAATTAAATTTCAAATATAAATAAATTAAATTTTGTGATACTTTTCGGTATACAATATACTTTGTTTTCATTTTATATGTATATTTAGAGCTTCTTGTGTAATAATCTTAATACGACGCGCCTTATTACATTTGCGATAGCTGTTAAAAATTAGTTTTTTCGCAAGTAAATTACGCATCCAAAAAATACTTATATAAATCAAGATTTGAAGCTAGTTGAAAACCTTTTCGAGTTTTTGAAGCATACATAAACCAACAAAACACTTTTATTTCTAACTACCGGCCTGCTGCGACTTCAATCAGAATTTTAATCCCGATCTTGAATCGAGAAACTAATGTAACATTGAAATGAAAAATGGCGCTGATTTCTCGGTACAGAAAGAACGCTACCAAAAAAATTCAACATATACGCGTTCACCAGTCCAAATAAATCATTTTCGGATGGCTTTAAATCGCGGTTTTTTTAAGGTTTGTCAAGATTGCCAAAGATGTTGAGTCAAGAACTAAAAATTCAATTTTTTTTCTTAATCTTCTACTTTGTATTTCTAAAAGTACCTTCACAAATTTTATTTATAAAAGTAGCGGGCACTATTTTTTATTTCGAAATAGGGTTTTATTACTGCCAAAAAACAGTTTTATATAAATAAAATGTTACACAGTTAAACATCAATTTCTATTTCATTATTTTTAAATCTAAAAAGTACTCTGAAGTTGTTTCCAATTTTTTTATGTGCTGCTAAGTTCGTCTACTGTTTTTTATACAAACAACGCTTTCAGTAATTATTTACTTGTCTCAAAAAATATACGCACTATTAAAAAGCGAGTCCGTTACGATTTGTCACGTTCCTAGGCAATGTTTTATTGTCTGCCATCCGAGTTTTCACCTGTCAGTAGTCGGCATTGATACATGGATTGTCAGAAGGCGCGTTGGTAATTTATTTTCTAAGTGTGCAAATTATCTGCTTGAATATCGCTTGTAATGGATGATTTTGTTGCCCGATATTTTATCAAAGACTAGCAGCGTTCTGCGATTCCACTTACGTGCTTACTGCGACAATATGGGGATGCAATAAGGTAACATATGTCACTTGCTGATAAACTATTTTTTGTTTATGAAAGTCTAAAGTCAGTTGAGACATTTCTAAGTTTAATTGTTACAAATCGCTCTTTTGCAAGTATAACGACATAACACAAAGTCAATCAAAATTCAAAAATAGAATCTTGTGATATACATAGAAGTAAAAATAGAAGTGTTCTTTTTAAAACTTTGGTTACATTCGAGTTGTGTCGATGTTTTGCAAATGAGCGAAATGTAAAAAGATACCAATCACGTTTTTAAAGTTTTTTTTTCGAAAATATGATATATGTATATGACTATGTCATGTTACTGTTGACTATGTACTGTCCTATGTTTACTGAGTAATAAAGTAGCTCTCTAATGCTGAAATAAGTTTTTAAGTTGGACCGTAACAAACAAATAGACAATTAAATCTATCCTCTTTATAATCTACACTAATATTATAAAGAGGAAAGATTTATATTTTTATATGTAACGAATAAATTCAAAAAGTACCGGACCGATTTTAGTAATTCTTTTTTCATTAGAAAGCTACATTATCACTGAGTAAAATAGGCTAGATAACTATAAAAATCTTTAAAAACTCCTATTAAAACCAACCGAAGGTGTAAAAATTAGCCATAAAACGCTTTTTAACCCCATACGCTGCGAAGAGTATTAATGGTAGGACAAAAAAATTCGACAATATTATGGAATATATCAATATCTAAAAAAACTTCGCGCGACCATATGTCTGACTATTTTAGTTACGTCACTTTAACTACATTTTTACATTTAACAAATTTATAGAAATGCCGATAAAAATCAGACCATGTTATCCATACCATTTATATATATTTTTTTTTAATAAATAGATAAATAATTACTTTTAATAATTGAAATCGGACATTCCATTCAAAAGATATCATGAAATTTAAATAAAAATACACGCCACGCAGCGCATCGAGTAACTAAATCAACGAGAGCAATTGCATGTGGCACTTTCTCGAGTAGGATCTACTAAAAATCAATACGTTTTGTTGCTACCTACAAATACCACAGCCAACGTAGTGTACAGGGAGGCTTTAAGATAAGCATATTTTTTTTCTAATTTAATGATTCCTGGTCGTTTTAATTAGGATACTTATAACTTAAATATCTGTACCTCTTTTTGTCTACCCGTGCGAAGCCGGGACGGGCCGCAAGTACTTAAATATTAGTAAATCACTTATCACTTTTCTCTCGCCAAATAGCAGTGATCGCATTGCTCTGTTTCAATTTGAAGGGTGAGAGAGGCAGTAAAATTACTAGGTGGTATCACAGTTACAGTTTAATAAAGTCACAAGGTTGGCAATGCGCTAGTGAAATCCTTGAGATATTACGAGCGTCTAAAGGCTGCTGTGACACTTACACGCGGCCTGTATGCTTGTTTGTAGACCCTAATAAAAATGTATAGGCGGATGTCATTGCTTGTTGATCTTTAAAGTTAAATAGGAAGTAGCTACAGGAAAATCTAATGACAACAACCTAATTATGACGTTGCTGTTTCGACGAAAGTTTTGTGTGGGGACGATTTGGACGTCCTACCGGTAATATGACGATAAAGTCTATTAATAGTTCTTAAAATTTGTGTTTCTTTATGTTTGTTTTCGTGAAAAATATTAATAGAAAAATCTCAATAGCATATATTTCAGCACGGGTTCATGAACTTTAAATACAAAAATAAACAAATATGAAGTGCGCTTGTTTGTTAATAAATATATACGCAATAGGCCTAGTATTTGGCACCGGTGTTCGCTCGTAAATCATTTGGCAGCTCTGAATTCTAACTCGATAATGTGCGAGCGAAGTATCGCATGAAAAAATACATTTGCGATGCAATATGTCGTCTGCATAACCATTGCTGCTTGTCTTTCAACTGTAAAAATTGAGTGTGTATAGTCACATATTTTCAGAGCAATGGAATACAAACGAGCATTCATATAATATATCGTTTGTGACGGCAAATATTTAAGTAATAAATTCACATTACATTTCATATATTGACCTGATTCTGAGATAAGTCGCTTAAAGCACTTGTTTTAAGAAGATCAGACAATAGAGGAATTACAAAAATAATACTCAAATACATATTTAATATCCAGACACAGAACAAACAAAAACATCATGTAAATATTGGTCCTGGTAATTAAAAAAATTGGTGGGAAAGAAACCACGATCTATGTAGGATCAGTACCATATAGTACCATATGCGCCAACGGATATATTGACAAAGATGGCAGACAAGGATGCGGCCCGCTTGATGGTAGGCGGTTACCGCAGCCTTTGTACGTTTAAAACACCGAGGCATTCACGCGTTGTCAACTCCCAGAAACCCAGTACAAATATTTATGTTTGTTCGGTGTCTGGGTGCTAAGAATACATATATTTATCACCTTATATTTGTAATACCTCAGTTGTCTAGTGTCCTTAATAAGCTCTTTAAGATTTAAGAAGAGCGCGATTTATCTTGGAATAAGGCAATATATACAGTTTATGTGAATTTATCTATTTTTATATCACTTGTGTCTCTAGGCTACAGTGACAGCCACCTCCAAGCAGACTTGGATATAATACGCTTGTTTGCCACGCGAACTCGGTACCCACTGCGTATAAGACGAACACCGCCACCGACGAGCCAACAAGGCCATTAAAATATATAAATAAATACTATAAGATATAACAAGAGAAACGTTAGGGGTCACCAGCGTGCATCTATTCTGGTGCAGCTATCGGAAGCCGGCGGAATGCGTCCTAGCATTAACCCGATGCATTTAGGGCTGACACCTCTGAGACTCGGAATTTTTACCGACTTGTGTTATATACTTTTATTTCATTTTATATTGAACAAACAGTATTTATAAAATGTAACAATTGGTTTCATTTTTTCCTGTTTCATCATCATCAATACAGTCACTGGAAGTCCACTTCTGGACATAGGCCTCTCCAAGAAGGAGGGAATTTTGCCCATGATTGCAGCGCTGGGCCAGCGTGTTGGCAATCGCAGTGCGCAGCTTTTGCGACAGAAATGCTGCTGCCAATCTCCGCCTTATGCATTTTAGCTTCACTGCCTCGGATGGGTTTACCGCCATCTGTCGATTTTTGCACCTTGTATTCTTTTATTTCCTTTATTAATTTGTTTTCTGATTTTCGTTATTACTAATGTATTATATAAGTTATACTTTTATTAACCTACTATACACACGATTACAAGCGCGGCAATTATGGGCAAATTTCCCCCTTTTTTGGGGAGGCCTATGTCCAACAGTGGACATCCAATGGCTGAAATGATGGTAATGATTCAAGGAATATGGATTTTCAGTTATTGTTTTTAGCAACTCTAAATCTATATGTATAAAAGGAGAAGCTGACTGACTGACTGACTGACGTATGGAAAACTATCGAAATTATCGAATCTGATTGAAACTATTAAAAAGAAAGGAAAATTTGGCCGCTCTGGGCAGGGTTTTCCTTTTTTTATTAGACCAGGTAGACAAACGTGTATCCAGTCCGTATGATTATAATCGTCATGGCAGCCTATAAACGTCTTCCTAACCATGTGATTTGAAGATAGTACGTCACATGTCGTAGTAATTTCACAGTTTCGCTCACTTTTCAAACCCGAACATAGCAATGCGAACACTACTTAAAATTAAAACAATTAAATAATTTGTTTTACTATGAGCAGTGAACGCGTAAATATTTGAAAACATCATAACAATTAATTAACAGTTAATTTAATATTAATTTTACCTAAAATTGTTTGTAATATTTATGATCATTATTTGTAAGAATTCTTATAATTTATTAAATTATCACTTACTGTTAATAGGTAAATCATTATTTTCTTATTTACATACGTTTTCGTTGCTTAAATACTATCGTTCTACTAAAAAAAATATAATAAACATACAAATGCTAATAAAAATGGGTACATAGCTTTCCAAAGAACAGAGAAGCTAGAAGTTATAGTTTCGGGTCACCCATCCAAACATCAACCGTTGCTAAAGTTCCTCAACTTTAACTTAAAAAAATGAATGATCAAAGCTTAAAAAAAATCTATGGAATCCGGGTCACAGAGAAATGCCAGCCCTACTGACACTGCTTGGAATTCACACAATTACAATAATATGTATATTTATAAATAAAGAAGCAGACAGAGTTAATGAACTACTGCGTCAAGATTGGGTAAATAAATACATACATCACGCCTGTGTTCCACCGGTGTAGACAGAGACTATCGATCTCCACTTGTTACGAACTTGGCATACCTCTCTTGCTTCCTTTATTCGCATCTGACCTGGCCTTTCTTTAATATCTCTTCTACCGGGTTTAGATATGTTCGCCTTGGTCATCTTATACCAACCCTATCATGAACTACCGCTCCATATATTTGTGTAGTCATTCTACTTTCATCTATCCTTTCTACATGTCCAAACCATCTTAACATTCTTTTCTCTATTGTTGTCACAACAACATTTTTTACACCACATAGATCTCTCATAACATTATTACTTACTCTAACAAAGTTCCGTCCAAACTTTTGGTTATTACATATAAATTTATGACATTGATACATTTATAGCAAACCGAACGCGCTTGGGGTTAATGACGATACAAATACATTAATATGAAATAAATTGAAAAGAAAGCCAAAGATTTACTAGTTAAACATGTAACAATAAACGTTACCACGTATAACAAAGAAACAGGCACTATATAATGTTTTCTATCATTTACGTCTTCATTATTCATAATATAACTGGTAAACATAATATTTTAATGGTTTTAAACGCTTTATATCTCGTATTTACATTTTCATTCCAAATTTAAAACACAATTAGCACCTTCTTGGACGTAAATTCGAAAATTTAAATTTAAATTTCGAACTTGATAAAGTAGTCATTATACTGTACCTACATCACACATTCTCACATTACATCTGTCACTCTTGAAAACAATTGTCGGAGGGTAGTCGATACGTCGAATTAAAATGTAAATCTGTAAAGCTAATATTGTAAAGTAGAAGAGTTTGTTTGTTTGAACGCGCTAATCTCAAGAACAGCTGCTCTAATTAGAAAAGATCTATCAATGTTGGATAGTCCATTTATTGACAAAGGCTATATTTTATTTTCAAATAATACAGGATCCGTTTCAAAATAAATAAATAAATCCTGAAAGTCACTATACCACCTCCCAAAATCACTATAATACGCGGACAGTCGCGGGCGTTCGCTAGGACGTGAAAAGCCATTACATTATATTAATACTATTTCTGAATATTTATACTAAATTTTAATGTAGTTAATCATTTATTTTAAGCGCGTTGGGGTTACAAATAGACAGAATTATCTATTTAAAGTGTATCAGAACCAGGAACGTCTCGTCATGTTCACACAGGATTTAATGCAATTAGATTAAAATAGGTCAACCATAAACATACTAGCTGTCGGCTATTTTACAGACTATAAAACAATCCGCTTCTCGCGGCGATCGTTAAACTCTCTTAAAAACTAATATCTTTCCCACACCTCTACACTATACTCAAATAGCGGCTTTCAATAAAAGTGTCGTGAAGTACCGGCAGACTACAATAGTACCTCATCCTCTACTAGGTGTCGTAAAAGACGAACAAGTTACCGGAACCGACAGATTGCGATATATCCATCCAAAACAGTAGCTTAAATATAGGCTGAATTATTATTTAATTTATAACGACATAATAACTGACAAAAAATATATAAACAGTGGACGTCCTATGGCCGATGTAACGATGATTCACTTACGTCCACTTTATTTTCCGAATATTTTCCATGTCTTATAGAAGCCATGACTTTTTGTAGGTCATCATCTACAAGGCAAATGTCATCAGAATTTCCGTTAAGGCATAACAGAAGTTAAACAAACTTATTGCGTACGGATAAACACACGAGCGTAACATCTTTATACCATTTTTAAATATATTTATTTCTTAACAATTGCGATCACTCCTCATAAAAATTACACCTTGACGGCTTTAAAAATTGGTTTATTTAAATGATTTTCAAGGTCGATCTCGAAATGTCGATAAAAATGTAGTAAGTAAATTAAACTGCGTTATAAAGCCGTAGAAAAACTAGTTTTATAATGGTTCAAAGAAAATAGAAAAGAAAAACAACAACCTCGTAATCCAGAGACTTCTAATGAACTGCCTGCTTTACGGGACTCTGGAGTTCCCCCCTCACCTGTCTTGTGACGCACGCCTCATCCATATTAAACAGATCGTCGACCCCTCTCAACTCCCAGACACACCCAGCCAGCCGCATCCCGTATTCAGAGACACGCAGTTTTGTATTACTTTGTAAGTACGTATTTACATACTTTTTATATATGGAGCTTTGCGGTATGAATGCGGGTAAAAGAATTGAGTTGTGTCATCTTTTACAGGGAATATAGAATCTTCATTCCTTTTCATAGGTACTTTTCATAGCTTTCATATATTTTAGATTAAAAGCAAGCCCAACGGATGTTTTCATGTCTTAACTTTATACATTTATCATGAACAATTGTGTTATATTAAAAACAAAATGGAGATAAATATTATCCTACATAGGCCCAAGATAGGGGGAATTTTGCCTATTATTGCCGCCTGGGCAAGCGTTTTGGTAATCGCAGAGCGCAGCTTTCGAGACAGAGAAGTTGCTGCCTATCCCCGTATACCCATCTATCCGTTCTGGTACCTTAGTCGCCTCCTAAAAAGAATAGATCAGGGGAGATACATCCCTTAGAGATCATTATACTCTGCCAGTGCCTCAAGGTAAAAAGTTTCCTCTGCACGGGAAAAATATGATTTTATTTTTATATCAACGTCCAAATTTTCCGTCCGTTGCGGCGGGAATGGTAGAAAAATTATATAAAACTTCTGATTGGCAATATAAAATCCGGCCGCTAACCTTGGCTTTCGTCTGACACGTATACATACATATATATGTATATATATAATCAACACTGTTTATATTATCCGGAATGTTGTTTATATCTCATTCAAGCATACGTTTTGTAAAAATCTTTGATCTCGGTTTTAATATAGAAAATTCCGCTGATAGATTTCGATTAAGTTTCTTTGAGTGCATATGGAAACTAGCTTTTCACCCTGACTTTGACCGCAATGTCTTTATATATAAAGAGAGTGGGAAAAAATGGATTGATGTTGAAAAATGGTTTGTCTGGCTATTTCACTCGCGTGCTTTATTGGTGACGTCATTTGTTTGTATCTTCATCTTTTTCTAGTCATTTGACATTAAACCCTTACTTCTGCTGGTGCATTAGATGGGTATAGTTTTTAAATGAATTAATATAATAGTTTCTATCTCAAAATATATTACTAATTAAGATATAATGTTTTGTTTGTCATGTCCGAATGGTTAAAACAGATCCGAATGAAAAATTTACTTAAAAAAAAGAAAAAAAAAATATTTTTTTAATTTTTTTTTCTTTTTTTACACAGATTTTACACAAATTATTGATGGTCTGGAATAGCACTCAGATTACTTTTTATCTTTAAAACATAATCTTGTGGGGTAGCAGATCCTTTATGTTTCTCTAAGGAAACGCCTCGATTATTTATATAGTTTAGCTGTCAAAGAGCGAAATACATCTATAATCGGGATAACTTTAGTTAAGACAAAGTCACGAGTAAGAAGAAAGGTATAAAATAAATCATGTCAAAATGCCTATTGTGAATAAATCAATCAAGAGAAAAAGTGCAGTATCTATTCTCACCACATCCCATACATTGACCTGACTTCGAAATAAGTCGCTTAAAGCACAAAGGAATAAGAAATATGACCCAGATACATAAATATCATTATATAAATATTAGTCCTGGGTGGGGTTCGAACCACCATCCACCATCCGGGCAAATGAAACCTACTTTGCTTTAGTTACAACTGAAAACAATGAACCTGAGGAAAAAAATGTTTAAGAGACTGCATCTTGAAAATTAGTCCTACCTCTTTCATTTCAAGGTAGTGAGAAAGAAACGCATAGTTTCAGAGCATGCGTTTCATAAATCGGTCGACTATTATTTTTTTTTGCTTGGCGTCATACAAAACGTTTGATTACACATTTATCAATGTGCGTTTGCTCGGAGGCGATCAAAAAGTCATAAATTGGATCACGTTGCGGCTCCCTACGGTTTGTTCCGGCGCCATTTTGGTGACGTCACTCATTACCTCGTGACGCGCGGTTTGTATGAAGCAAGCGTTTAGCTTCATTATCATCTTTACTAGCGGTGTCCCGCGGGTTTACCTATGTTGTTTCTGTTTAAGTGAGAATACAGGAATGTATTATAAATTATATTATTTGCTGATAATGTAACTCTTTACTAATTAAAGATTTTTTATCTGATTTAGTAGTTTATTCGTTTCAAATATACAAAATATTAATCTTGTTAACATTAGTTTGAGAGGTTTCATGCATGGTAAATGCCGAATTATATTTAAGATAATATTTCCTAAAATTATAACCGTATAGCGTCTCGGTAGCACAATGGTAATGCAGTCCACCGGTATGGGAATGATGCAGGTTTAAATCCCGCCTGACACTTGACACATTGTTTCATTTGTAATGGGCACAAAATTATTATTGGTCTAGTTGTTTCCAAGTTAAATCATAACAAACAAACAGATAATTAAATCTTTCCTCTTTAAAATACAAGTTTAGACAAGCTTTTCGGCCGCGACTTTGTGTCTTTACTATATATTGGGTCCCTCGAGAACTGATGTCTTCCAGTGACCAAAAGTATTTATCAGACCGCTATATTACAAAAACTTAAATATTATTCTTATTTCATTTTTAAATAAAGAAAACATACTAAATCTACAAGATCGGTATTATTTTTAATTATGAAATCAATGATCTATCTCTGTGACAAATTTTACTCAATTCCGTACAACCATTCTGGCATACAACCATATCTGTAGACGAGCCAGCTAATTCTGAGAATGTATGTGTGTCTTTATAAAACAATGTATGATTTATTTTAATGTATAAGTCATGGTATTCTAAAGTTTCATCAATATTTATCGATTCAATATTTTAGAATGACAATCATATTGTTAGTAAGCCTTATTAATATTACAAAGGTACCGAAGAAATGTTGCTAGCATTTAATTAAAAAAAATTACAAACCAACAAACTGTTTCTCTTGAAATCATACTTGAGAATACTTGGACAATGTTAATAAAGGGGATGCCAACCGATCTGTTACTAGCTACAGCGAGTGTTGAGGAAGCAATTGAAGTATGTCAAAAGCAAATGGAAATCAACTGATTGTTGACCACAATTAGAAGTGGGTGCTAAATGTGCGGGTTAATGAACGGACGTTCGGTAAACTTTGCCTTACCCTAGACCTTCTTAACCTACTTATAGTATTATACTGGCATGTCCTTGAACATGTCTAGATATTAGGAAATAGTCAGTTCTTTTAATAATTCACACACACAACATCTCATTCATTGACCTGACTTCAAGATAAATCGTATAAAGCACTTGTGTTACGGACATCAGACAATAGATGAATCAATATATATATATATATACATAATACTTAAATACATATTTCAAAAACCCAGCCAGAACTAACACAAATATTCATCAATTAAATATTTGTCCTGGATGAGAATCGTACCCACAACCCTAAGGTTGTGGGTACGATGTGCCTAAGCACACAAGATATGATCACTACCACCTTCACACCCACCTAGAGGGATTCGATTCCCACCCAGGACAAACAATTATTTGATAATGTTTGTACGCATTGGTGTTCCGGGTTGTATGATGGGGTAATGGGTAAGATGATGATGGCAACGCCTTAGTGATATTCTTGTGATATTACGAGCTATAGGCTGCAGTGACGCTTATTATCACGCGGACTGCATGCTTGTTTGTCGACCTGGTCCAATAAAAAAATACAAAAAACAAGAACTTTCTTGTCAACAGTATCTTAATTAAATAGTGTATTCTGACAATAACTCGGAGAACAATATAAAACGTGATAACACATAACCGCATTGTTATTTAGCTTTCTTATTTGAGTGTCACCACAAAAATACTAATTGTAAAATTACATTATTTATATTTAAACGGGAAAGCAAACCACAACGGTGGAAAGATTTGTTTTAGCGCAGAGATAACATTGAAGTCAGATGTAAGGTACCGGCAGAGTAGAATAGTACCGCCCCTAGTACCAGGTGTCGTAAGAGGTGACTGTGGTATCGGAACCGACAGATGGCCGATCTATCTATCCGAAACTGTGTAGCTCAAATGCATAGGTCGGTCAAATGCATCGATGAGCAGCAGCATCCTCGTCGCGAAAGCTACGCTCTGCCAGCACACATGCTCAGCGCGGCATTGATGGGTAAACTACCATTCTTAGGGAGGTCTATGTCCAGCAGTGGCTGTTATGATTAATAATAATAACTTTATTCAACAACAAAAGGTAACTTAAACTAAAATATATTTTGATACTTAGGTACCTAAACTAGGTCTAGCCTGTTCTTATAGGTTGTTATGATTATTGAAGTTGTGGAAAGTTACTTCCATGACATAAATAAATGAATCTTACAACCCTTATTTTGTTCTGACTCCTGGATAAGTAGATTACATGCTAAATTTCATCAAAATAAATAGAGTTTTTTTTCGGGCCGTAGGGTACTGCTTTTCACGTCGCACGTAATGGCAATGACGTCATTTATTACTTTCTGTATCTTTGGAGGGGGAGGCCTAAGTCAAACTGTGGACTTTTATGGCTGATATGATGATCCTTCTTTGTATTAATCTTGTTTATATACTGAATGGTTTTTATTACTGCGTGGAAAAAATACAACATGATTGGTGAACAAAATAGAAGTTTTTTTTTAAATTAATTGAACGAATTTTGAGCATTAAATCTCTCTTTTCACGACATCACGGCATCATAGACTAATTTTACATATTTTTTTTTATGTTACTTCTATTATTGCTATGTGAAAGATTTTATGAGATAAAAAAAAATGTTAAGAGAAGTTTAGAAACGACCATATAAAACTTTTAAGACGAGGCAACGTCTGTCTGGTCTGCTAGTATTTGCCGACTGTAAAATGAAACCAAAACTATTTAATTATGACCTATAGAAATACATCGGTGTATACAGAAATTATTTCTATGCATTAGTTGTTGCGAGATGCATATTGAAACATACAGACGGTATTTAAGCATTTTTTTATCTACTGATGCACTAATACCATAAAATCGACCATTATAAATCTGTCTTACAACGATTTTCAACGATTTTCAAACAAGTGTTTTGTCTAAGAACTGAAACAGGATGATTTCATTTTACGGTAAAAAAACATTGAGTTTTTTTACTCTAGTACAATGATTAAATGTCAACTATAACGAAAAAGATGCAGCTAGTAACAAATGACTTCCGAAAAGCCAAAACACAAGATAATACCATGATCCAATTATTCTTTACTCTTTATATCAAAATGCCGATCACTATAACTTTTTATGACCAATTTTGATTTTATTCTATGTTATTTTTTTTAAAGATTTTCATTGTTCTACATTACATATAGAACAATGAAAATGCTCGTATATTCATTCATTAATTTTACGTCTAAGATGTACACCCTAAAAGTTTTTGAGTAGAAACTGTGAAAAGTGTCGTCTTTTCTAAAACATTCAATTACTTTTATATACGAATTATGTTTTTTATTATTTATTAAGAATTTTTAATTATTAATTTGAAAATCATTAAATAAAGTTTTGACTGTTCTATTAGAACATAAATAATAATTACAATTGTCGTATAATTTAAAAATAACAATAGTGATCGGTAGTTATCTCCAGGAATCGGGGAGTAGCACGAGCGTTGTACCATCTAGTGCTAAGAATCCCCAACTAAAGATAGGGATCATCGCTCGCGGGATCTATTTAGGTCGCCCTTGACACGCGGTTGCGACACACTTGCTCTCTAAGAGTATTCTACGGCTGAATTACTAGGCTGACATCCGAATTGGGCATCTAATACTGTTTCTAAATCGCAAGTCAAACTGACAAATCAACGAAAAACATTACCATACGGAACATCTTTATATCATTTATACTTTCCTGATACGACATATGAATTTATAAATATTAACATCGCCTAGAACTCACTATGGAAATAAATGTGTACTGTTTGGGACACAGCTATTTAAAAAGCTACTTAACACAATAGAAGAGTGTGAAAACATATATTTAAAACTAAATTAAAATTGTATTAAGAATCAAGCACCGGCTAATTGTTAATTTTTTATTTAAACTATGATAATATCTTATTGAAAATGAAAGGTAATTTCATTTAGAAATAAAGATCTTTAAACATAATTAAAATTTGTGTATCACATTTCATTATCGTTCATAATGATAGTTTTAGTCGTGTTTGTACAGCTACTATTTTTATATTTTTGAATAATGGTTTTCTCTGTTTTATAATAAAGTATGAATTATGTTTTTACCATATTAGCATTTTATGTTAGAAACAAATATTTTGCCAATATTTTTAATAGGGTTATAATTAAATATGGCATTTGATCATATCAATTTCAATTTAAATCTTACTTAGCGAAACAGCATGATAGAAATCTAGTTGTAACGGATAATTAAAATAGAAAATACTGCATCCCCCCACGGTAAGTTGTAGAAGTTTGATACTATTCCCCCCTTTTACCCCTTTATACGAAGATTTAAAAAAAAATGCACCTTTGTTTTATGCTTTTCAATAAAGAACCGTTATACTAAATTTCATTCGAAAAATTTCAAATATAGCTAAATTTCTTTCTAACTTTGCACCCCCGTGTTACCCCTTAAGGGAGTAAATTAAAACAACCTTCTTTGTGCTCCCTTACGTTATAAAAGGAATACCTGTTCACATTTTTTAGTTTACTCATTATAGTTTAGGACTTGCGTTGATATGTCAGTCAGTCAGTTTGTCCTATTATATATATAGATATAATTAATTAATTCATTTTTATGCATATTTATAACTTGTCTTTGTATTACTTAAGAAGTAATGCTGATAAGTACGTCTATATACCAAAATAATATCTTGATTATTTTAAAGATGTGAATGGGAGAGTTGGTATAGGACGACTTAGGCGATCATCTCTTAACCATATAGAAGGGATATGATAAATGGGCCAGGTCAGAAGTACCAAGAATAAACAAGCGTGTATAAAAAGGATTAATGTGAGTAAGGTAAGCAAGAGAGGTATGCAAGATCGTAACAAGTGGAGATCCATAGTCTCTGTCTATCACTATGGGACACAAGAGTCGTGATTTTATTAATAAATTCAAAGTTATTATGCACTAGATATTACTTTCAAGGCTTTATACATTTAGAAAGGCTGAATTTTCATTTAGATAATATTTGTTGACATTTGACGGTTTGTAGGTAATTGCCTACAACACTAAAGAGTTTGACGCTGATTTCTCAGCACTAATATAAACACTACGACAAAATTCGAAGTGTCCATTAAGGTCTGGGTAGCCCAACGGTATTGTTGTCCCCAAGTATGGGAAAGATGCAGGTTCGAGCCCCGCCTGAAACCTGAGACAAGTTGAATTTTTTCAAGTAAATATTGTCTAATTCTCTTATAATATTATTGAATAAATATAATATTATTGAATTATATAAATTAGTATAAATGATTAAATTATTTATCGTATCAGCCATTGCACTGTTGGACTTAGGCTTCCAAATGAAAGAGGGAATATTGACCATTATTACGTAATAATAATAATAATTAATAGTTTGAAGTGGCAGTGGGCAGAGAATTTGGTACGCAGAACCGATGACCGATGGAGTCGTAAGGTTCTGGAATGGAGACCACGTACCGGCAAGCGCAGAGTAGGGCGTCCACCCGCAAGATGGACTTACGATCTGATTATATAACCGCAGGATCGCGCTGGACACAGGCCGCATACAACCGGTCCTATTGGCGATTACTCGGGGAGGCCTATGTCCAGCAGTCGACGTTTTATGATTATGATGAAATTTATTTTGAATATAAGTCACCCTGAATGTTATCTATACATATATTGTTCTGATAACGATAACACAAAAGACCTTACATACCGAATAATTGATAAGATAAATAAAATCATACATACATATTTTCCTAACATTCATAAATTGTTTCGTCTCTCTGTCTGCTGACTTTGTATATAGAGGTCGTCTCTCACCACCACCCAGTTTCAGGGCATTTATAAAAATAGTTTTCTATTATAAGCAACAGTATTTTTCGTCGCTTTTTACGTTTTTATATTAAAATGTCGTGTCACGGTGTTTGTCCGGAACGAACTGCTAAACTATTGAACCATTTGTAATATTTTTTTTGTATACTGTGTACAGTTTAATCCAACTTGAGAGATGGGATAGTTTATATATCGAGTTATGGTCGCAATATATTTTTATTACAAACATATAGCTAGCTACTTGTCAGGGCATTTGGTTCGCAGAACCGATGGCCGATGGAGCCGTAAGGTTCTGGATTGGAGACCACGTACCGGCAAGCGCAGCGTAGGGCGTCCACCCGCAAGATGGACAGACGATCTGACTGAAACCGTAGGATCGCGCTGGACACAGGCCGTATACAACCGGTCCTATTGGAGATTCCTTGGGGAGGCCTATGTCCAGCAGTGGACCTTTTATAGCTGATATGATGATGATGTTAGTAGTTACTTGTACTTTCAAAGCAAATAACACTCATTTTCATTTTCCTCAGTCCTCGCACACGTTTCTATTTTTCTAAATATTTACCTATCTTTTCATACACAAATGTTTAAATGCTATTAAAAGTAGATTGTATTAAACCCGTTTCTGAAAATGTGTTTGCAAGTAGCACACATATCAAAAATTAACTTGATCTCTCTATTTCGATTTTAGGCAGGATGCGAAACCTGTGACTTCTAGGGTAATACTTCATCGATATATGCTACTGGATCTCTTACCTTACTATTTTACTTTAAATACCTACTTTTAGCAAATTGTGAATATTCCTTATTATTCTGTTTATGTATTTTATGTAGGTATTCCGTGGTGTACCGACAAAACAAAATAGTACTACCATTTATACTGGGTGTCGTAAGAGGCGACTAAAACAACGGAACCGACTGATGGCGGTATATCCATCCGAATGGTATAGCTCAAATGCACAGTGCGAGAATGGGCAACAGTATCCCCGTCGTGAAGCTACACTGCGATTGCCACCACACTTGCCCAGCGCGGCAATTATAGAGGATCATTTCCCCTTTCTTGATGAGGGGTTGTGAGGATGACCATGGGTTCTCTGACAAGACTGTTGGGTACTACGAGTCCAGAGAAGCTCAACCTCGTGGCAGTTCCCGCCAGGGTTCTGTTTTTTATAAGACCCGGTCAACAAACAAGCATACATTCCTGGTGATAGTAAGCGTCACTACAGTCTATAGAAGCACATAATATCGCAAGGATATCACAGCAAACACTGCTATTTGGCAGAAGAAATAGGTAAGTGTGAGGTACCAATGCAGGCGACCTTTTGTGTGACGTCTACCTCATGTCTTTCATGCCAGAACGACTAAACAGATCTGTATGAAATTTCGAACATAGATTATTGGTAGTCTGTAATAATAACTTGACTACCTTTTAGTCCGATAATATGTTCCCGTGGGATATATATCTGGCTTTGAATTTTTTCTATCGGCACGATTTAAGGCACAATTTAGCTGTCAGAAGACTTGTTCACAGAATAACAAGAGTTCGGGAATGCGCAATAAAGTAAAAACCTCGCGGAAAACGAGTATAAATATTTACCGTAATGTACCCGGTAGATAATACGAACATAAATCATAATTTGTCGATACGTTTATCGTGGGCGGAGAATTACGAAAGAAACTTCTTCATGTTATTTACGTTCAGTATTATTCACCAAACGTTCGAGACATAATAAAGTATTATTAAGATAAATATATTATGAGAGTTTGTTGAATAAAAATATAGAAATAATATTTCTTTTCATTTATGCGTTTATTACTCACCATGAAACTACTCTTACAATGGCTTCAAAACTAGATTTAAGAAACTTTTAACATTTTTTAGTTCGAGATCTCGGCTACCATACGGCAACCGTTTCAAAATTTATAGAAATATAAATGAATAAATAAGATCTTTGGTGTGGTAGAAATTTTGCCACAAAAAGTTTGCTGCTATGTGTTTGAGTGTAAGTTTTCAAGGCAGTATAGAATAATAATAAATTCACAAACATGGATCTGAATGGGAGATAAGTCGCTTAAAGCACTTGTATTACGGACATCGAACGAGACGGTCATCACAAATGTACTTAAAGATTTAACGTCAAGGCACAGAACAAATACATATATATAATTCAGCATTTAAATGTTTGTCCTGACTTAGGATCGAACTCACGACTTTAACCATCTTCGACATCGGGCTATTACTTATACTTTAACGTATAAGTAATAGTACCTCTTTGCACTTGATCTTTGTTGAAGGTACCAGAACCTATTGATGGCGGTATATATGGCAGCTTCATGTAGAAGTAATGCATTGTGTTGCCGCTACGCCTGTCCGGCGTGACGAATGGGCGGAATATCCTTAAAGTAATAATTCGGGATGCCTATGTAGCATTGGTCTAAAATTATCTAGGCTACGAAAAGTTTAACAACCAATAATTATTGTCTAAGTTTTTGTTATTGTCACAATAACAAAAATTTTCTTAGTAATTATTTATATTCTTATTAATAATATCATAAACCAATAAAAAAATTGAGATTTCCTCAATAATATAACAAAATATCGGATCTCTACAAACATTGTTCAGAATTGCGTTCATCTCAAATGGATATGCGAACTGAAAATAATAATTCTCAGCAGTTTAGAATCAACAGAAAACAAAAGTTTTGAGTTGAATCTGTTTGTTGTTCGCGGCGTATTGCGTTCAAAAACATAAATAATATCGAATAAAAACAAATTGATACCATTTTCTGTGGTATATTTTATAAAAGCAAGTCATAAATTATAACCTAGATCAATAAAATGTTATTTGGACTTACAGTCTTATGGTTTCTATGAACTAAAGTCGTTGTAGATTTACAAGTTATAAAATGATAGTTACAAAGTACTGTAATTACGAGTGACTTGAACCCAAGGGGTACATTTCCGTATCCATAACGGAAATCACGTCGGTTTGTAGCTTTGTAGTACGTAACCAAAGTTACCCCATACCAGTAAAGTAGCTTGTAAAAACGGTAATGCATTCCACAAGTAAACAATAATAGGATTTCGTGAAAAAACAACCAACGATCGACATCACACTCTAACGAACATCTTTCATATTTCTACGGCAAATGAAAGAAATGAAAATCACGTGACTCTAGTTTCAGTTCATCAATTAGTTCTGTTATGACACTAAATGTCAATCTTTTATTAACGTCGGAATATCAAAGGGATTTCCAGTACGGTGATTATAAAAAAAACCTTAGACAATGGAAAACTCTTTTATCTCCGTGTCTATTGTTGAGCCGAGGACGCGTCAAATGGGTACACCATCGTTAATGTGATTTACGTTCCGTTTTATCTTAATTTGCCTCATTTTGTGGCCACGTCTAAAATTTCACGCCATTATGATACGCATTTGGTTACTGGCTTTACCCAAATTGTGATATTATTTTTATAATAAACTGGCTATATTTGCGAACACGTTTTTAAAATACAGCAACACATTTGAAAGTATTTATAAAAAATATACATACCTAAATAAGAAAAAACCGCCGGCTGACGGCGGGAAAACAATTGAAAATCACACAATCACAACAAGCACCGTACAAGACTCAACACAGTGAAAAGAAACGCAGCTTTAAACAGAAAAAATCAACTTTCGAATTTCGAATCGCGCGCGTTCGAATTCGCACTCGATGAACAGAAGAGGCGCGTTTTTCACTCATAAAAATAACTGGAAACAAAACATCGTGTTTTGCGTTAATGTAAACATTGGACGCCAGAGTTGTACAGGTGTCTCGGACATCGCGATTTCGACTGGCTAATTTTAAACGCCGCCTTTGGATGCTGCATTGGGTAGGGATGCCAAGATGTTCAGATGAGGCGGATAGCGCGGACTTTTTTTTAGATTATCTTGTTTATCTACCGTTATTAATAAAATTGTATGCAAACATGCCTTGCCTTTGGGGGGAAGGGCGAAACAAAGATCTTCCGGCATTTGCCGTATTCAATGTTATTAAATTTAATATTACACTAAAAATAAAGTACCTATTAGAATGTGATACGAATCATCGTACTTGTAAAGATGGGTCTCATAATAATTGTCTATTTGTAGAGATGGATTTGTAAAGATTACAAAATGTTTGGTTTTAACGTTAAGCTATGTGCAAGCTTTGTATCTGATTTGTGCATATAAATGCACATTTTCCATTAATATGTAAATTGAAGTTATTTTATACTAACGAAAGGGGTTTTTTAATCGAGTTTATATAATGAAAAGGGTCTATATTTTAATGCCAAATTAGTATTCTAATAATTCAAAAACGCTTTTGTAATAAATTTGCTATAAAAACAATTTTGCTATAAATGCTCATTCTAGTTATTGATATAATATAAATTTATCTGTGAAAATTTATTATATTTTAACAGATGACACTGCTGGCATGGCATGTACACAGATTACGGAGTAAACCTAGTTTTGGTCGATTATGTTGTTTGTGTAATATTATTATGACTGTAATCAGCCTGGGTCATCTTGCAATGAGTAACGCGTCAAGGAATATCCGATAGAACAATCGATTAGCAGCAACCCTAGCGATCCGAATCGAGCGTAATCGATGCGCCGCGATACATCGCGCCGAGTCATCATCCGATAACGTTGTGCAGATGTTTTTTTTTTAACTCTCATTCCGAGCGCGGAAGCGGCTGTTCCCTTCTGTTCCATTTTTAAATTTTTCGTAAATAATCTCTTTTTGTTTCTACGTTTGAATTAACAATCGATAAGAACTAACTTTTTAAGAATAACTTACTAATGTTTTTAATAAATTACTCAGATAATCATATTAAAACTGATTTCTTAGTAATGTCAAAACTTTTAATAAAAAGGCGCGTGCCATTACTGATTCTAATAGTGAATTGCAATTGTACTTTGAATTGGATCCGTTCGATTTGACAAAAACAACGGCTATTTTCTTTTTGTTGTAGTTACAAGTGAGCAACACATTTATTTTAAGAATTGAATTCTATATATATCTATAGAATGAAAAAAGAAACATTTACTTAACCTTATGATATATGCAAGTATAAATTTTGTTTCATAAGTGACCTAAATCATATTATTAATATTTATAAAATAATATGTAAATTTAGATAAGTTTTTTCACAACCGACATCGTAGACCGCGTCACGTCTTATACGACCCTCCCGATAGGATCACCGCTAAAATCGCAGCCCTTCCTTGCCCTCTTACTGGCACAGCACGATCATGAACACTCCACATGCACTCGTACAACAGATCAGTACACCGCGTTCGCAGGCGAACGCGTGCAGTCCCTGTCCCGGGCAGCTGTCGGACTCAACCTGTCCGTCCTCTTTTTCTGTAATTTCATAGTAAATTCAACCCCAACAACGGCGGCCCGAGCCTATGTCGAGCATCTAGAGGTGCCCAGGGGCGCGCCGTCGGTCACGCTCCGATCTCGCGAGCTTGGCGTGCGCGACCGGTCGCGGCCGCGGGGCACGCAGGATGAATACGGGCATCGGACCTCTCATCTATGAGAGGCCCCGCCCTCTTTTATCGGTGGCGCTGTAATTGACGTCTGAGTAGTCCAGCAATAGGTTCGTCAGAAAAAAAAGATAAATTTATACAAAACACTATTTTATCTTTCTTCTCCATTTTATTTTCGGGAACTTTTTGTTTTTCTTTGTGTCAGTCACTAGTAATCCCTGCGATCAACAGAAAATAAACGCTTAGAATGCCTGCATTTAACTTGTTTCCATAATCTATCTTCTACTGTCCAAGCTATCGACTATGGAACTCGCTCCCTCTCCAATTCAAATCAGACAGGTTTTGTCTATGATTATATCTATATTTGAGTATTTAAGCGTATGATAAAGGCTCATTTCTTGATACTACAAACATCAGTTTTATTTAATATGTATGTATATCATCTCATACTTTGACATGACTCCATGGTTAATATGTATGTATATCATCTCATACTTTGACATGACTCCATGGTTAATCGCTTAAAGCACTTACTATACTTCAGTATAATACTAAAACATTTACATTAACCACCCAGACACAGAGCAAACACAAATATCATCATATAAATATTTGTCCTGAGTGGGGTCTTTTTACTATAACTTTATGTTGCTTTGACATTCGATTTTTTATGTATATAAAAATGTCCCGTTAGCTCAGCGTCAGTGTCCAGTATATCATCATCATCATCATCAATACAACTATTAGAAGTCCAAGACAAAGGTCTCCCCAAGAAAGGGGGAATTATGCTCTTAATTGCCGCTCTGGGCAGACATGCTGGCAATTGCAGAGCGCAGCTTACGTAACGGGGATACAACTGCCCATTCCCATCCTATACATTTGAGTTACATTGTCTCTGTTGGGTATAGCGGTGCTGGTACCTTTTACGACACCAGGGAGGTACTGGTCTACTCTGCCGGTACCCACGGCTTCATATTTAATATAATATATCAAATTATATGATATTGATGACGATATCATTTACTTGATTTTTGAGCAATCGCTTTCTTTTTTATGTTAAATTAACATAAAAATACATATAATTAACTTATATTTCCTGTTCGGTGCATGCTGTGTTTATCAAATTTCAAAATTTTGATACAAAAGTCATCCTCAGCTTCCACATAAAATATTATAATCGGTTAACGAGCACAAAATTAATTCTTTATATAATTGTCTTTTTGTTTATATTCTTTATCATTATTTACCTCTAGTTTAAAAAATAATAATAAAAGTAATATAAATTAAATAAATTTCGTGTACATATCTTTTAGATTACGGACTACTCAATATTATATGACTGTAATCTGTGAGTATATCCATACTAAATAAATAAATCTATTTATGAGTATGCATTAAGATCTTATATTTGGTTCTACACAATTATGTTTTGAGAAATTCATAACCGTAGGTGATCCATTTAATTAATTAAACAAACACCTATTGCGCTTATCTGTCGTCTTTTTGCATTTTATGAAAAACTACATATCGTGAAAACAATACTGCGACTTTAAATTTGGATATAAATATTTCATGAATTTGGATCAAAACTGTATTTGGTAGTTTTAGAAATTCATTCCGTGCAAACACCGTAACTCAAACTTTCTATGTTAAAATATAAAATCTACGATTAAATGTTGCCATAGTGAAATTGGTCAAGATTTTTAGTGTCTACTAAACTTACGTATACTCACCCTTGACCAAAATTTCATGTGGCAATCCATCCGCGATACATTCGTTAATATGTAACGATAGCTAAAAATAAAATATCCCGCGTTAAATATATAGGTGAAGATTAACACTTCGTATCTTGTACTAAAAATCGTATTTCTAAACGATTCTCAAGTTCATGTAATCATTTATATTACTGGATTCGGTTGTATTCGTATGACGAATTGTATTATTGTTATCGTTATATTTCAAGACATTATTATTATCAGCATCATTATTATTGACATCATTGTTACCACCACAACAATTATTTCTAGATCACGGTACTCTCGAGGATAGTTCGGACTTATAACAAAAGCTTTCACACCATCGACATTTTAAGATTCTCCAAACAAAAATTAATAAACGCAGTGTTTAAGTATTTGGACAACGATGAACGCTCATAAACTAATACAAATATTTTTAATTTGTATAAGTTTAAAGAAATGTTACGATTAACTAATAATAACACATATTTTTTTCTTCTATTTTATTTTTCCTGTGACTTTTGTCTTGCAACCAATAACTGCCAATATTATTATTATATTTGGGGTTGTATTGTAAAATGACACACAATTGTATAAATTTATTGTACATTAGTGATTCAACTGTTGACTGATGTCCGTAACACAAGTGCTTGATACGACTTGAACTACCTCAGGTCTGATCAAAAATGAGATGTTGTGTGAATTTATGAACGAACTAAATACTTTTTTAACATCATCACATCAGTCGTAAGACGTCCATACCATCCACTGCGCTGCCATCATAGTACACAAGATTTTTTTGTGTTTTTTTCTTGCTGAGAGATCAGCACTTTTCAATGGTGTAAGTTTCATCGCAAGCACTCAAATAGCAACTGTTAGAAGTTTGAAGCAATCGATAAAGAAGCCTGAGACCAGTTGAATTTTTCTTATTAGGTAATATCATCATTGCAGCCTTTAGAAGTCCACTGCTGGACATTTGCCGCGCAAGGCAACGTATTGGCAATCGAAGAGCTCAGCTTCCGCGACGGGGATACTGTTACCCAACCCCACCCTATTCATTTGAGCTTCACTATCTCGGATAGATAAGCCGCCATCTGTCGGTTCTAGTACCTTAGTTACCTTTTACGACACCTGGTACAGAGGGAGGTACTATTCCACTCTATCGTTACCTCACGGCAATTAAATATAGTTCAGCATATTTCAATGCTTGAAACCTCTAACGTGGTTACATACTAGTTTATGCATCTCTATTTTTCAGGATAATAACTTAGTATCTCGTGTAAACGCTAGGACTGTCTAGTGCTCAAAGTGTGTCCGTCTAGACATCTTTTGTGCAGACATCTTGACGTAATCCTTCTCTTGAAGTGGAGAGTACTTTGCTGCAGAATAGTTAGGGACAAACACGGGTGCGCTAACATGTATGTGGTTGAAATATGACGAATTGTTATCACTTTCAACATTTTTCTTGGTCATGAGGATCAGAGAAACAGGACACAACGTCTTATTAACCTCACTCCGAGATAAGTCGCTTTAAGTTCTTGTGTTATGGAGAACAGACAACAAAGGAATCGACATTATAATTATTAAAAACATAAATTTAACACCCAGACGCAGAAATGACATAAATCATATAAATATTTGTCGTGCGTGAGAATCGGATCCACGACCTTTGGCGCAAAAGAAAGGATAGTCCAATAATATTCATTCTTTTTAGTGAGGCGATTTTTTTCGCGACATGTGCGTAAAAAAAAAATTAAGAGACCTTAACAATCAGCCCTCTCCAAGAAAGGGGGAATTTGCCAATAATTGCCTCGCTAGGCAAACGTGGTGGCAATCACAGAGCGTAGCTTTGCAACATAATTATTGTATCCAAGTATTGGAAATCTAATTATCATGGAGGAAGATCAATGTACAAGATGAAGTGTGAATATATTCATCATACCAGCCATTGAAAGACCACTGACATTGGCCTCCCCAAAAAAGGGGGTATGTTACCCATAATTGCCGCGCTGGGCAAGCGTGTTGGTCGCAGAGCGCAGCGCTCGCGATGGAGAAGCTGCTGCCCATCCGCACCCTGTACATTTGAGCTGACTTTTTTGCATGGATATACTGCCATCTGTCGGTTCTGGTACATTGGTCGCCTCTTACGACACCTAGTGCAGGTAGATACTATTCTGCCGGTACCTCACGGTCATTTGAATTTATTAATAATAAACAAATAAATATTTACAGGTACCATAAACAATGCGGCTTAAATGTCAATTGTGACACTTAAGTTATTGCGATCAAAATCTATCTTGAATAGAGAACTGGTAATAAATCTGACGATCGTTCGAACAAAGCGGCAGCAACCAGTTAGTCAGAAATAAACTCATCTAGGAGAACAATAGTAGGAACAACGCCCGTACGTACAGAAGGCAATATCCCTCTTGTGCCGGCGGATATTGTACAATTTGGGAGGAAATCGCTGCGGGAATCTATTTACGACTTAATAGGATCCAGGCTCGACAATGTCGCCTGTGCGGACTTTGTACAGTTGGATGATGACGTCATAGTTCATGTGTCGCTCTGAATGGGGGTACTTGAATGGTTTATCCTAAGGTCTCCGTTTCAATTATATTTACAAGCACATTAGGTGTCAAGCACTTTTATCTCTTCCCGAATTTTGTCCTGACTATATATAAACGCGGAAGTGTGAGTATTGTCCTGACTATATATAAACGTGGAAGTGTGAGCATGGATGTGTGGATGTGATGGGTGTAACGCCTTTTTTGTTTTGCTAATAAATGAATTATTTGCTAGTGTGTAATCTACACAATTTCAAATATATGAATATTTTTTATCCAATCAGTTGTAATATGTATTGTTATTATAGTTAGTTATTCTTAATGATTGGCTAAATTGACTATTTTTCTTTACTATATTATAAATTTGCTTTCTGGAATTTGAGCGAAACATGATATACTGTTGTATAATTATGTTAAAACCTTAAGTAACGTGTTCGTAGCAAATAATTGAAATTGAATTTGTGTGGATACGTGATACATATTATACAATATTATTGGTGCCTATTAAGCCGGTTGAGGTACCGGTAGATTAGAATAGTACCTCCCCTGTGGATGGTGGTTTTATCCATCCGAGACAATGTAGCTCAAATGCATAGGATGGGGAATGCTCTGCGATTGCCAACACGCTTTCCCAGCGCGGCAATTATGGGCAAAGTTCTCCCTCTCTTGGGGAGGCCTATGTCCAGCTGTGGGCTTCCAATGGCTAGTGTGATGATGGTGTTGCTACTTTTAAATTTAGTTTATACACCTGGAAAATAATACCCGAAAAATTTCAAAGGCGCGCTAAAAATCTAAAGCGGCTTATGTCACTGGTTAAGGAGCGCTTCTAACGGGAGGGGGTCGCGAGAAGAGGGTCTTAAAACGTTGGAATCCCGAAATGCTACTTCATTTCCGTAGCGAAAATATTTTCAGCACCGGTATTTCTGCTTTAAGATTAAAAACGCAAAAAATTTAGGAAAGTTATGCTATCATTTCCCATACATTTGAAATGAAAATGCTGTGGTATAAAATATAGAAGCGAAAGTATGTCTGTCAATCTATTTCTTACAACAGCCTACAATTTAATAATCTATAAATTTAGGTATATATGAAACAAACTTTGTATTATTTAAGAACTTGATCTGTAGAAAGAAAGAAAGAAAGCGAAATGCTAAAATTTGCATCAAAAGTGTAATATATAGTATAGAAGTATCGTTTTTGTATCCAACTTTACTAGCGTGCAAGTATGAGCAGTCTTCTATAGCAACAGTCTTCTATAGCAACGCCGCACAATGATCGTATAGGTAGGGTTATCACCTGGGGTTGTCACCATACCATTGACATTATTGTGATGTATAAATGGGATCATCATCATTATCGCAGCGGTCGTTAAACCTCAACTGCTAGACATAAGTCTCTCCAACAAAGAAAGAATTTGACCACAATTGCCGACAGGCAATCGTGGTGCCAATTACAGACCGTAACTTCGCTACGGGTAGGCTATTGACCAACCACGCCCTGTTGCGTTTAAGTTGCACTGTTTCGGGTGGATTTACCGCCATCTGCCGGTTCTGGTACTTCAATCGCCTCTGCGACACTTGGTACTACTGGAGAAGGAACACACATTTTTGCGCATCGGTGAACTGGTCAGAAGAAATATGAATTATTTTATTCCAGTAAAATTAACGGGAATGCCAAGATAACAAATAACAATAATAAGGCACAATTTCAATTATTGTATGCTCAACGGGTATAATTCCTAAAACATTACAGAACAGTTTAGAACTTTTAAACATGCACCCTACCCTTACATTATTTTACAGAATGTGATTATCTTAAACACAAATAGTCTGATGATAATGTTTCTGACTTGATTCATTAAACGCTTGGACAAAAGTCTGGGTGATTGTTTATTTTATTGAAATATAAAAAATAATAATAATAAATTCCCACAACATCCCATACTCCTGATCTGACTCCGTGATAAGTCATTTGTGTTACGGAGGCAAGACAGCAAAGGAGTAACAAATATACTACTTAAATACGTATATTTAACACCCAGACACCGAACAAACATAAATATCGTCGTATAAATATTTGCTCTTGGTGGGAATCGCACCCACGACCCCTGGCGCACAAGATAGAATCACTAGCATCTGCGCCATCGGGCCTGTCAAGTGTATCCTACAGGAACCGATTATTATAATATATTTATAAATTAGATTGTATTTTCTTTAGTGTCTCTATCTTATGCGAAGGTCGTCGGTATGTGTGTCTTGATATGTTTATATCTAATAGATCAAAATTAAATCAGCCGTAAAACGTCCATTGTTGGACATAGGCCTCCCCGAAAAAGAAAGAATTTGCCCATAATTGCCGAACTGGACGGACCTGATGGTGCGGTTTCCGGCACTAATAGATATTTATGCTATAGATTTTAGTAAATTGAGAAATACGTGTTGCTTATCAATTATGGTCGTATATTGACCTCTGTTTGCCGTGAGGTACCGGCAGAGTAGAATAGTACCTCCTATTTTACCAGGTGTCGTAAGAGGCGGCTAAGCTACCAGAACCGACAAATGGCGGTACATCCATCCGAAATAGTGCAGCTCAAATGCACAGGGTAGGGATGGGCAGCAGCATTTTCATCGCAAAAGCTGCGCTCTGCGATTGCCAATACGCTTGCCCAGCGCGGCAATTATAGGCAAAATCCTATTTTCTTGGAGAGGCCTGTGTCCAGTAGTGGTATGATGATGATGATAGTTGACTTTTTTCGACCAGTACCAAGTTTTAATTGCCTCAAATATTGATATATATTTTCCCTAGCTGTTGTGAGGTACAGGCAAAGTAGAATAGTTTTTCCCATTATGCCTGTCGTAAGAGGCGACTAAGGCTGGTAAGGGAACCGACAGTTGTCGGTATATCCACCCGGATCACTAGCTCAGGGGGGGGGGGGGGAATGGGCAGCAGCAATTGCTGCGCACAAGCTGCGCTAATTCCCCCGTTTCTTGAGGAGGTGTATGTGCAGTGGATTTCCAATGGCTGTAATAATCATTTTCCTTAGCTTTCACATAAAACTTAATAATACTGAGGTGTTATAAATAAGCTATGTTAACAGTTTTAAATTATTAATTTTTATTATATTATAATAGTACAGCTTCATAACAGTTTAAAAAGGCGGTTTATTTTCAGTCTATTTATTTTTGTTGGAACAGCCACCATCCCGAAACCGTCTACAGAATGTTTGGAGTTATACATTTACCAAGTTAAGGTACCTAATTTTAACTATTAGCTACTTTAAGTACGTTTTGTTATTTAAGAGAAGGTAGACGGCATGGTATTGTATGAAACTATTAAAATTGACCATTTCAAGCATTAAAAATTAAATAGGCTTCTGTAGTTTTTCATTGATTCAGAGTATTTTTTCTATTGCCTTAACTTGATATTATAAAATAATCCTGCAATTCCCGCATACATAGCTGTAGTTATCCAACGGGCATGCTCTAAGCAAATCTGCTGTCCTTTGTCGAGGCCGACACAAAGTCTGACATTTCCTTCCACGTCGGGCTTTATCGATTGTATTTGTGAATACATACCCCAAAAACCAGTTTAACTTCACCCCTGACAGGACTCACCTCCCCTCAGCCGAGCGTGCGGAACGAGCAGAGTGCAGAGGGGGTGAGGGTCAGATTAAATTGGTCGTTGTACACGGAATTACCCACACATAGGGACGCCCCCGCGCAGACGCAAAACGGTCCTGCCACCCCACCCATCGTACGCTCGGAGCCGGCAAAATTCTTCTGCACTCTAGCAGTGGAGTCCAGACCGCTTCTGGTTTAAAATAACAACTATTTAATCGTACATTATTATTAAAGACGCCACGCTTGTGTTATGTAAAGCTTTCGCTTCTACGTCGCTTTGTGTATTTGTGAAATTTTTACGCGGTTGGAGCCTGAAAAAAAAATGGCGGACCGCATTCTGTGTTAATACCTCGGATGTTTTCGATCATGTTGGTAAGGACTATATAGAATCGATAATCGCGAGTGGACTTATACGATGTCCGGACAGTACTGAGGGGATTTTAAGCTGACCAAGTTCGGAGGTTGCTGTAGATGTCAGAAAAAGAAGAAGAGTAGACTTGCGTCTTTCGAAGACATGACTACTGAGACTGCGACGCCGACCCAGGTGAGTTTTGCCGCAAAGGCGATGTCAAGGCCAGTGCCCTTTGCTCTAGAGCCTAGGTTATGTAACAACATAGTAGATGCGACCGGCAACGCCGCTTTCTGTTATCGACATTTTGAATTTGCAATATCAGGTGCCTCAAGATTGTAAGCCGTATCGATTTGTCACAATTATGCACACTACTGCGCTGTTGAATTATCTTTACCCTACATTCATATCATTAAATCAATGGAATTACAATAAATATATTATTAGATAGGAAGAAACAAGAAATTCTGTGTATATTTCTCTTTTCTTTAAAGTAGGCATCTCTTTTAGCACAATACGCAATTGAGATTTCGCCATTTAATCGTATAACAAAGTCTACTGCCACGAAGCTACCGCGGTTAAATTTGGCTGCGGTACCTACATATCTACCTCTATACATGTAGATACGTTTGTCTAGGTAGGCGTCGGCTATTCTATGTTTGGACTATTTGATCGAACCGGGTGTTATTTTGGGGTGTGTATTCGCCGTCTCGACTCATGGATCTCTAACTTTTTATTGGTGTTTTACTAAGCTGATATTTTAAAAGCATTTTGTCTCTTCTTCGAGGTAAGCTGTTTGAATTAAGTTGAAGCAGGCAAATAAAGATTTTATTTTCTCAACGGAGTAGACATTTTTTTATCCAATGACTGGTTCCCAATCAACTTTATGCCCTTCGTAATCTATTTTATTTCATTTACGGTCTATCAGAAGTATTCACAAATATCCATCCCTTATAATTGAATAAAAGCCAGAGTCTGGATTTGAATCCAATAATAAATGTTCCTGTTTTCGACATATCAACGAAATTACCTGCAAAAGGTAAATTCTTTTTTACATCATTTATTTTTGATGAATCAAAAGGAATTCTGACTTTTTCAATCCTACAACGTACATAATACAAGCCGATAAATACATCAAAAAAATCTATTAACACATTCATCATGATAGACTTATACATACATACACATACACAGGCTCACTCGTTTCCATATACACAAGTACTTAGATATTCTCACCTGGATTTTCAAATATAATACATAAAAACACATACAAATTAATACACACATATTCTCCGTTCGCATATATACACTTGTACAAAGTGTTAAAATATAGATAATAGAATTAATCATTATAAAATTTGTTCGATAAGAGTGGGATTTTCAAAGGAAACATTTTTCAGCTCCATCCCTGAGTATTAAGGTGAGATAAACTAGAATTACGGTTTTCACAATTTGCTTTGTCTAAACAATAAAAAATCTCACTTGACTAATGGCGACGTTTTTCTACAATTCATTGTATAGATTTTACTATTTATACGCTAAACAATCAGGCAATACTGTACTTATATATGTATATCAATTAGAAATCCAATTAGATTTATATGGTCTTCCTTTCTAATATTAATATGATAACTAAAATTGGTATATATACAATCATACAAACTATCTCTCTCATTCACAAGCACATACACACAAACCATGCAAATTCTTAGACACGTATGTTCATATGTTGGACATAGGCCTCAAGGAATTGGGAATTTTTGCATGGTGAAAATCGCAGAGCGTAGTTTCGCTACGGGAAAGGAATTTACCATCCCAGCCTTGTATATTTGAGCTAAGGTGTTTCTCCAGTACCTCAATCACCACTTACGACGCCTCGTACATAGTGAGGTACTATTCTACTCTGCCGATCTCCACTACACATGCAGTTGCAGCAATCTATACCAAGAAAAGTTTCAAAGACATTAACACGCATCCACTCTCGCACAAACAAACACACATGGTCTCTAAGTCAGAGTAAGACATATACTCTAAGTTTCCTTTTACATTTTTTTCGCATTTTTAAAAAAATTATCAACTTATCAGTTTTGGAAGTCCCCTGACGGACATAGACCTCCCCAAGAATGAGGGATTGTTGCCCATAATAGCCGCGCTGGGCAAGCATGTTGACGCCACCCTGCGCTGTAAGCTACACTATTACGGATTGATATACCGCTCTCTATCATTTCTGGTACATCAGCCGCCTCTTACAACACATGGTACAGAGGGAGTTACTATGCTACTCTGCCGGTAGCTCACGGCTTTGGATACTTGAAATAATTTAAGCAATAAATATCCGCCAAAATAAAATTAAGCCTCGTAACTCCCGGGGTGATCCGAGCGGTATATCTAGCGAGATCAGTTCCCCGCTCCGGCTCGGGTTATTAAGATAACACTATTACCAAGATGGTTGCCACAATTTACCGTTCCATTACCGATTCAGAGCTGCCACCGATTAATACTGATACAGTCAAGAAATTAAGTTTTGAAAGTTCCCTTTCTGCTTAATATTGGATTACCAACATAAGTAACAGTAAATTATAACCAATAATTGATTTTCAAAAAGATATTAACAAACTGTTCTTACAATTACAAGCAATCACGTCATGCATAATTAATAATGTTTAAAAAGAAAAAGGTAATAATCACTCAGTAAGGATGTAAAATAAATAACAAAATACACAAACAGTGAAAATCAAAAATCAGTAATCTTACGGTACGCCATTAAACGATTGTATTAATAACAAAAATCCAGGAAGAGTATGAAAATTAATGTCAAGTTCAGGCAGACTTTGGCTAGACTATTTTTAATTATTCTAGACTATTTATAATTACTTTATTATAACTCTAAGTTAATCAAGAAGCATACGGTACGTGATAGTAAAGATCACCACAAGCTGAACCGGCTTGTATCATCACGAGAATATCACTAGCGCGTTGCCAACCTTGTAACTTGGGGGCAGCAGTATATATAACCTTGATGGGCAGCAGCATCCTCATCACGAAGTTGCGTTCTGCGATTGCCACCACGCCTGCCCAGCGCGGTATTTATGGACATAAATCTTCCTATCACGGGTAGGGACAAGTGGACGTGGAGTATATCATTGATATGATGATGATACTATTTTAATCAGCCGGTTCCTCCCTGCTATACCGATCTACAAAATAAACAGCAATGTAGATATAAGCTTTGATTGAAAAATCAATGAAAAGAGAACTTGCTGTATTGGTTCAATTTTTCATAGGGACCGGACGAAACTTTTTAAGGGTAGGTAGTTGTTTCGTTCGGTTTCAATAAATGGCTTGGTATCATGTTGCTGAAACAGTCGATTTGTTTCGGATAAGAGGTACTCATTCCCTCCCATTTCAATGGCCATTTGTCGTCCCATTACCTTCATATCCCTTTAGATCCGCCAGACGGTTTTTTCGTGGAGATTACATTTGTAAATAAATGATTTATCTTACTGTCTTAGAAGAAACTATTTTATAGAGCTTTACCATTTTTTTCTGTTCTACTATTTCATTTATATTATTTTACTTTTATTATTTCTACTTTATGTTGTACTTATAAGGTCAAGAACTGGTTTTCTTTTTTTTATCCATTCTTATTTTGGACTACACTGTAATCACTTTAGTCAAAAAGCACCAATCCCAGAACGAACTAGAGGTAGACCACTGACACCTATTTCAACACACCAAATAGCAGAGTTAAAGTTCAGAAATTAACGACTATGAAATTAATGAAATTTAAGAATATGTTAAAACATACCAACATATTCATCTACGAATATATTGTTTTATTTAATTAATTAAATTTCAAATACAATATAATGAATTGGTATTTTAAAATGTAGCCATAATTGTTTAGAAGAATCTATAACAGTTGTTAAACAGAGCTAACTTCTATCGTGGTTAATCTTCTGCATTTTTATCTGCAATGAAGACTATAATGCTATCAAACGTCAAGGTGCCAACCCTAACAGCAGGCCTTGACCCTACTTTGTAAGGCTTCCTTCAATCCCGCGGATTTACCTATAAAGGTTGTGTGTTGTTGGCATGTTGGCATGCAAACGAAACCAGGCCAAATTGTTATACTTAGAGCTAAAATGGAGTGGGTATTAATTTCAAGATTAAATAAGAAATTTCATTTCAAGATTTAAAAATGTTAAGTAAGTATGGTTTTGTGCGGCGATCTTTCTGATTTGTATATAAACCAATTATTTAATAAAAAATTATTTACACATAAATCAGAATAGAATAGAACTTCCCTTTGTATCAAGAGGCGATTAAGCAACCAGAACCGACAGATGGCGGTATATCCATCCGAATCAGTGCAGCTTTATCAGAATCAGGGCCGGAATGGGCAGCATTCCCTTCACGAAAGCTGTGTTCTGCGATTGCCAATACAATTGCCCAGCGCGGCAATAATGGGCAAATTACCCCTTCAGGAGGCCTTCGTCCAACAATGGACTTTCAATAGCTGATATGTAGAATTACTTATCTCATTTTTAATAAGGCCAGATCGACAGACAAACATACATTCTGCGTTATAGTAACCATCACTGCAGTCTATACACGCACAATAACGTTTATTATCTTCGTTGCACCCGTGCGATGCTGGGGCGGGTTGCTAGTATTAAATATTCCTTAAGCCTCGCCATTAATGCTCCAAATGGGGTCAGTGCTCTTTAAAATATTCTCATGTCTCCCGGTTATTAAAATGCGAGGCCTTGGGCCACTCCCTGCTTAATGATGACACCCAGCCTAATTGTTAATTTACTCCTTTATATTCCATTATGATTACACTGTTTACATTATTAATTGGGTTGGCAACACCATATTAGTCGTACGACATCTACTGATGGACAGGCTTCCCCAAAAAAGTGGATGAGATGTTGTGAGAGAGAAAGTCCATTGTTGGATATGGACTCCTCAAGGTTGGGCAGGCGACCATCCTGACCCTGTAGTATTTAAGCTGCGCTGTTTCGGGTGGATCGCCATCTATCGGTTCTCTAGTCGCTCTTACACCTGATACTGGGGGAAGTCTTATTCTTCGGTACCACATATGTCTTGTTTATTAAACGTATAAAAAAGGTCGTCAAAAAGTAGTACCATTATAGAATCTAGACTTGACACCGTCAATTCAGTGATGAGATGTTGTGGGAATGTATTATTATATATTATTTTCTGTCCCTTTTCGCCCTATATAATTTCAAAAGGTTTGCGGTCAATGCACTTTTAACAGGCGACTGCCTATCATCCTGTCGTCGTGACATCGATCCCTCAAGATCTCTTGATAAGTTCCCCTTAAGAGTCCAGATTGCGTTTTTGTAAATAAATGCGGTGGCGTGGGGTTGGGGCGAGGAATTCCCGCCAAGGGTTGCAGTCGCCCCCTTCCTAATTGAATGGGTTCTTGGAATTTTTATGGGAGCTTGTCGATGGTAATGCTTTATAAAATAATGCTATATTTTATACTAACTTTTACTAGCGGTTTTGCGTGTTCTTGTTATACTTACATCTGACAAAGTGTGCACAAAGAGTCATCATCATTGATTGAGTGAAGAGAAATACAGGTAGACCTCATACAAAGGTCGTCTGCATTGGTACCTCACTCTCACCTATTTCTACCGCCAAATAACAGTGTTTGTTGAAGGGTGAGAGAGGCAGAGAATTTACTAGGTAATGTGACTTTATATCTTTAAGTCACAAGGTTGGCAACACGCTTGTGATATTACGAGCGTCTATAGGCTGCGGTAACGCTTACTATCACGCTGACCTTTATAAATAAATAAAATATATCTTAATGTCTTTGTTACGAATTTGGTACTATTAATTCTCTGAACAAGTATTATTGTAAATTATGCATATAAGAAAAAGTACAATCTTAGTTACGTTTGGCACACATTCTAATTAATTTTGTGGGTTATTTATATTAATTTTTAGTACTTTTTATATGTATGAAATCTTTTGAGCATTGGCAGCAGCATCCCCGTCGTGAAAACTGCGCTCTACGAGTGCCAACGCACTTGTTCGGTGAGGAAATTATGGGCAATATTCGACCTTTATATGTTCAGCTGTGTACTTCCAATGGCTGTTATTATGATGTTGATATACATATATAGTGCTGTGAGGTACCAGCAGAGTACATAATACCTCACTCATAACCAGGTGTGGTAAAAGGCGATTAAGTTACCAGAATCGACAAATGGCGGTATATCCATCTGAGACAATGTAGTTTAAATGCACTGTGTGAGATAGGCAGCAGCATCCCCGTCGCGATAGCTGCGATTTTCAATTGCCAACACGCTTGCCCAGCGCGGCAATTATGGACCAAGGCCCCCCTTTTTTTAGAGAAGCCTATGTCCAGCAGTAGACTTCGAATGGCTGTAACGATGATGATGATGATATATATGTATTTACTAAATATTATATATTTCTCATTTAATTAAGGTTGACGAATAATTATTTGTACATAATTTACATAAAAATTCTAACATCAAAGATTAATAAAGTTTTTATATACCTCGTGATTTGAATGAAATTAATATGCACCCCCAATTGATTGAAGGTATAATTTGAACTGTGTAAGAGCTTTAGTAGAATGAAAGTTTAAGGGTTGTTTTGAATAATTTACTAGACTCGAAATTTTGAATAATGATGACTTCAGTAAACTTTATTGTTCTTGCTTAAAATGTATTATTAAGCTACGTAACTTGAGTACCCCTTGGAGACGCTATCAATTACCTTAGCCTGCCTAAGGTGCCGAAAGAGGCGGCCGAGATACCACTACCGACAGATGGCGGTATATCCGTTTGAAATAGCGTTACTAAAATGAAGGACAGCAGGTACGGGCTATGGCAATCACGCCTGCCCAGCGCGGCAATCATAGGTAAAATATCCATTTTCTTGGGCAAGCCTTTGCCCAGCAGTGGACATGTCTATGGCTGCTATGATGATGATGATGTCCCTGTTCCTAAGTTCATATTACGTTTTAAAAGTTACTTGCTTTTGATTAATTCAACAAAAAAAAATTTTGACAATTCTAACAAATTATAACTTTAGAATTTCAATCATTTTATATAACACTAGTAGACCCCCGCGGTTTTACCATGTATTTCCCGTTACGTTCAGCATACAGAAATAAAATAATAAAATATAGCTAATATTCATTGATAATAGTGTAACTATCTTTGAGTGAAGTAGTTTTTAAAATCAGTCCAATAGTTTTTAAGTTTACTTATGCGTTTGGAAAGCACAAAAATATAAATCGTGCCTCGTGCCATTGTAGATTTTTTATTAAATATATTACTCGGTAAAGGTGTAGTTTTCTAATGGTGAAAGAATAAAATTTAATTTGGTTAAGTAGATTTTGATTTAAATTGTATCAAAAAAACTTACAGTCAAATAATTCATTTAAATAATATAGATAGTTCAACACTGAAAATCAACATTCCCGTCGTGACACTTCGTTCTACGGTAGCGTGTGAGCCAAAGTCAGCTGAAGTCAATACCTGCTCTATTATTGACAAAAATATTTGAGAACATAATATTCTGTTATAAGTAAATAAAAAATAAGCCTTAGTTAATTCGCAGCAGTCCCGGAAAATTCCCTTAATTCAATGTTCGATATGCCCTTGATCCCGTCCGCGTCCCGAACGCCCTTGTCCGATGCGGAGCTACCAGCCCGGCCGTGACCTCGTGGAAATATGGCCCAGCCATATGTCCTGACCAGTTATTGAATAATACAAGAGGATCAGAGATTCGACGACTGACTAAGCTAGAATTAATATATATTCGCAGAAGGCAACTGGTGTTCGTCTTTTTATGTACAAAAAATAATGTTTGTTTTCGGACAAAATTATTGCTGGACTACGCAGACAGACTAAAACGACCTTACAAAACATCATCTGGTTTGGTACCTAACTCTCATCTTTTTCTACTTCCAAATAGCAGTGTTCGCATTGCTGTGTTTCTAATAATGGGTTCAGAGTTTGTGCTTTATTGTTGGCCTCGTCTAATAAAAATAAAACGTCAATTCCAGCAGGGAGTAGGCGAGCTTGCTCATTTACGAGCGATACTCGTATCGTGCCAATAATAATAATACGAGCACTTAGAATGGCATGGCTTAAATTGTTTTTAAATGCTTTTTTTTATTATCTTACTTATTTAAGATATCGTCAGCCTCCCGAAGATTTACCCGCTTAGTTTCCTGTTCCCCAAGATTATATAATACGAAAATATAAAATAATATTGGAATAACTAGTTGATAATTAAACGTTTCAGTGATAGAAATATTGAAATTAGTATATTGGTATTTATGTTTTTTGTTACAAATGTATAATATTTCAAATCTTGCTAACATTGTTCCACTTAATAAAAATTATCGAGTAAATTTCTATTCAAGAGAGCCTTAAGCATTATTATCCTTAGTCTTAATGTATTTTGTCTGTTAGTTGACTAGTAGGTAAAGCCATTTTGCCATTGTGTACAATTCCTATCAATTCCTATTTCCCTTGGTCACACCATCACGTGTGAACGGCTGGACCGGTTTTACTATTTTTCTATTTTTGTTGTGTTTGGTATTGTCAGGAGATGGTTATAAAATAAATTATAAAATTAAAGAATACTTATCTAAGAATATTGTGAATATCATAAAGCATTAGATTAATAAATACACTTGCTTTTCTTAATTATATCAATTCGAATTAAATAGTCATCTTTAAGACAGGATAACGTCTTTCAGGTCAGCTAGTTATTTTATGTATGTAAAGTAAATAAATAGCAATCAATTTATTTTTGAATATTGTTTAGCCATGTTACTCGATGTAGTATATTGCTATTGGCTATTAAATTAGTCCAAAAGCTTTTGAGTTATATTGTAACCAACATCAAATATGTCCTATTTATAATAGTAGCTTAGATATAAGATCCGTTTATGAGTTCAGGCCCAGGTTGACAGCTCGGTATTGTATAAAGACACTCGGGACTTGTGCAGGATCAAGGATATATCAAGTAAGAGAAATTTGAGTGACATAGAGCGGGACCAAGGACCTTAAGTGACATCATATTGGGACAAAAGCTGAAAGTTTTTAACCAACTAATTTTATAATCACGAATGTTTATATTGAATGACGTATGAGGGTTAGTCACTCTTTCACGCCGAAATGGTTATACTGATCTGGAATCAAATTTGTCATAGAAATCATTGATCGTCTGGAATAATACATATTTATTTATTTACCTTTTGGCTCATCAAAATACAATCTACATATGGCGGATTTAATCATTGTCATCATGCCAGCCATTGGAAATCCACTTCTAGACAAAGGCTTCCTTAAGAAAAGGGGAATTTTGCAAGCGTGTTAGCAATCGTAGAGCGCAGTTTACGGGACGAGGATGCTGTTGCCCATCCCGCCCTGTGCATTTGAGTTGCACTGTTTTGGATGGGTATACCGCCATCTGTCGGCTCTGGTACCTTAGTCACCTGGTGAGGGGAGGTACTATTCTACTCTGCAGGTACCTCACGTCAACCTTGCGGCAAAACAGACTTCGATATATAATATTTTTTAATCCGAAAACATGTTCCTCAACAATATTATTGTGATAGATACGGCCTTTTTTGCACAAATTAGCTGTCTAAGCGTGACATCGGCTTCTTCCCTCAGATTTCCTCAGGGATGAGGTAAAGTATAGACCTCACAGATAAAATGGATAAAAAAGGTAGAACTTAAGAGATGCTTGCGAAGACGATAAATTTAATATTGATATCGATAGTTATTCGGATTATTAAGTTGATCCGTTTCGCGAGGTCAGGGCCAACACGGCAGCTGAGTACTGCGCAAGGACGCCGGGATCAGGCGGGACCAAGGCCGTAACTAATTCCTTTAATCAAGGGAAATTTCATTGATTGTTTCTGTGTTATAGTTAAGGATGTTGATTTTGGTTATGGCCTTCATCTATTATTATATACTCATATTGCCGATGATACTTCAATACCGCGTTTGTAGCTTATGTTAATAAGGTTAATTTTCCATCTATTTTAATTGAATTTTCAACTTTATTTGCAACTGCTACGTACGCGGTATTGCACTATCATCGACGGTATAATTATAAAGAGGAGACGATGTATTTCTGGATGTTTCTCACGGATAAACTCAAAAACTAATAGACGAATTTCGATAATTCTTTCATTATTAGAATGCTACATTATTCCTGATTAACACAGGCTTTATTCTTTACTAGAATACATAAGGAATCCCATATAAAATTTCTATAATGAAATAGAGGGTGTAAAAATAATTCATAAAATGACTTATCGCAGGCGCTGCGGAAACTATAATTGATAGAACAAAAATATGTTCTACAATATTAAAGAACATATTAATATCTATAAAAAATCTTTGTCGTGAGGTACCAGTGGAGTAGTACCACCCACTGCACTAGGTGTCGTAAGAGGTGACTAAGGTACCAGAACCGACTGTTGGCGGTATATTTATCTGAAACATTGCAGCTCAAATGCACAGGGCGGGGATAGGCAGCAGCATTCACGTGGCAAAAGCTGTGCTCTGCGATTGCTAACACGCTTGCCCAGCGCGGCAATCATGAGCAAAAAACCTCCTTTCTTTGAGAGGCCTATGTCTAGCAGTGGACTTCCAACGGCTGGTATGTTGATGATGATAAAAAAGCGGTATATCAGCGTCAGTATGAGATGTCATGTGAATTTAATTGTTTATTTATTCATTTTATTGCCTTCAAGTAAAGACTGTAGACCTTGCACCGGTATCTTATGAAATTTATTCAAAACAAAATTATCAGAAAGTTTATATTATTTATATAATTTTATATATTTATATTATGTTACAACATTATCGTTTAAAATAAACTTGAAATTGAGGTAAAATGTAATCGTATCAATTGATAGAATCAGGTCAAGGCCGCCTCACCTCGCCCCTATACTTCCATTTGAAGGATTTTGGGATAGGACGGATTTTACTTATTTTACGGGAAAATACAAGAACCGATATTTTTTGGTATTATATCATGTGAATTATTGATATTAGAGTGTAATTTATTTATTGATAGAGTCAATAACATATCATTTACCTTTTTTTTTATTTTATTAGGAATCATTTTTAAATTATTGCCTCATTTTAACTAAATCGATAACCAATATGATTCGCGTGGTAAGCGTCACTACAATTTATTGATCATACAGACCTCCAAGAGAAAGGATTCAACGGGATAAAACTTTTGATAAAAAGTGTAATTTTCAATATAGAGAAAAATTTGAATAAAAATAAAATGAAATTAATAATAATAAAACCACAAAATATACTAACACATCATGTTATATATTGTTCCAAAGAGACCTTTGGTAAGGTTGTCTATGGGTACCTCACTCTCACTAATTTCTACCGCCAAACAACAGTACTGGGTAATGTGACATAATATCTTCAAGTCACAAGGTTCAAGTGATATCCTAGTGATAATACTTGAACCTTGTGACGCGTCTATTACCTGCAGTGAAGCTGACTGTTAAGAACACCATATGTCTAGACTTAGTCTGTCGACTTAGACTAATGAAAAATAGATTTTAAAGAGTCACCAGTGGAGTCATAGAGCTATGTTTACTGCAAGTTTATCACGCAGACTATTAGAAAAGCTCTGGATAAAAACTGGTGGTCCATTGACACTAAGTAATTGGTGTAATGGACTCCCTACTGGTGTTTGCGTTAACAAACCTTTGTCTAAAAGCAATTTCATCCTAGGCAGGTACAACATAGTCGGTGCCGTGAGGTACCGAAAGTATAGAATAGTACCACCCACTCCCACCAGGCGACTAAGGTACCAGAACCGACAGATGGTGGTATATCAATCCGAAACAGTGCAGCTCAAATGCACAGGGTGCGGATGGGCAGCAGCATCCCCGTCGCGATAGCTGCGCTCTGCGATTGCAAACACGCTTGTCCAGCGCGGCAATTATGGGCAAAAAACCTCCTTTCTTGGAGAGGCTCATGTCCAGCAGTGGACCAATGGCTAGTATGATGATGAGGTACAACATCAATATCTTTGACATTATAATATGGTAAAGAAAAATGGTTGCTCTAAACGTATTTTTTGTATCGGGAATTTATTTATCGGTAAGCCTTATATGCTGCTTAGGATTTTTACTAAATTAAAAAAAAAATGCCCTTTACCATTATGTATAATAATTATTAGAACTCGTTGGATGTTCGCAACAGACTGTATTTGAAAAATCACAACGGTCATACATTCCATAATTAGTATCACAATTACTCACTAGATGGTGTTAGTAGTAACTTTGTTTTGATATATAAAAAACATTTCTATTTACTAACAATAATAATAAACAAATCCTATGTCACGATCCCGTTTATAATATTATAGTAAAAATGAAGGATTCTTTTACAACTGGGTCTGATCACTTACATTAAACTTGCTTATTTATTATCATGAGTAAAATTTTAATTAAACAGGCAAATTGGGAATATAACGTAAAATATAGGTCAAGGATGTGCCTCATAATTAGCTCATGCACTCGGAGGGGCGCGGGGGAGGGTGTGCGGTGCGGGGAGGGTTCTCATAGACCTTCCGCTTGATTTGCTCTGATGTCAGCGACAAATTTAATAAAAACATATTTTATCGTTTACGAACACTCCTTCCTCTAGAATTATTTCAAAATGTACCTGGTATTTAGTAACCTTGTGACATCGTAATTATGACAGTCGTTGAAAGTCTATTGCTGGACATGATTTTCCCCAAGAGGGGGAACTTTGCCCATAATGCCGCTAGGGCCTGTGTGGTGGCAATCGTAATACCTTGCGTCGTAACGGGAATGCTCATCCCTGTTCAGTTGAATTTAAGGTACCCTGCCGCCGATATGCCGCCATCAGCAGGTTTTGATTCAGTCGACTCTCGTTAGAGTTGACTGAACCGGACTAGGCCAACATACATGAACCAGATAGAAGAGGTACTAAAGAAGGGCCAGGTCGGAAGTACCAAGAATAAACGGGCATGCATGAAAAGACTAATGCGAGTAAAGGAAGTGGAAGAGGTTTGCCACGTTCGTTGCAAGCGGAGATCATGTCATCGTGGTCTCCGCCTATCCCGATCCCGTCAGGCGTGATGAGGCACGCAAAACGTAATTTTAATGGAATCGTACATCCCTCTTTACCAGATGTCGTAAGTGTCAATTATAGCCCGGAACTTGTAGATGGCGGTATATCCATCGGGAACAACACTACTTAAATACTAGACTAATATGAATTTTCGGATTCCTTGTTGACTACGAATAAAAACGGTAAAAATTACATCTTAATTAAAACACTTTAAAAAAAAAAACATCGCAATGTATGTGTACTATCCTTAAACAAACAATAACCCCTATTATTGTAGCTGCCAACAGACAAAGAATACACACAAAACGAAACCGCTCGCTAGATTTGAAGGAAATAAACTTTTCCGCTCACCACAAACTCCGCAGTGTACCGCTCACAAAGCTGGGGGGTTGTTTTGTTGGGCGTGTTGTCTTGACTGCTACACTGTTTACTTTCAGCTGATGTCTGACTTTCTTTGAAAGAGTAGACGTGATGGAGTATTGTTACTCTATTTGTACTACTTTGACTAAAGTTTCCTACCAATGCAAAAAGGTCGTTTGCTTTGGTACCTTACTCTCATCTATTTCTACCGCCAAACAACAGTGTTCGCGTGTTTAAATTTCAGTTTGAAGGGTGTGAGAGTTAGCAAAATTACTGGGTAATGGGTCTTCAAGTCACAAGGTTGGCAAGAAGTTGATACGTGTCGGGAAAAATTATTTGTATTTTAAATAAATATATTATATGTAACTTTTAAAACTTGACACAACATCTTTTGTCAATCTTGAAAACGGTTGCTGAACGAAATGTCGAAAAAAATAATTGAAAGAGAAGTAAGCCGCGTTTTAAAAGCCGTTAAAATATAAACCTGTAATACAATAATGGTGCGAATATGAAAATGACCAATAAAAATCACAGCAAAAAATAAGAGACAGCACAAAGCAATTTGTTTTCTGTCTGTAGTACCCCGTTTTGTTGTTCTATCAATGTATGGTGTGCAGTCGGTCCGAGGGTTGATGCAGAGGGTTGAGGTCGTTTGTCATGCTGAATTTACTTTTTTTTTGTGTGTGCGGTACACGATTTTTTGCGTTGGAATCTAGGGGTTGTCGTCGTCTACATTGGTACCTTATAGGTCCTTAAAGGACCTTAATAGGTCGTCTGCATTGGTACCTTATTCTTACCTATATCTACTGCCAAATAGCAGTGTTAGCTATGAACCGATAAAGGGTGAATGCTGCAAATTATCTTCAAGTCACAAGATTGGTAACGCGCTGGTGGCATCCTTGTTATATTACGTGCGTCGATAGCCAGCATTCCCTTGCCACGGTCTGCGATTGCTTGCCTAGCGCGGCAATTACGGGCAAAATTCCAGTTTTCTTGTGGGAATCAGCATTGACCGTTCTACTCCTGATGTGATAATGTTGATGATTAATATAACAAATGTGGTGGTGTATGTATGAATGTAAAATTAACTTAAACAACGTTTGGCTAGACTTGTATCAGTATCATATCCGCAGAGAAAAGATTGTAAATAACATCTATGGATTTAGATTATCTCGTATTCGGTTTTTACATTCCATTTTGCGGAACAACCAATATATTTTAAAATGTATGTCTGTATCTGTCTGTATATGCGTATGTATATCTATCGATATACATACAATGTAGGAAAGACTTACAGCGTTATGTTTAGTCTCCAAGGGCTTGTACGAAATATACGTTGTACAAATTAGGTAAACAGTTTTAGTATTACATCATCATACCAGCCATTAAAAGTCCACTGTTAGTCATAGGCCTCCTCAAGAAAGGGAGTACGTTGCCCATAATTGCCGCGCTGGGCAAGCGTGTGGGCAATCGCAGAGCGTAGCTTTTGCGATGAGAAGCTGCTGCCCATCCCCACCCTGTACATTGCGCTGACTTTTTTGCATGGATATACCGCTATCTGTCGGTTCTGGTACCTTACGACATTTGTCACAGGGGGAGGTACTATTCTTCTCTACCGGTACCTCACGGCTAATATTACATAAGAGAAACGTATATTATCTCTTTATACATTATTCTACTGTCCGTATGTATGTAACTGAACTCCTCCTAAACGGCTGGATCGATTTGAGTATTTTTTTCTATACGTTTAGATGGTGTCCTTGATGGTTTTGATTCAAATCAGCCGAACAGATGGCGTTGCTATCGGTATCTATAAACTAAGCGGCTGGATGGATTGAAATTAATTCTTTCTGAATGCATTCAAGTGAGGGCTTGGGTGATTTAGTTAAATAAATCAACCCGGTAGATGGCGCTGCAATCGGTATCTAGGTTTTTTTCATCAAGACTACGTCTGTCGGGTTTCTAGTAAGAATATATAAAGGCTTATCATGAAAATTTTTAGACATACCTCGGTCTCGAATCGTAATTCTTCGATCGATGTGTGTTTCTAGCGATAGTTAATAGCAGCGAAACGTAGTCTCTTACTATATATATAGATATTGTTAGCTGACTCAAAGTAGTCCATCGAGCTATGGAAACTGCTATTAATATATTTAAAATTTTGCTTATCAATATAAATGTGCATAATTATGGGGGACTTAACGCCTTGTGGCATTATCTACCAGTCAACCAAACGTTGACACGACATACCCCCACCCACATCCGCCATTTTGTGTACGCAAATATAACTTGGTCTATAATATTCGGATGTAACATTTGAACTTTATGCTTGACGCTCATTTAGACTTAGTCTAAGTTCTTAGATTATCCAGTTGATTATGTTACGTTGCGAATTAAGAATTGTTTTATTTAGATTTATTTATTTATTAAACTTTTTGCACATTTCAAATACAATGTATACATAGCGGACTTAATGTCTAGTGACATTATCTACCAGTCCACCATCGGGCAAAACTAAAAAAGAAAATTGATAAGGCGGAAAGAATAAACGAGCGTGTTTGGAAGAATTGATGCGAGTAAGGGAAGCGAGAGAGGTTTGGCAAGATCGTCACAAGTGGAGATTCGTAGTCTCTGTCTACCTCGATGGTACACATGCGTGATGTCATAAACCAATATCCTTCCACTATATAAATAAAAAAGAATGTTGCTCGCGCAAAAATAGAAAATGGCGTGACCAAATAGACAATTTCTTTTTCGTACCTCCCTTAAGACGCGTGGAATGTTTAGATGAAGAGGAAAATAGTGATAGTGCTATTTAAAATGAATTATTCAGTGAATTCTTTTATATTTTCACTTTTTTAAAACAACGATTTTTCTTTCTGTCAAACAGTTGACGTAAAATGTCAACGTAAACCTAAGCTCCATCGAGTAAGATTGCATTTCATCATCCATCTAATGCTTATGTACAGCCTTCCTAAGGAAGGGGGAATTTTACCCATGATTGCCGCGCTTGGCAGGCGTGTTGGTAATCGCAGAGCGCAGCTTTGGCGACGGGGATGCTGCTGCCCATCCCCGCCCTGTGCATTTGAGCTACACTGTTTCAATACCGTCACCTGTCAGGTTCATTGGTATAAAGTTATCAGTGGTGAACTCAAGCGAGTTGGCACACTGACATGCAGCTTACATTTCCAAGTGACCGATCAATTGACGTCATACCTCCATAGCTAAACAAACACCACCGATATTGATCCTTGGCCACCCTCGCTGCATTGTGTAGTGCGACTCACAGATATAGATACTTTGTATCAGGGATCACCAACCGAAGGCCGATGTGACCGCAAGAGAATATTGTGAATCCTATCAGCCGTTTGACGAACACTGTTGGACGTAGGCTTCACCTAGAAAGAGGGAATGTTGCCCATAATTGCCGCGCTGGGCAAGCGTGGTGGCAATCGCAAAGCGTGGCTTCGCACGTGCATGCTGCAGCTCATGCTTTCTATGGTAATTTAGGTATACAGTTAAGAATGGTCATATAGCTATTTGTCAGCTCCGGTACCTTAATCGCTTCTTACGAGACCTGGTACAAAAAGGGAGGTACTATTCTGCTCTGCCGGTACTCTAAAGCAATCATTTTTTATACTATATATATTTATTCGTATGATACTGTCTATTTTGGTATAGTTTTGTATTATATAATTTTTTACCAACGGGTTTGTCCGCGAGAATTTTGTACGGATACAGTACTTTTTTTAGGAATGAAATTTACTCTTCCTTGTGAAATTTCACGAAGGTTTGTCTAGATAAAGCATGAAGAGGTAAAAAACAAAAAACTACTTTAGCATTTATAATATATTGCGGTTATTTAATAATGAGTGATTTTTTATTATTTTATTTTTCTATGATAGAAAAAACAATTACACTGCGGCCCACTGATTTGTTAGCCCTGGTATGTTAAAACAGTTGAATTAAAAATGCAATAGTATTACTGGGAAGTATGTTGTTACTTGATTTTCATATCACGGCATATGTAGATTATTGGTTTCAGGTTTTAGTTTTGACACTAGCATTATTATTGGATTTTCTATAATTTTAGAGCGTAAGGGATATATTTATAAGTTTCTACTTACTACCAAAGGTAAATAAAATAATATTTGTTTTAATAAAAACATTTATATTTAGTGTCTATCTTTTTTATAAAAAAAAATCTCATGTCAAGTTATTTGTCCGGGATGAACTTCTTAGCTAAGGTCACCCATCCCGATACCAACCACAGTGAAAGTTGCTTAACTTCAATAATCGCGGCGGGCGTGTTAAACACTACTTTATTATAAATTTGAAAATATAAATCCTCCCTTAATATTTAACTCCTAGCTTCTTACAAATGCTATCACGCGTGACACGAGGTCAATGACTTCTTAATATTAGTCTTACTTAGTAATTAAACGAGTAACTGTGCAATTAAATTCATTAATAAATTGGTCCTCAGTAGTACTTATAAGAAAAGCCATTTCTAGACATAAGCCTCAACAACATAGAGTGTTTGTCATTTTTCCTGGGTAGGCATCGACACATTTCTCCTGGGTAGGCATCGAACCCACGACCATAGCCACTTAAGATAGGATCACTACCATCTGCTTCATACGGGCCCGTCGATAATATCTGATTTTTCGGTCAAGAAGGATAGTCAGCGTGCGAGGTGACAATAGGAACAGGACCGACAGGTGGCGGTGTACCCAACCAAAACGGCGTAGAATAAACGCAAGCAAGGATGTATAGCCGCTTCTCCATTGGGCAGCTACGTTCTGCATTGCCATCATGCCTGCCCAGCGTGGTAACATTGGTCATTGATCCTTCAATCATGGGGAAGACAATGTCCAACAGTGACATGAGCACAATTCAGTTATAAATTAAAATGACGAGCGAGTCCACAAAGCGACAACCCGCCTGTTCACACGTCGCGTAATAACAAGGCTGTGTATGACTGTGCCTTCCAAGAAATAAACCTGCTTCCACACTGCTCCTAATCAATGAAGTCATTGGGAATCCCTTATTAGAAAGTAATGGCTGTAAATGGCTACTTCTTTTCTAAACATGGTTGTTTACTTTTAAATAAATAATCAATATATCAGCCGAGGAACAAGCATACAGTCCGCGTGATAGTATGCGTCACCGCAGCCTATAGACAAAACAGACAGCTCGTAAAATCACAAGTCTAGTAATTTCTCTGCCTTTAACCATTTAGACGGGAATACATTGCGAACACTGCCATTAGGCAGTAGAAATAAGTGAGAGTGAGGTAACAATGCAGACATGCTAGTTAAACCTCTATGTCCACTGATTGATTTTCAATAGGATCCGTTGTAAGCGTCCAGCGAGATCATGCGGTTGATAGATGGTCCGTCCGCCCCGTCGGTGGACGTCCTACGCTGCGCTTATTGTTCTTATTGTTCGTTCCTCGTACAATGAAACAAATTATGTCTTTTTGTAAATCATATCATTAAACTTTATGACAATTATTATCACAGTGATACACGGGCTAAAGCACATTCGCAAATCACCGCGATGTTCACACACACACAAACCAAAAATTTGTCTACACTTGTGAATTTCTACTTTTTTGTTAGCTAAACAAGGCTCAGTTTTGCTTGCAATTGTTAATAGGGTAGGGTGACTGCATGTTCACATATGTATGTAGGGGACAGCCACCCCATAATATAACCCTATGGGGTGTGAAATAATTGCATAGGACTCCGGTTGATGTGCACCACTGCACTGCAGTGGGTAAGTGCCTTTGAAATTATTGTTGGAGCGAAAAAATAAATTAGGAGTCGTTTTTGTTGGATTTTTATATTATATTTATGTTTACACTAGTTTTCTATCCGTGACTTTGTGTAATTTTAAAGTTTTAATGCGTCTCTATCTTCTTTATAAATAAAAATCGCGCCTCAAGTTTTTTTCCTTGAACTTCTAAGCTCTCTCTTAGCCGTGAGGTACCGGAAGAGTAGAATAGTACCTACCCTGCACCAGGTGTCGCAAGAGGCGACTAAGGTACCAGAACCGACAGATGGCGGTATATCCATGCAAAAAAGTCAGCTCAAATGTACAGGGCGGGAATGGGCAGCAGTTTCCCCGTCGCGAAAGCTGCGCTCTGCGATTGCCAACACGCTTGCCCAGCGCGGCAATTAGGGGCGACATACCCCCTTTCTTGGGGAGACCTATGTCCAACAGTGGGCTTTTAATGGCTGGTATGATGATGATGAAGCTGCTTTACTTGCTCCATTATGTCCTTGCTTATAATTTAAACTCTATCAAAATTATTTCACCGGATATATCGTGAGATCGCAACAGTCAGACATAATATTAGTATGAATTCGTTCGCACAGAAAAGGAAAATCGGTGTTTGTTGAAAGGTGAGAGAAGCAGTGAAATTTCTGGATAATGTTATAATATCTTCAAGTCACAATATTGGTGAAGCGCGAGTGATATCCTTGTGATATTACGAGCGTCTATAGGCTGTGGTAGAGCTTCTTCTCATGCGGATTGTATCGTTTTCCTCGACCTGGTCTTACAATAATCACTATAATAAACGTTAGTTATTGCAATTTTAATAGATTTGAAATATTTAAAATGTGTTAGTAATTTATTTTACATAAATACTTTATTGAACATAAACTAAATGTTAATATATTACACCTGTTATACTAATTTGTCACTTACTCGGTTTTGCAACAGAGCAGTGAGGCCGGGGTAGTTTTATTTCACCCTATTGGGGTCATTGTAGACACGTGACTCTAACATGTGACAGGGGCAATATTAGTTCAGCCTATTCTATTGGTATTAGTGACGACTAATATTTTATATGGGGTATATTTATTTGCCAGAATATCTTTAAATCTACCCCCATAATAAGACTCTTGTCCCAACTAAAAATGTTTATAACAAATTCTCAATGCCACAAACAGGCCTTCCCTAGAAAGAAAAAAAAATAGGCCTTATTTGCCCCGATAACCAGGTGATATTCGCGATGTTCCGATATTCGCGTGATAGGAAGCGTCACTGCAGCCTAAAGACGCTTGTATTATCACAAGAATATCACTAGCGCGTTGCCAACTTTGTGACCTGAAGATATTATGCCATATTACCTGGTAATTTCACCGCTTCTCTCTTACCTTTGAAACCGGACCACAACAATGCGAATACTGCCATTTACCGGTACAAACAAGATGAGAGTGAGGTACCAATACAGATGTCTTCTGTATGGGGCCTACCTTATGTAAGGAGGGGTGGCGATTGGAAAACATAGTTTCACATCGTCGCCCTGTTTAATTTGAGCTATGCAATTTCGGATGGATATACCGCCATCTGTCGCTGTTCCTATATATCTGTTCGCCATATAGGAAGCGGGGATGGGCAGCAGCATTCTCGTTGCGAAGCTACTCGCTGCGATTGCCACTGAACCTGCCCAACGCGGCAGTTATAGGCAAAATTCCCCAGGAGGTAGGCTTTTGTCCAGCGGTGGAAATACCTTGGATGTTGTGATAATGATTAAAACAAACAAGACTTTTTGTATTTCTGTCTTTCTGTACTGACTAGTCATCGAAATGGTTAAGCTGATTCTGACGAAACTAATACCAAGTTGGGCGCGATGGCGCAAATGGAAATAATCCTATCTTATGCGCCAAGGGTCGTAGTTTCGATCGCCACCCAAGACAAATATTTAACAAATCAAATCAAAATATCCTTTATTCAAGTAGACCTTAAATCAAAGTTTATAAATAGAAATATGAAGAACTAAATTGTATTAAATTAATAATACTGATGATCCTGTTGACTCGATGGGATCGTAAGATACCTCTAACTTTTAAATTAGGTCTTCCTTATACTATTATCTTTATATATATATTTATCAAAGCTATTAATTTAACATGAGTAGTAAATGAGTGAGGAGATTCGTAACAGAACCAAAGTTACCGAAATTGCCCGGCGGATTAGTAAGTTGAAGTGGCAGGGGGCAGGGCGTTTGGTACGCAGAACCGATGACCGATGTAGTCGTAAGGTTCTGGAATGGAGACCACGCACCGGCAACCGCTGCGTTAGGGCGTCCACCCGCAAGATGGACAGACAATCTGACTAAAACCGCAGGATCGCGCTAGACACAGACCGCATACAACCGGTCCTGTTGGAAATTACCTGGGGAGGTCTATGTCCAGCAGTGGACGTCTTGTGTATAATAAAGGAGTTGCACAAAAAATTTAGAATAAAACCCAATTTGTATAACTTTAGTGCCTACAAAACTGAGTGTACTAACAAGTATTTACTTTAAAGATTAAAAGGAAGCCCTAGCTGCCCCTAGGAGCACCTAATGCCCTAAGCCTCTTAAGTATGTCGTTAAAATCTTCCAACACATTGAACAGCCCTTGAAACAAGTGCCTTTGTAATTGAGACTACCTTTTGAAAATTAAAATACTCCTATTCTTGAATGAATTTTTTTTTGCTCTGAATCATGAAATAAAAAATTTAATAATACAGCTCAAAATGGTAATGATTTATTTTTATTACACTCACAAACTCCCTTAGTTACGTATTTGTTAAGAAAAAAATTACTATAATGGTACAGCAAATATATTTGTAAAATTTAACAAAGGTATCCACACCGTGTGGTCCGGCAGAGTAGAATAGTACCTTCCCCTGTACAAGGTGTTGTAAGAAGTAACTAGGTACCGAATACTACGAATTCCGGCCTTGTCTCTTTTAAACTGCCTTGTTACGGATGGATATACCGCCATCTGTCGGTTACGGTATTTAAATGTGTAAAGTCGGTTGGTTATTTTATTTTATATGTGATTCATTAGAAACTGTTATCATTCCAGAAAGCTGTCCGATAGCGGAAGAGTAAAAAATTTTTGTAGATTCCTTAGCGAAACAAAAAGCCAGGTCTATTCTCTGGCAACATGTTTCAGGATAAAAGAAGTCTATATGTCTTTCCAGATAATTTTATTCAAATTTATTTCATCTATCTATCAACACAAACATTTATAATAAAGGCACGACGAATTCATTCGTGTCTGCTGATACGACACTACGAAAATCATTAATCATTACTTCCTTACTAATATTATAAATGTGAAAGTAACTCTGTTTGTCTGCCTGTTACGCTTTCTCGCTTAAACCTCTCAACCGATTTTGATGAAATTGGTACAGACAATCTTTGGTCTCTGAGAAAGAACATAGCCTATTTTTTAATTCGACAAAAGGGTTGTAAGGGGTCGAAAAGGGGGATGAAAAGTTGTATAGAAGTATCGCTATTTTTATAGTAATCTTGAAACTTATTTTCAGGCTATTCATTCGATATAAATAAACATGATATAATTTAAGGTAAAGAGGTATGGTACCTAATGAAACTACTTATTCCACGCGGACGAAGTCACGGTCACAGCTAGTGCTTACTAATACAAAGGTCGTCTGCATTGGTACCTCTCTCTCACCTATTACCGCCAAACTGGAGTGTTCTCATTGCTGTGATCAGATTTGGAGGGTGAGAGAGGTAGTGAAATTACTGGTTAATGTGACATAATATCTTCAAGTCACAAGGTAGGCAACGCGCTAGTGATATTACAATATATTTCACCGCCAAATAGCAGTGTTCGCGTTGTTGTGATCCGGTTTAAAGGGTAAGAGAGGTAGTGAAATTACTGGGTAATGTGACATAATATCTTCAAGTCACAAAATTATTAATGCGTTAGTAATATTACGATATATTTTACCGCCAAATAGCAGTGTTCGTATTGCTGTGATCTGGTTGGGAGGGTGAGACAGGCAGAGAGATCATTGGGTAGCGTGACATAATATCTTCAAGTCAGAAAATTAGCAATGCGTTAGTAATATTGCGATATATTTTACCGCCAAATAGCAGTGTTCGCATTACTGTGATCCGGTTGAAAAGGGGAGAGAGTTAGTTAAATTACTGGGTAATGTGACGTAATATCTTCAAGTCACAAGGTTGGCAACGCGTTAGTGATATTACGAGCGTATATACACTGCAGTGACTTTTGTCGTCCTGGTCAAAGAAATATATATACCCTGCCACTCAAGAGAAGCCAGGGCTAAGCTATGTCGTATTAAAAAAATAAACCCAGTGGTTTACATTTCAGTTATAATAACAAACGATATAAACCTATTTTTCTCGAAACTAAAATATTATGTTTTAACACAACATGAAATGCAAAAAGGTATGCGAGATATCATTCATCTTATATACAAGTTTGTCTGTATATTTGTCACTTTTTCACGAATAAAAGATAGCACGTATCTTAGTAAAATACACCAAGTGGATAGCTTGAACCTTTAAAAAGTTAGACCTTAAATAAAGGTCGTCTGCATTGGTACCTTGCTCTTACCTATTTCAACGCAGCAGTGTATTCTTTTCTACGTTCCAGTTTGATGGGTGAAAAAGGCAGTGAAATGACGGGATAATGTTACATAATATCCTCAAGTCACAATATCCTTGTGATGATGCAAACGTCTTTAGGCTGCAGTGACGCTTGTTTGTCGACCAAGTCTAAGAGAAAGATGACTTAGGTTAAGATTCCTGTGGTATGATTAAGCGCTATTAAGTTTCCGTTCCTTAAATTTGATGATCACGATAAACGGAACCATTACATCACTTTGCGTCCGGTCATTTATCCGGTCAATTATTAGATTTAATTTACATTAAATATGTGTGTTTGCGGTCAAATGAAACTTTAAAAAAACAAAATTTGAATCCATCAAATCCAATGATACGGTCATTTAAACAGTGAACTCAAAATTAATAAGTAAATATTTATTTAGGCAACAAAAATAAACAATTTCAGGATAACAAGTGTTTGTCCCTTTACTTATAATATTAGCCAAAATGATGACCCTACGAGATCATAAGGGTCAAATTGAAATTAATATATCGCTTGCTACTATAATTTGCTACAATAAATTTAATTACAATAATTGAACATCTAATCTACAATAAAATTGATTACAATATTTGGATTTTTCAATAGGTATTTACACAAAAACACAGCTTTGATACATTGGTTATTTATTAGTTAAATATGCGACTATTGTAATTTTTTTATTTTTTTACCAAAACATAATACATATTTTGCCAATATAAATACAAAAAAATCAAAGCGCGAGTCCAACTCGCCCTTGACCGCTTTTCCCTTATTCCCAAAAAGCACGAGTTCCATGGGGTATGAACCCAAGCGGACAATGTCGCGGGCGGAATGCTAGTATTAAATTTCCCTGCCATAACTGCCTCGAAAACGCTTACACGCTCATAATAAACCTAGATTATGGATGAGCTATAAAATTTGTGGTAAAACAGACGACCTAGGTCATGCATTTCGGAATCCAGGGTTTAGTAGACTTTGATGTTATTTTTTTATGTTTATTGGACCTATTCCCGTCGTGAAATACCCCAGGGGGTTGTTATTGAGTCCCCTTAGTTTAAGTGCCAGTTTTTTGAGGAAACTTTATTAGGTTGTTTGTTTTTTTATTATGATAGAATCCTCTTTAATTCTTATGTCTAAACTTTATATGTGTTCGTCATAAACTGTTGATAATATTGTTTTATTCCTAACATTATGCGGTAAGGCCATTTCTATTTTATAAAGGCCATAATATGTTTTTTTTTATATATTTTAGTATTAAGAATTAACAATACTAAAATACATTAAAGATTAGGGAGATATAAGCAATTTCAATTCCTATGAAAGACGTAATGGTTTTTTCTCTCACGACCTCTCAAATATTAACCCGATTTTGAGATAAGTCGGACAAAATAACTATTACAAATATCATACTTGGTACATTTAAATAACACCCAGATACAGAACAAATACAAAACATATAAATATTTGTCCTGGGTGGTGATCGAACTCACGATCTTTGGCGTACACAATGCACGTCACGTGATATATGTGTTATACTTTTGTTCTAACTCGGAAAACTTAAAACGCATTTTTTCATTCGAAATTGTATCCTGTTATCACAATAAATGCTACTTGCACGTTTAGTTATTTATTTGTAGAGATAAAAGACAATTTGGTGCTTTTAAGAAACGAAATGTTTTTCTTTTTATATTTCTTCAACTGAACATCTATACAGACGTACAATGTCAGAAAAAAAAGGTTGCCAACTTAGAAAATGTGAAATTACATTGTAGTATTTAACATTGTTAATAATAGAAACCGTACATTGATCACACCATGACGAAGGCGTCCCCAAAAATGACCCAAAACTGCCGAGTCGTGAAAGAAATGCCGCATCACCTTGTTACACTTAGCTACGCTGTTTCAGGATATACTGCTATCTATCGGTACCTTAGTCGCCTCATACGACCCTCGATACAGTGAAAGTTACTATTTTACCTTGGCAGTAATCCCATGACATAGTTATACTCTTTCAATAAACTAAATGTAAGCTGTAATTACCGGTAATAAAGGTGAATTTGGTTTGTCTGCAGGCGGACGCTAGCACAGCGTTCCTGCGAGCTGCGCGTGCAGGCCAAATCGAGAAGATCATTAGCCTTCTCGAGCAAGGAGTTGATATCAACGTTAGCAATGCTGTGAGTAATGACTGTCTCATTTATCATCTTCATCATATTAGGCCTACTTGACATACCTCTCCAAAATATTTTTGAATGCATCCAAAGCGATTCCGTGGTCTTTGCTAAAGCACCAGTTCAGCGTTCCATGTTCTCGTAGTACTCTTTCGAATTGTATGAAAATAACATAGTTTATGCACCGAACTATACTCACCTTACCCTATCTTTGTCATCATCATCATCATAGCACCTTCAAAACATTTACAGCTGGACATAGCTCTTCCTTACAAAGAGAGGGTTGGTTCCCGACGTGAATGTTGCTTCTCATACCCGCCTTTCTGCATTTAACCTATACTATTTCGTGTAGATATACCGCCATCTATTGATTCCAGAACTCAATTTAGATAGATAGAGAGGTTTATGTAACCATTCGCGGTTTACGAAAACATCCCTTGATTGTAATACTTTATTTCATCCCGTTCGCGAATATTATTATACTTTCGGTTACCCCCAAATCCAGATAATTAAATTAAGAGCGAATTGAAAATCCTAGATTTACTGCGGATACCTAAGTTAGACTTGGTTTTACTTGCCTAATTAAGAAAGTTTTATTGAAACGAAATCGGGAACTCATCAAGTTGAGGGACATCGCTCTAACTTGATTTCGTTTCTAGAATTTATTAGGTACGACATAAAATACAATTATTACATAAAATTTCGTTCGGATAAGATGAAAAACATGCGGTTGAGACTTAGGGACAAGAGTACAAAGCCTGCGCTTATAACGAAATACACAGTTAAAAAAGACCTTCAAATCCTGTAAATGTAATTTCTAAAGATATTTGTTTATAGTACAATAAAAGATGCGGTCGCATAATGGTAGACGGTAACCGCAATCTGGGGTCTTTCCGCAATCTATCCAAATACTGTTGTGTTGTAAACGTCTTTATTGACAACATTGAGGCATCATTTACGCGCTGCCAACCCAGTAAAAACCTCTTTACTCTCTTATTAAACAACCTATAGGTAAGCCTCCACAATGAGCTCATTCCACAACCTTAATGTCGAGTACATTTGAGAAAATGCCTCTGAAACCGTTGGTTTCATGCACATTTAAACTGTGTGAGTGAACATGCATTCGATGACTGGTAAAAAAAAATTGATACCTTATCAAACAATTCCTAAAAACAAAGCCCATTGTACAAGTGGCAGATGACATATAAAAAGGCGAATTCTCTGCTTATACTAAAGGGCTTAATGCCAGTGAGTTTGGCATCGTCATCAATCTTCATGGTGGGTTTCTGGATAGAGTCCAAAGATCTAAGTTTAGAGAAGTCCTGCCCGGAGATGGTAACATGTAGCCTTGCAGTAAAGTAATGCGTTGCCCTGTTAAGTATACCGAGTTTATTAGCAGTCAACTGGAGTCCAGCCGTAACTATCAAATTTCTTGTCAGCAACTAAAAAGACATTAAGTCATTTCTGCAGTATTCCTTTACAATTGACCATATTTCTGCTAGTTAAGGTTGTACAGGAGCCCTTACAGTTTTTTGGCAGCTTCCGTAGTAGCTGAAGAATCAAGTTTCCGCGCAGTTTAAACTCTCAGACCAGGTCAAACCAAGATAAAGTCATCCTGTCTCTTCGTTCTTTAGAATAATATTATTAAAAAACAAATATAACAAACTGTGGTACATTAAGAGAAATTTTTGTGTAAAGTATTCCAAAATTACTACCTCATGTCAATTACATACAATTAATCCGTCACGAAATACTAAAGCCATGAGGTACCAGCAGAGTGGAATAGTATTTTCCCCTGTACCAGGTGTCGTGAGAGGCGAGTGAGGTACCAGAACCGACTAATGGCGGTATATTCATCCGAAACAGCGTAACAGTCGCGAAAGCTGTGCTCTGCGATTGCCATCACGCTTGCCCAGCGCGGCAATAATGAGGAAAATTCCCCTTTTCTTGGAGACCTATGCCCAGCAGTGGACTTCCAATAGCAGATATGATGATTCCAAAATTTACCTTGCTAACTTGTGAAATTTTAATTTTTCTGTAAAATAAATTATCTTTTTAAAAGCAAAACACCTTCACAGCGAGCTTTCTTTGCCGCGACGTCACAAAATGGCTTCCCAACAACTTAGCACTCTCAACGTAATATTAAATACTTTTTTATTTTACGTCACTACCCTAATTAACTCACTGAAACGAATATAGCATAATCATACTTAAATTTGCGAAAATGCTTTCAAACAGACCGCTAGCGACTCAGTCTAAAATGATATGTAATTCTTTGATGTAAAGTTCGTTTTAGGTTATCTGTGTCGGCCATTTTATGGATATGGTTCGTAGACACGCCATTTTGAGTCACGAATACGAAATAAGGGTAGGCAAAAAGGTACATTATTGTGTTATTTCTATTTTAATTTGTGCTTTTGAATAATAATTTTGAAATTTTAATTCTTGCTTGTTAAAGTTGGTAGCTGTATACAATTTCATGAAATTCCTATACTGATTTCTGAGTTTCTAGGAAAAGGAGAACGATACTCTAATATCCATAGATTATTGAAAGTATGTAAGGTGCATAGACTATAGTTTTCAGCGAGGTAAGCGGTGTCTATTGATTTCGATTAGCCCGTAACGTTATCAATGTATAGATCGGTTTCGGCTTTGTAAAATTTGAATAATTGTATCTTAAAGTTAAGAAGCTTAAAAAAGATAGTTATTGTATATTCGAACGCGTACGGTGGGCAACACATAACCTACCCAAATATTTTTTTATAATCAATTTTGAACTCAATGGCTCACAGTTAAAGATTTATATAAACTGCGAATTTTCTACGAATTTGGTTAGGTTGATCTATTGCTGTATTCTGTATATTTGTTACTTCTAATAAAACGACTTCTTTAACGCCTTTAAAACGTGGTTATTTAACTCCTACTAGTCGAAGAAACAAACAAAAAGAATACAAGGTCAAAAACTGTAAAATCTGTTTTTTATTATAAAATACATACATACATACATTTACATTCTAAAATAGTTATATTGATGAATTATTTATTTGAAATCTTTGTGGGAATATTAAATTCATTTTATTAGAACGTTAAAAACATACAATGTTTTTAATGTGAAAAGATATTCCGATCTATGCTAATGACTAAGTAGGTTGCGAGAGTCGCTAGACAAATAGGTCATTGAATGAAGCTAACTAGATCTCCGGCACTAGATGAAGCCTAGATCTAAGTTTATGCACTAGGGTATAAAATAAAATGGCCTATATGTACAGAACCTGTCATGATTTATATAAAATGATATATAAATAATTCACACATGACCTGACTCCGAGATTAGTCGCTTAAAGCACATATATCAGACAATAAAAAAATATATTTGTGATTAATCAAATGTATTTAAGTATTATATGTAATAAACTCAAATTAAACCATATCAATATTTGCCATGGTTGGGAATCGAACCCACGACCTTTGTCGCACAAGGTAGGGTCACCACCATTTGCGCCATCGGGTCTGTCAAAAGTATAATAATAAGTTTACACAACATCTAATATATTGAAGTAAGTCGCTTAAAACATTTGTGTTACGGACGTCAGACAACAGCGTAATCTCAAATATACTACTTAAATACATATATTGAACACCCAGACACAAAACAAATACGAATATTTGCTCTGGTTGAGAATGAAACCCACGACCTTTATCGCATAATATAGGATCTCTACCATCTAAGCCATCGGGGCCAAACTACCAATCTAGCAGAATAGAAAATCCTAGTTTTAGACCATAAGCGACCTGCTTCAAAAATAGTAAAGATATAAATGTAACCATAAATTATGTTTCGCACAGTCTGTACGTCTGTAAGTCACGCACGATGACGCAATTCATTTGTAACCTCGCTTCAACATTTACTTGACCTCTACCCAATTTCTCTAAGTCAACATTAAAGAGTTTATGGGTTGGATTATGGTTTGTAGGCGTGTACACCTATTTTTCTCTAATAGAGTGTTAATTTGAATTTAATATTAACTACCGGGGCGTGTTGATTAAAGCTGAAGTTAAGTTGAATTGATGATTAACTTATACTGTAATGATTAAGGAATAGGCTAAAAATGTTAAAAAGTATTTTTATGAAAACTCATATAATATATGTATCACCAAAAGTTTATTGCCTTGGGATGCCGGCAAAGTATTATAGTACCTCCCCCAGTCCCTTGATTCACCAGTAACTGAAGCTACCGGATACCAGTGCTATGCCAGACCCAATATGCCCCCACTTTTAGTTAACGTTCCACGTCCAGTACAACGTTCAGATCTCTAGAAACCTGAGGCGGCGTGCCTTCTCTCTTTACAAGTGCGGATCTACCGTTGTGGGCACGATGGGTATGCCCACAGCCTTAATAGACCTGTGACGTCACACTTGTACGGTCTATTGAGATCGAAAGGCTGAGTCTGAGGCTCATTGGCACAGGAAAAATTATCCGGGTTAGCTCTCCTAAATACACACTACAATGTGAATTTAGATATCAATGACATTATCAACGTTTTCGCAAAAAAGAAACGTAAGTTTGCATTTGTAATTTCAGTAAGTACATAAATGAAGTTGTTTAAAGTAAAATGTCTAGGTACATTTAATTTAATTTGATATTCTTAGTAAATGTAAAGAATAATCAAAATCTCGCCTGGTGGATCTCACTTACATTACTTCTGATACAACAAGATACCTATTATCCCAGTCTAGTAGTCCCTGTATTGGCTTACTGGTTACTAGAAAAAAAGAATAAAACATAAGTTATTGATTGCAATAGGTTTAGATCGAAACTGACAATTTAATTTGAAGAAATCGGGTCCGACTCCCTCCTAAGTTTATTTCCATTCCTAAGGCCGAAGTCCTGATGCATAGAAAAACGAAAATAATCTAGTTCAAAAGTTAATAAACGACTTGGATGATTTTTAATGAGCATATTCATGCTCCGACTCGTACTTAGCCGATTTTCTAGTAGCTGTGACCACAACCTTATTTGAGGGCTGGACTCGCGCTTGTCTAATTATTAATACTAATACAATGCCTTGCAGGTCGATCGAGAATTCATACAAAAACCATCATCAATGGTACATTATCATCGTCATAACAGCCTTAAAACGTCCATTGCAGGACAAAGACCTCACCAAGATAGGAGGAATTTACCCATAGTTGCCGCGTTGGGCAAGCGTGATGGCAATCGCAGAGCGTAGTTTCGCGACGGGGATGCTGCTGCCTATCACCGCCCTATTGCATTTAACCTACACTGCACCGGGTGGATTTACCGACATCTGTCGGTTTCGGTACCTCAGTCGTCTCTTACGATATCTGGTTAAGTGGGAGGTACTATTCTATTCTGCCGGTACCATACGACCACTCTAACCTATTTATACGGCCAAATAGCTGTATTCGCATTACTGTGTTCTTGTTTGAAGCGTAAGAGGCTGTGAAATTGCTGGATAATGTCACATGATCATTAAGTCACAAGGTTGGCAATGCGCTAGTGACATCCTTGTGATATTACGAGCGTCTATAGGCTGCAGTGACGCTAACTATCTCGCAGACTACATATTTGTTTGATTACCTAGCCTAACAAAAAAATAAATGTCACCTTCTACTAATATTAGATTATTTAATGTATATGCTAAAAAGGAAACATTGATATATTTGGCCGACCGCCAAGATAACGTTGCAGGCGTTGGCCTTTAGGCCGGGCTCCTTTGTGAGTTCAACTTGGCAAGGAGGACTTGGCAAGGAGCGAGTGCGTTATTGATTCTACCCACTGGGTCAGTGCAGTATTAAAAATTTGTTTTGTTTATGATGTATACAGTACATTGAAATAACTATATATTAATATAATTATAATAAATAAAAATAATAAATTTACACATCTCATACATTGACTTGACACAGAGATAAGTCGTCTAAAGTGCTTGTGTTTCGGACATCAAACAGCAAACAGAGGATCACAAATATTATGCTTAAATACAAACATTTTATACCCAGACACAGAACAAATGCAAATGTTACATAAATATTTGTTCTGGATCGAACCTTTGGCGAACAAGATAGAATCACTACCATCTACGCCATCAGACCCGTCAAATACGTGAAGCGAAATAATTGTACCTCTTTTCAAGGAAATTGTGCTACAATCAATTGTGATAGTATCAAATGAATATGAAATTTGATACGGTTGCATGTAAAGAAGAAGTCCTTAAAGCTATTTCTTTTATATGAAATGTACTAGAATTACATTGTGCTAACTAAAGTGCCTTTTACACACACTACGGTTTGAGTGACACATTGCCATACTGAATTGAATTAAACATCATCATCATATCAGTCATAAGACGTCCACTGCTAGACATAGGCCACCCCAGGTGATCTGCAATAGGACCAGCTGTATGTGGCCTGTGTTCAGCGCGATCCTGCGGTTTTAGTCAGTCTGTCGTCTGTCTTTACTAAATTATATAAATCACGGTCGAATTTCATTCATTAGTCTTCATACCTCTTCACACATACACACTTACTTTCTCATTTATAATAATATTGGATGGATACCTAAAACTAAAATATTATATATTTATAATCTTGAAGGGCCACGAGGTACTGGCAGAGTAGAATAGTACCACCCTCTTTACTAGGTGTCGTAAGAGGCGACTAAGGTACCAGAACCTACAGGTGGCGGTATATTCATCCGAAACAATGCACCTCAAAAGCACAGGGCGTGGATGGACAGCAGCATCTCCATCACGAATGCTGCGCTCTGCGATTGCCAACAGCCATTGTAAGTCTACTGCTGGACATAGGCATCCCCAGGAAAGGGGAAATTTTGCCCATAATTGCCGCACTGGGCAAGCGTGTTGGGATGCTGCTGCCGATCCCCACCTTGTTTCGGATGGATATACCGCCATCTGCCGGTACCTTAGTCGCCTCTTACGATACCTGGTAAAGAGGAAGGTACTATTCTACTCTGACGGTACCTCACGCAAATTCTTCTCCTTCATTAAAAGTCAAAATATTTTTTTTAAAAAAATTCATTAAGGAGATATAAGAGAATTAATTACTCACTCGTTTGCCAGCGACAGCGTTACAACATAGAATTTAATCGCGTTGCATCAATATTGATTTTACAAAAATAAACTGCTTTTTTTGTCTCTAATAGAGCCTTAGTAAAAGCCTTTGTAGTCATTTCTAGCGCGATGGAAAGTTCATTAAGACGATATCAAAAGGTTCTATTGAATGAGATTATCTTGAAGACAATGATAGCTAACAATGAAAGCCAATATTCAATCATAAAGCTGACCTTTAAATATTGGTATATACTCTTAGTAAGACCGATAGAAAATTTCTATTTAATCTGTATATATAAAAGTAGAAGCTGACTGACTGACTAAATGACTGACTGACATATTAATGTGGGGCCTTACACTATAAAGCTTAGAAACTTGAAATTTTGCACAGAGATTTCTTTTATAACTTGGATTAGCACTATTGCAAAGTTTGCCGTTTTTGAAGTCATTTTAATGATATTTAGTATAAAGGTCTTTCATTGAAAGTTATGAAACACGTGTAAGAAATATTTTTTCAAAAATTATCTCTTCAAAAATATAGATGATAAAAAACTGTTACGAAGATAGTGTTAAAGTTCTAAAATTTGATGCTGGTGAAACCGCGGGTCACAGCCCAGTGTTTATATGTAACTAGTGAACCGCCCCGGCTTTGTATGGGTGCAATGAGGATAAAAAAATGGTTATTGTGGGTTAACCCAAAAAGATGGACATATACCGTCGCGGACATTTTTGGAGACATTTCTATGGTATAAAATACATTTGATCTATCTCGTTGGGTTCAAACAGCGTTTGCAATGTAATCGCCAAATAATGTGTTAATTTACGACATCACATTAGAAACCTTTACAATTCTCATTATTTCTCATATTATTCATATGAACCTTCTTCCACTTGAGTCACTCTATCTATTATGAAGAACCGCATCAAATTCCGTTACGTTATTTTAAAGATCTAAGCATACATACATAAACAGACAGAGAGCGGAAAGCGACTTTGTTTTTAACTATGTAATGATGAGTTTGATAATAATTGCCGTGCTGGGCAGGCGTGGTGACAATTGCAGAGTGTAGCTTCACGCCGGAAATTGGTTACCTGTTTGTCAAATATGAACATTTGACTAATCCATGTTTCCGTGGTGCGTGTTTGGCGAATAGCAAATCTGAAAAGTTACGATTTGACAATTGGCTCAAAGCTTAACCTGAAAATCTATCATCATTATCATTATAGCCGTAAACGTCTACTCTTAGAAATAGGTCTCTCCAAGAAAAGGGAAATTTACCCATAATTGCCGCGTTGAGTAAACGACATGCAAACTGCTGCCCATTTCGGCCTGTAGCATTTAAGCTACGTTTCTTCAGGTTTATATACCGTCATTTATTGGTTCCGGTACCTCAGTCGCCTCTTACGACACATAGCACAGAGGGAGCTACTATTCTATTCTGCCGGTACCACACGGCTATCTATTATCTGCTTATATTCATTAGAACATTCATAGACACAATAAATTATTATACCAATAAAAGCATCCATTTCTAAATAGATTTCTAACAGCACTCTCTATTCCAGAACGGTCTCAACGCAATCCACCTGGCATCCAAGGATGGCCACGTGGAAGTCGTCCGGGAGTTGCTGGACCGTGGAGCAGCTATCGATGCAGCCACCAAGAAGGGGAACACCGCCTTGCACATCGCCTCTCTGGCTGGGCAAGAGACGGTCGTGAAGCTGCTTGTCCAAAATGGAGCTCAGGTAAGACACATGGCAGATGATTCTACGAATGTTGTCTACGCAGAAATTTGGTCTCACCGATCTCTATCACAGTCTTATTGCTGTGTTCCGATTTCTAGGGCTAAGAAGGTTACTAAGTTATGTGGCATAATATCCTCAGATCACAAGGCTGGCTGTTAACCTTGTGATTTTGCTGACGTATACCTCTCTATAGGCTACTCACAAGTCGTATGCTAATACAAGCTTCCTAGTATAATGAACAATTTCCAGAAGTGAATGTCGTAGATCTTAGAAATCACTTTAATAATCCTCAAATATGTCTGCTTGTGTTTAAATATTGAAAATGCTTGCCCAAAATGAGGATCAGGTAAGATTTGGTTCAGTAGGAAGCTGTTGCTGACATTAATATCTCTAGATATTAATAAACACGGTATTATTGTAATAAACTGTCTTTGACTTTGGAGAGGATTATACACAAATTCTATACGCACAGAATAAGCGAGCAAGTAGAATAAATGCTGTTAAAATGAGAGCACTTCGAAGTATGTTTGGTGTGAATTTGAGAGATAGATTAAAGAATTGTGAGACAAGAGATCAATGTGGTGTAAAAAATGATATTGTAACAACGGAGAAAGGAATGTAGATAGTTTGGACATGTAGAAAGGATGGATGAAAGAGGAAAGCAGAAATACTGCACAAATATGTAGAACGGAAGTGTTTAGTAGAGTTGGTATAGGATGACCTAGACGAACATATCTTAACCAAGTAGAAGAGGTATTAAAAGGGACAGGTCAGAAGTACCAAGAATAAACGAGCATATATGAAAGGACTTATTCGCGTAAAAGAAGCGAAAGAGGTATGCCAAGATCGTAATAAATGGAGATCCATAGTCTCTGCCTACCCCGATGCCACATAGGCCTGATATATGTATGTATATCTATTGGTAAATAGAAATATGTGTGTCTGAAGGCTCAAAATTGTTGTAAAGCAATTTCATTAGACTCCGTCAAAACCTTTGCTTGGAAAATCGCTTGCATGCCATTAGAGTGGAACAGAATTATGTTCGTTACGGAATCAAATGTTGGAGGGTTACCAACGTAGTCTCGACCTTGAGGGTCACCTTCGTTTCGGCAACATTATAACTCAAATTCTCCAATATCATAGTTAAACGTTAATAAAGATAAACAACTTATATTAGATTCCATAATGGCAGCACGCAGCTTCTGATGTATACAGAAAATTAATGACCCGGCTTGCTATCGGACAAATTGCGCCAATAAATCTAAAAGAACCGCAGGTGGGTCGGTTTTTGTATATAAATTAGTATGAGGGGAGTGTAATATTTCCAGCACACACAATATTCTGAAATATTAGATGCAGTAGGAACAAATCAATTTGCACAATTTAAACAATAAGTCGAAGTTTCGAACGAAATAAGAATTTAAAAAATTTATTAAATAATAATAATAATTAAATTGAAATAATTTATAAACTAAATTTCTTTCGTATAAGTTAAACATAATTTTTAGCAATGCTTTTTTTTGGTAATTGTCCGTGAATATATAATCGATTACCAGAAGCGATACGTGAAACAAGTGACATTCGCCTTTTAAATAAATAAATAAATACGAGAATTACTGTGTGATATCTGATGTCTGCCGTTACCCATAAATAAACATTGTACGTCCGCGAGGCACAAGATGGATGACACTTACATGTACTATTTCTTAACAACCTTATAACTTGTATCGACAATATATATTTGATTGATTGATTGATTGATAATTTCTATGTTAAGCATGTAAAAAATATGTCCGAAAATAAATATGTTACATTTATTGTGACTGCCACATTTTGATCTAGAAACCATATCAGCTATTTACAAATGTACTGACTAATGAGGCTTTTTAAGGAGACTGTATGTATTGTATTGTGTATTTCATCTATATATTAACAAATAGAAGCGCTCCGCAGATTTACAGATGGTTCTCTTCTTGCACGAGAATGTGGAGATAAAGTAATTACTTTCCATTATTTAAAGAGATTTCCTTTATAATAGTAGTATAGATAATATTGGCGAGAGGTACCGGCAGAGTAGAATAGTACCTCTCACTGCACCAGGTGTTGTATGAGGCGACTGAGGTACCAGCATTAACAGATAGCAGTGCAGTTCAAATGCACAGGCGGGGATGGGCAGCAACATCCTGGCAATCATGGGCAAAATACCTCTTTTATTGGAGAGGCCTATGTCTAGCAGTGGGCTTCCAATGACTGGTACGATTATGATCGATAATAAATAAGATTGGGGCATCCACTATGATCTCGACGGCCACGTCATGGCCCATTCGGTATGACCCTTAACTTATTACGCCATGGGTCGATTCCCACACAGGGCAAATATTTACATGATGAATATTTGTGTTTGTCTGTATTTGAGTGTCATAATATGAATTTTAGTATTACATATTTTTTTCAGAGTCAGGTCAATCTATGACTTGACTATTCTTATACGAAACGTTGCAAAAGTTCATGTTAAAGCTTTATGTTGAACATGAGGTGCCTAATCCATAATACTGTCCAGCAAATTTAAGCATTTTCTTTTTATATAAACATAAAACCACTACTGTTGATATTAAAAAGTGATCAAATTGATTAAGTCCTAGCTTTTTAACAGTGATTTATTTACTATTCGGTAAATCGGTAATATTTAATTGTAAGTTTACAACAATGTTACAACACTATTCGCGTAGTCCTTATAGTATAATCTGTAACAGAAAAAGGCGCCACAATTTAAAGAACATTCTCAATTCAAAAAGTTTGCGTATTCCACATGCCAAAAAGATTGACGCAGCCAATCAAAATAACGGACGGATACGTCAATATAGTCAATTCGACGTTCCATTATTCTTAATTCGAAAACGGTTGCAGAGTTTTAAACAAGGATGCCGTCGACCCCGCAATTTTGGTCGATCGACACTGATCATAACAAATCGTCTGGCTTCCGAAGCACTTCAATCCGCTGTCAGTTTGTTTATCAAGCTTGGATTACTGGCATGGGAAAGCAAAAATGGTTTTGTTTATATACCGAAAATTGTTTGGAGAGTATACTCAAGTATTGTGTTACGGAGGGCTCGTATTTTCTTTACTTTCTGACATGATCCTATAAAGTCAGAGGATATCGCTTGATAAAATAATTGGAATCGAAAGAACGTCGCCAGGCCTGAAGGCGCATTGGGTAGTGTCCTCAACCAGGACAAATATTTGGGTGTTAGTTTGTGTATGATTGTGCCTATATTTAAGTATTATACTTGTTATTTATCTGCTGCTTGATATCCGAAATAAAGGTGTTTTAAGTATGATATGTGTAAATTTACTAACAAATATAACGTTCTGCAATGTAAACTCTACATCATTGTACCAGCTTTGTGTCTGCCTGTATCATCGTGTGCAATTTTTATATATGAAAACTGATATTAATGAAACTGATGTTAAAATTATTTTCTGATTGTTAATCTGTAAGTGATCTTTTAAAAACTTAACCTAATATATTACACGGGAACGGAATATCACTTCAGATTAATATTATATTTCAGCCTAAAGCTTAAATCGGCATGATATTTGATGATATTGGAACAGAATGATAGCGGTATATCCATCTAAAATTACGTAGCTTAAATGTACAGGGCGGAAAGAGGTGAGAGAGAGAGAGAGAAAAGAGACCCGAGGTGGTCTGTGATCGTTCCGTCACGAGACCACTTCGGGTCAATTATGACCAAGTGAGTCAACTTTTCAGTCGTTTCTGACGACACCTAGTACAGCAGGTACTATATTACATAACTCAGTAATTTACTGATTCTCTCACCCTTAAAACGAAGCATAGTAATGCGAGAACTGCTTTCTTGAAGAACAGTTAAGAGTACAGCTGCCTATTGTCTTTAGAATCAAGAAGAGCTTGTAGGTATATCCACATATATGTATATAAATGTTTCTTTTTTTCACAGGTCAACATCCAGTCCCAAAATGGGTTTACACCCTTGTACATGGCAGCGCAGGAGAACCATGATGGAGTCGTCAAGTTCCTGCTGGCCAATGGCGCCAACCAAAGCCTTGCCACAGAGGTTAGTTTAGATTAGCTGCTGATTGCTGCTTATTTTTAAAAAGTGCAGTAATTTAAGTTTTCTTGCTATAATATAAAAGATGGTACTGCAGTTACACTTTGAATTGTATTTTCCGTGTAATATAATGCTGTAACTGCGTCCGAGGGGTTTTCAGCATAAAGAAGTAGTAGAAAGTAGCTATATCTAATGTTATTAGAGCGAAAATGTTGCCTCAACCGATAAGTACGCTGCAGTTCTAAATATTGGCAGCTTAAAACAATCTTCGGATCTTCGAATATTTATCGCTAGTCTTCATATTTTGTGTGTATCATTTATATTTGTGCCGTGAGGTACTGGCACAATAGAACCGACAGGTGGCGGTATATCCATCCAAAACAGTGCAGCACAAATGCACAGGGCGGAGATAGGCAGCAGCATCTCCGTCGTGATAGCTGCGTTCTGCAATTGCCAACACACTTGCTCAGCGCGGCAATTATGTGCAAAAAACCTCTCTTCTTGAAGAGGTTTATGTCCAGCAGTGGACTTCTAATGGCTGGTATTATGATGATTTATATTTTACAATATAAATTTAATAAACAATTTAAGGAATTTATTTTAACAAAGATATCAGCCGCACCCTTAGACCCAAAATGGTCACTTTTAGATGTATTGTCCTGCTAAGGTTGTAGAATACTCCCTAAGGAGGTTTTACTAGAGGACTACAGCATTGGGCTCTTCAAAAAGAGAGTAAAGAGGTTTTTTCAAGGTATGTATGCGTGAATGAATGATATAAACGTCTGCAGGCCGCAGTTACAGCCTTCCATCAGACTCATATAGATCAGACGAGATGGTGGACGTTTTGATCGTTCATCTTTGTGCTATATAGAAATAACATTGAGATATAGAATAGTGTGTAGTTAATAATTAACAATCTGTAAATCAATAACGAACCTACCAATTGTATTTTTGACGTCATTATCAATTGTTGACTCAAGCTTAGAGAAAAGGCATTCGGTGTGTCAACCATTCGTTTTCATCACCCGTCGGAGTAATCTACCATCTGTGTAACGACCGATTGGTGCACCGATTTTGCTCATTTATTGCACGAACCTTTCGCTGGACTGGCTAGACCTTTGATGTGTGATTTGCCTAAGCATTTCTAACTCGGTCTTCGAGACTTCTCGTTAATATTTATCATTCGCTCTGTGATCTTTCCACGTGAAACGTGAATATTTTCATGGTTCAGAGATCAGTTATGAAAGTCATTTATTTTTGAAAAACACTCAAGTAACAGTATCCTGAAATACTGTATTCATATTTATTGCATGTTATTTAATACATGTATTTGAATGTTTTCAAAAATATATAAGGAGGGTGTGTTTGAACGAACACTATTGTTTGTGAGAGGGTGGATGAGGGAGGCTCATAAATGCGAAACTATCGGGTGGAATCAATTTCGCTGTAGAGGCACTAGACATAGCTGCTTTCGATTTTCTGTTGGAAACTTAGGACCGAGAGTACACTTGTTCAGTGAGAACATTCAATTCAGTATTCGTTTAATATTATTTTTATCATCGCATTTCATTTTATGATCTTTAAAAAGAATCAATATATCCATACCCATGTTCGAGCTAAGCATTATAAATTTGTAGAATATGTTATTACTTTTTAAATTTACACATATTTTGTCATTTACCAATAGCTAACTTGATCCAACCTAACGCCATCTAGAGGTAGCTAACGGAATTATCTTGTCATCAGGATGGTTTCACCCCTCTGGCAGTGGCGATGCAACAAGGCCACGAGAAAGTGGTGGCTGTACTTCTGGAAGCTGACACTAGAGGCCGTGTGCGTCTGCCGGCCCTTCACATCGCGGCCAAGAAAGACGACGTTAAGGCCGCCAACTTATTACTTGAGGTGATTTTAATTTCCTTACATCTACAAGAGAATACAGGTTTTCTTATGATTACACTTTGCATATATATCTTCACTAGCTTTACGACCGCGACTCTAGCTGTGTTGGCATCACCTTTAATCTCATGCAGTCCAAATTTTCAGGGATCCAAAGTGACTGTCCTTTAAATTGCAAGCTGGTTAAGCTGTGAAAGCGTACCAAATAGGTAGACTGAGAAAATGACTGTTCAAGGTGCATGCACTAAAATAGAGACCAGAACTATAAGTCTCTACACAGGAGTCCTTTGGCGGTAGAAAATAATAAGTTTGTGCAATGTTAAAGTTACGAAAATGATTTTTTAAGCTTTAAACTAAAGATATGTTTATATTGGGATGGTGGACGAAAAATTGAATAAATACTCTATTTCATACTCCATTATAAACTCGGTATGAGTTTGATTATAATGGAGTACCACACCTTTCTTATAATGTAACTAAGTGTATGAAAGAGTACGACTCCTTCATACACATACAAGAGATAGAATAAAATCAAATTATAGTCGTAATATTGTTTTCATTATAGTTAAGACCATCTACCGAATCAGGGAGTGTATATATATAGATTATTATATATGTATGCCGTGGGGTATCGGCAGAGTAGAATAGTACCTCCCTCTGTATCAGGTGTCTAAAAGGCGACTGAGGTATCAGAACCAACAGATGACTGTACGAGTATATCTATCCAGAACAGCGTAGCTCAAATGCTACAGGGCGTGGGTGGGCAGCAGCATCTTCGTCACGAAGTTACGCTCTGCGATTACCACTACGCGCGCAATTATGGGCAAAAATCCCCCTATCTTGGGGAAGCCTATGTCAGTGGACTTTTTTATTATACCATAAACTCTTGTTTTCTGATCCTTAGAACGAGCATAACCCAGATGTGACCTCAAAGTCGGGCTTCACGCCTCTGCACATCGCAGCGCACTATGGCAATGAATCTGTGGCCAGGCTGCTTTTGGCCAAAGGTGCTGATGTCAATTGCGCTGCCAAGCACAACATATGTCCTCTCCACGTAGCTGCTAAGTGGGGTGAGTACATTGACTTGTATGTTTACAATTCTATAATGTAATGGTGAGAAGACCAATCAGTGTTGCCGTAACAATTAAATCTACAAGTACAGGAAAATGTTGCCGTCCTCTTTTTTTAATTTTATTTAATGTCTAGTTTGCACTCGCTGCAATCTAAGTATGTTTAAATCCCTAAGAAAGTCTTGGATTCCCGAGAGGGGAAGAAATCTCTATTACTCTCTGACAACTAAACTGTGCAGAGATCTAGCAGTAGTGAAAATAGAAAGCTAGCTCTATCCAATGGGAACATTTCTTCGGGACAAAATAGAAGAAGCCTTTGTATTATATAATATCTCTGTTCATCTGTTCCGAAATGAAAAAGTCACAAACATCCATCCATCCATACAAAATTTTGTTTATGATATTAGGATTAAATATACGATCAACTTAGTTCTTTATGCGTCATGAGTTAATGAATTTAATTCTTCTTCATTTAGCTTCATTCTAGAATAATCTTGACGCCTTGTATTAGCTAAATAAGTTCAATAAAGATTTCTTAAGAAATTTATGACAACTTCTACCCTATATTAAGTGCCGTCAACGTTAACAGATAGCGTTAGTAATAACATAAAATATGGTTCGTGCCCAATGGCGCAGATGGTAGTGATCCTTTCTTGTGGATGTTCACCAGGGGTCGTAGGTTCAATTTCCATCCAGAGCAAATATTTATATGATGATATTTGTTTGTTCTGTGGTTAGGTGTTAAATATATGTATTTATATAGTATATTTGTGATTCCTCTGTTATCTGGCGTCCGTAACACAAGTGCATTAAGCGACTGACCAGAGAGTCAAGTCCATGTATGAGATGTTGTGAGAATTTATTATTATTATTACATAAAATATTATCTCTATACTAAACCACTCAACGCTGTACAGATGTTGCATAATTATTATATGATAGTTGAAAACAGTGCCAGACTTTACAGACTTTTAAACACTGTATGACTAACATGATGTGTAAGTTGTTTTATTGATATTATGTATACAGGCAAGGATAACATGGTGTCTCTACTTTGCGACAACGGTGCTAACGTAGAGGCGCGCACAAGAGATGGGCTGACACCTCTACATTGCGCCGCGCGCTCTGGACACGAGAGAGTCGTAGAGGCTCTGCTAGATAGAGGAGCACCAATTACGAGTAAGAGCAAGGTAAGGCATTGCTGGTTATTTTTTTGTAAGACTTTTTTTTTATGACTGAGTCGTCAGACAAGCATACGATCCGCTTAACATCACCGTAACCTAAAAACGTTCGTATTATCACAATGATATCACTAGCACGTTGTCAAGATTGTGATTTGATGATATTACGTTACATTACCCAGTCATTTCATTGCCTCTGTCATCCTTCAAACTGAATCAATGCAATTTGAACACTGATGTTTGGCGGTAGAAATAGATGAGGGTGAGGTATCTATGCAGGTTAATACTAGTTAAAATTTGTAGTATGTTAGTTGACAATAAGGCTTTACCTTTAATAGTTTGGCAGTTTAAAATAAATCAATCAGACAATCATTCAAAATATCAATCTGTCAATATTTCGGTCTCAAATCCCAATCCAATAAATTTTCTATTTTTGGTTATTAAATTAAAGATTTTCAACATATATTCACACTGATATAATTTTAGTTTTCAATTTGTATTATAACTTGAAAAAATAAAAAATTATAAGCAGAAATATTACGATTAAATAGAGGTTTGCATTTTGACAAACATTTTAATATTCGCGGTTGCACTAGCAAAGTTCCTGATTCTATTAAACACGAGGATCATCATTATCGTCATAACTGCCATTGGAAGTCCACTGCTAGGAATAGGCCTCTCCAAGAAAGAGGGAATTTTGTCCATAATTGACGCGCTGGGCAAGCGTGTTGGCAATCGCAGAGCGCAGCTTTCGCAGTTGGGATGCTACTGCCCATCCCCACCATATGCATTTGAGTTACACTGTCTCGGATGGATATACCACCATTTGTCGGTTCTGGTATACCTAGTTATGAGAGAGGTGCCGGTATCTCACGGTAAGAATAGAAAATAATTTGTGTAATTGCAGACATTACATTTTTATTTATATGTATGTACAGACGAATAAATATAAGTCTATAATCGCATCTTAAAGGCGTTCGAATTGCATAAATATCATTTTTCTAGAACGGACTAGCACCCTTGCACATGGCAGCCCAGGGTGACCATGCCGAAGCAGCGCGTGTGCTTCTGTCCCGAAGGGCGCCGGTCGATGACGTCACCGTGGACTATTTGACCGCGCTACATGTCGCTGCTCACTGCGGCCACGCCAAAGTCGCTAAGTTGCTTCTAGACAGGTAAGGTCATTGGTCTTTATTCTATTTTTAAAATCCTGGAACCCGATATACTCCATTCATTTGTTATTTAACTCTTTGGAATGGCATTATTGATTACTAATTATTATGATTAATTATTTACAATAATTGTATTTTATATTCATATGTATTGATTTTGTCTGGATTATGGAAGAAATATTATACATCATCATACCAGCCATTATAAGTCCACTGCTGGACATAGGCCTCCCCAAGAAAGGGGGAACTTTGCCCATAATTTCCGCGCTGGGCAAGTTTATTATAGGTAGCTTTTGTGACGGGGATGCTCGCGAGTGGGGATGGGCACGCCCCCGCCCTATAGATTAGTTATACTGTTTAGGCTGGATATACCGTCATCTTTCGGTTCTGGTATTTTAGTCTCCTTTTACGAGGTACTATACTACACGACAGAAACACTTTAAATTCATTAAAATAACTACTATTTAAGAGATACTATTCTTCTGTGGCGGTACCTCACGTCAATATTATTATTATTAAAAAAATATTATTTGCAATTCAAGCAACGAATATTTTTGTTATATAAAGTCAAAGAAAAGCGAGTAAACAAAAACATTTCGTTTATTTACAGATTTTATTTTGTCTGTGATCAAGATGTTTCCCATTTTAACGTTTTTTAATTTGCTTTCATATACGGTGCCGAATCCAAAAAATGTATCGAACGATATCGGAAGATTCAGTTCGTTGTTGTTGTAGTTTTACAATCAATTCTCAGATATATCTGATACAGTTCCTTTAACTAAAATCAATTTACTGACAACTTTTTTATGACTTACCCGACATACTTCACCGCAGTTTATAGACTTTCATATTACAAAGACATCACTAGCGCAATACCAATTTTGTGCTTGAAGATATTACGTGACACTACCCAGTAATTTCACTACCACTCTCACCCTCCAAACCAGAAGTGCGAACATAGTAAATTTGTAAGTTATTCTAAAATTGCAACTTTAAAACAGACATCTCCTGTATAATAAAGGTATAGTTTATTATAGCCAAGATATTGTCTTTTTCTTATAATTTAATGTATTCATTTTGTCTGCAGAAATGCCGATGCTAACGCTCGAGCGTTGAATGGGTTTACTCCGCTGCATATTGCTTGCAAGAAAAATAGGATCAAGGTCGTTGAACTACTTCTGAAATACGGAGCCAGTGAGTATTTTAAATTTCATGTTTAGGAATATCTTTATATTAATACGTGAAGGAAAACTGTCGGTTCTGGTACCTTAGTCGCCTTTTACCACACCTGGTATAGAAGGAGATACCATTCTTCTCTGCCAGTACCTCACGACAGAAACACTTTAATTTAATTCGATGAACTACTGTTTGAAGACACACAAGACTGCATATAATAATATGCAGTTATCACAAATTTACACAGGGTAATAACAAGCAATTAAACCTGAAATAAGTATGATAATGCCCTATGATCACCATCATCATCATATCATCCCACACATCCACTGCTGGACATACCAAATTAACGCCAGAGCGTGTGGTTTTATCCCGCCTGGAATAAACGACTCCCCAAAACCTTTACCAGGTCATCCGTCCATTATTCGGGGAGTCGTCCCACGCTGCGCTTTTGCAGTTATCACATCATTAAAGAGACAATATCTTGATGGTGTTTTTGTCCATTATTATCCAATTAACTGACACAGGTATCCAAGCTACAACGGAGTCAGGGTTAACCCCGCTCCACGTGGCTGCGTTCATGGGCTGCATGAACATCGTGATCTACCTGCTTCAGCATGAGGCCAACCCTGACGTGCCTACTGTCAGGGGAGAGACTCCTTTGCATTTGGCTGCGAGGGCAAACCAGGTATGGCTACTATGGAAACTACTTCAGGAAACGAAAGTTTGATAGATATTTATTCCAGAGTCAGACAGGACTAAAATTGGCATTAAATATCCGAATTAGTGTCAATACTTTGTCTTAGTATATGTGACAATATGCATAAATATTTATCGTTTATATATAATACTGTATTTTTTTATATAAATAAAAATGAATCGATAGAATATCCGTACACAACTCTAGAACGAAAGCATCAAATTGGATATATTGTTTTATTTATACGGAATCAGCACGTTCTAAATTTGCATGGAAAATTTAATAATATAAGTAGTTTTTGTAAGTTAAGTTAGAAACCCAAGAGTAGGATTAAAACTTCCACAGTAACACGATCGTCATCAGTAGGATAAAAATTACTATCCGGGCAAAGTCGGGGCGGGTTGTTAGTTTCTAATAATTTAGACTTAGAAATATTACTCCTTTTAGGAGCATAAGATACAATCTATCTTTCTTGACTTAAATACATTCTGTAGCTAGATTTTAAAAAAGATTTATGAATATTGGGCCTGAATATGATAAATTTATGAATATGGAATACGGGCCCGATGGCGCAGATGGTAGTGATCCTATCTCATGCGCCAGTGGACGTGGGTTCGTTCCCAACCAAGGAAAATTTAAAAAATGGTATTTGTGTTTGTCCTGTGTTTGGGTGTTAATAGTATCTATTTAAGTATTATATTTGTGATTCCTGTGTTGTCTGATGTCTATAACACAAGTGCTTAAAGCGACTTACCACGGAATCAGGTCAATGTATAAGGTGTTGTGTAAATATTTACTAAATCTTTACTTATTGGCGATGTTTTTTTTTAGTTATAGAATAGTTGAATAAAGAACATATTTACTATATTTCGAACTGGGTGTATCAGGTACTTGCATTATTTATTTTATTTAGGTCAAGAGTTTATTTAATCAAACCAAACAACACTGAAATCAGAATCTATTAAAATGAAAATTGTCGGTTAGCATTTTCCATATCTGTATATTCAATCAACAGACAGACATAATACGCATCCTGCTTCGCAATGGCGCAGCGGTGGAAGCGAAGGCTCGTGAGCGCCAGACGCCACTGCACATCGCATCGCGGCTTGGCAACGTTGACATTGCTGTGCTGCTGCTTCAGCACGGCGCTGACGTCAGGGCCATGACAGCTGACCACTACAACGCGCTGCACATTGCTGCTAAACAGCACAATCATGATGTAAGTGGATATGTGTTCCGATATCATGACAAGTTAAGCTCAATTCCTACTAACTTCGTAACTGCCTCTTTTTGCATGGTTTCTGGACGATTGGATCATTTTGGAAGCGCAGTATACCTTAGCAGTAAAGGCATTATTCCATAAGTAACGGGTAGACTTGGAATTGAACCCATAAATACCAAAGCAGAGTAACGAAGGCCACTTCTGGTCGCGCGCTGTTAACTCGATGTAGAAAAGTGTCTGCGATTGTTGATCTATCGATATTCACGGTACCTGCGTAGGTATATTGATTTTGCGTAGTACCCACTTATAAAGTAACTGGATTTAATGCTGTTACTGTAATTCTTGTGAAAATTATCATCATATCAGCCACTAGAAGTCCACTGCTGGACATGGGCCTCTCCAAGAAAGAGGTTTTTTGGACATAATTACCGCGATGGGCTAGCGTGTTGGCAATTGCAGTGCGCAGCTTTCGCGATGGCTGCTGCCTTGTGCATTTGAGCTGCACTTTTTCGAATGGATATACCACTATCTATCGGTTTTGGTACCTTCGTCGCCTCTTACGAAACCTAGTACAGGGGGAAGCACTATTCTACTATGCCGGTACCTCGCGGCTTTTTTGAGAATAAAGATCTTAAACTAGGTAAACTTGTGGACCTCAGATCCAGTAGATTCGATATTCATTCATTTTAAGGGTTGCGGAAATCTGACTTGAGTTTATTTAATGATTATCACAGTAAAGATATCATGGAATATGCAGACAAGGTAGTTATCATATTCGCCCTTCAATCCGGGAATTTCATCACCACTCATTCCTCGAGATATTGATGCATGTCCTTGAATTGAACATAGTCCATTTTCTTCCAATTAACAGGTCGCTGCAGCTCTGATAGAGCACAATGCCCCTCTGACTGCGACAACAAAAAAAGGATTTACTGCACTCCATCTAGCTGCCAAATATGGCAATCTTAAGGTAAACCTTTATTTCTAGATTGCCTGCTTGTCTCTAGGAAAACTTTAGGAGAACTCTGGTACCTAATAAGATACCTTATTTCTTGGATTAGGTGGCAAACCTTCTACTTGCTCACGGAGCATCACCAGACCAGGCTGGTAAGAACGGAATGACGCCACTTCACGTCGCCGCACAGTATGATCAGCAAGCTGTAGCTACCACCTTGCTTGAGAAAGGAGCTGATGCCAAGGTAACCATTTGGACAACTATAACAGACAGACAGTGTAGTCATAGCTACCAAAACTAAAACGTTACCAAAAACTTTACGTAATTTACTTTTTCTGATACGTTTAATATATAAATGGTTATTAATAACTAGATAATAGTTTACAATGGAAAAACTAATTTAAATTCTAATATAAGAAACTTGGATTTTACTGTATCACGCTAGTAACATGCAAAAATTAATCAATTTGGCGAGATATTAATTAAAGAACCTAAAAAAACTTTACTCTCATAGAACAGCAGAAAGGACTAGTATAATCCTATATTTGAGATTATGTTTCTCAGTATCATGATAGCACCTGTATAAAGTTAACTACTAGTCATAATCGTCCTTCAGAAAAGGGGAATCTTACTAATGCCCTGATTTTTCTTTAGGCTGTAGCTAAGAATGGACACACTTCTCTCCACATTGCTGCCCGCAAGAACCAAATGGAGACAGCTGCGACTCTTTTGGAGTATGGAGCTTTAACCAACGCGGAGTCCAAGGCCGGTTTCACGCCGCTGCACTTGGCTGCCCAACAGGTACGTGTTATGAAATAGTATGTTGTAGAATAAAATAATAGTTTGTTGAAGATATAGGTTTCGGGCAGGACTTGAACCTGCATCTTTACTATGCCGGAGAACTGTACTACCTTTGTGCCACCAAGACTTTAGTAGACACGTTTATGTTTCATAATGTTCCTAATACTTTTTTTTGTAAATATTATCTTCACTTAAATAATCCGAAGTGTTTCACCTTTTCCATAATCTATGTCTTTCCATAATCCGTGTTTACCTGAAAGAGAGAAGTGTCTTGCGAAAAGTTTTAGGGTCGAGTGTTAATACATATATATTTTTTGTGATAACACACTTTCAGGCACTTAGACGGCTAAGTAATTCCTTTCGTTGCCTATAGAAAAAAGGATATGATATATTTACATTTTTTTAAGAGATAGGAGTTTAACTTCCTGATGTGGAATCGTTTGTATCATCATCATCGTAGCAGCTGTAAAATGTCCACTACTGGCCATAGGCCTCCCCAAGAAAGGGGTAATATGTTTATAATTGTAGCGTTGGGCAAGCGTGATAACTTCGTGACGGGCTGCGGGTTCGCTGCCCATACTCGGTTACATTTGAGCTACATCGCTTTGGATGGTTATATTACTATCTGTCAGTTCTGGTACCTCAGTGGCCTCTCACAAAACCGGGTACAGGGAGAGGTACTATTACACTCTGCCGGTACCACAAAGCCAAAATGTTTATCACTTTTCAATTAAATATTTATTTTTTCATGATCAGCAACAAGGCAGAAAAATGTCATTCCACTTGCACTACAAAGTTAAATCAGACTTGTTTTTACAGGGCCATACAGAAATGTGTTCGTTGCTCTTGGAGCATGCCGCTGAAGTAGACCAGCAGGCCAAGAACGGACTAGCAGCTCTCCACCTGGCTGCCCAAGAAGACAGAGTGCCTGTCGCTCAGCTGCTTGTGAAGAATGGAGCAGAGGTAAGCGAATCTTATATAAAGGTTAACATAGGTAACAAGGGTACCTTAAAATAAGAGGCAATCATTATACGATCTGTTTTTGTATAGTCTAGTTATAAATTTATTATATATATATATATTGTTCTTCTTTTTGTCCATCTTGATGTGCTCGATGGCTTTTTGATAATGTTTCTGCCTTGTGCGCCAACGGTAATAGGTTCGATCCTGGGTGACCAGGACAAATATTTATGAATACTTAAATTTGTTTCATAACACGCTATAAAGGGTGAATTTTTTCATATTACTTTAGATTTATGATTATGTATTCATTGTTTAGGAAGTAAAAAGTAAACATAGCTAAAAGTCATATAAAATATTTCATTTACACCTACAGGTGGACATTTGCACTAAAGGTGGTTACACACCTTTGCATATTGCAAGCCACTACGGGCAAGCGAACATGGTCAGGTTCCTGCTTGAAAATGGAGCTTCTGTCAAGGCTCAGACTACTCATGGGTAAGTCAGCTATTATTAAAAATAATTTTGTTAAACATGACTTCAGAGACGGCATTTACGTTAAACTTAGGCTTGACTCTCTTGATCTTATTTTATTTCACAGATTATAAATCATAACTATTTTGGTTCTGCCATTTAGATATAGAAGAAGTGATAAACAAATGTAGGCCACTGTGGCTCTTGCATTTGGAGGTAAAGAATATAGTAGCTATAAGATTCGTACTCTCACTACTAATAGTCAAAAAATAAGTTAAGTCTGGTTTTATCAGCCTCATTTGTGATAGAGTGAAAATGAAGCTTTTTTTGGACCTATTCAAGTATAAAAAGCGGCTAAATGATATATGAATAGCTGTGGGGTACCGGCGGCGAAGAATGTTACATCCTTTTGTACCAGGTGTTGTACAACTGACAGATGGCGATGTAACCTTTAGAAAAAGCGCAGCTTGGGGGTGTAGCTACAGGGTGGGGATGGGCACCAGCGCCCACCCAACGCGGCAATCAATGGCAAATATAACCCTATTCGGGGGAGGCCTATATCCAACTGTGGACTTTCTTTGGCTGATATAATGATGATGATGTGACGATACTGATGCAAGTTACCTTAAATGCCCTCGCACAGAAAACAGTCACAGTCCTTAAACATAGAGAAGTAGATGATTGTGGAAGACATCTTTCTGGTAGTTTTTAGTATCATGAAGAGTAATGATATTTTTCTCAACAGATATACCGCACTTCACCACGCCGCGCAACAGGGGCACATCAATATAGTGAACATATTGCTCGAGCATAAAGCTGATGCTAATGCTACTACTACAGTGAGTACACAGCTTTATTATAATACGACCTCGACCATATTTTTTAATATCAGAACGCTGTGCCTTTATTGATCAAATCTTTTTATTCATTCAGAATCCACACCTCTTATATAGCTAATAAATCCAGCCAATAAAAGATTTTACATTTGTAAACTAATGACATGAAGATTAGAGGTAGACTCATACAAAGGTCGTCTGCATTGGTACCTCACTCCAACCTGTTTCTACCGCTAACCAGCAGTGTTTGCACTGCTGTGTTTCGATTTGAAGTGGTAGAGAAACAGTGAAATAACTGGGTAATGTAATATATTATCTTCAAGTCCCAAGATTAGCAATGAGTAAGTGATTTAAGCTACGGGTGTCTATAGGCTGCAATGACGCTACTTCTCTAATAATAATAAAAAAGAAGAAATGTCTGGTTGCCCCAACAAATAAGAATAATATACTTGTGATCAAAAAAAATTAAACAATTTTAAAATGGTACAGCGATTTCTTCCGGACAACCTTATGATGAAAAGTCAGTAAATATAATGAAATAGGTAATTGAAAGTGCACCCAATTGAAATATACAGTCGAATATCATATGCTATATAGTATAAATACATAAGACACAGATATATATACCTATAAATACAATTAATAGTGTAAGTGACACATAAGGCATTATATAAATGACAAGTAATGATACACGTCTACTGGGTCGATAAGTGATTTTCTAGTGAATATACACTTACAATAAAGAAAGGGTCATCTGATAACATATTCGCAATATAAGTACATCACATAAAGTAGTAGATATGATTTTAAGTCTTATACTTGTTAACAGAATGGCCAAACTCCTTTGGATATAGCGTCTAAACTTGGTTACGTGACAGTAATGGAGACTCTGAAGGAAGTATCCGAACCATCTATTGCTGCGGCTCCTCAGGAGAAGTACAAAGTGGTAGCACCAGAGACCATGCTGGAGACGTTCATGTCGGATTCGGAGGAAGAAGGAGGTAAGAGTTTCTTTGGCTGGTGTCCTCTGTCAATGATATTATAACACATTGATAGAAGGTATAAATGTAACGAAAAGCTCACATACATATCGACTCCATATTTTTAGAACCATTTGATTCTTACTAATTGTTAACTTTCCGCCTCCCTTAAAATGATACGAGTATATATAGGTGATAGATTATCTTTAACATTTTTAAGAGTATACTCTTATAGTAAATTGACACTTACATCCAACAGGTGAAGACACAATCTTGAACGACCAGCCTTACCGCTACCTGACCGCAGATGACATGAAATCTCTTGGAGACGACTCTCTGCCCATTGACGTAACCAAAGACGAGAGGACAGAGTCCGCTATGAGCCATAAGAATATTATGGAGTTGTCTCAAGGTCAGTCTTTCGTTTTCTATTTAACTGACTACATTGTATTTGATATCTTTATAGACGTTTATTTATATCCCGAAGAGGAGCTGTACGACAAAATAATAAACAAACATTTTTAATTAGGTATATTATGTCATTCCACTGCAGGTTCAGTTTTGCAATAATATGAAATGGCTATGAAAGCTTTCAGGCATTATATTTTACTATTAGAGAGCTTATAAGAAATATTTATCGCCATTGCTGTGGTCTGGTTTGAAGGGCGAGAGAGGCAATGACATTATTGGATAATATTACATAATATCTACAAGACACAAGGTTGGCAACGCGCTAGTGATATTATTGTGATAATACTAGCGTCTATAGGCTGCGGTCACGTTTACTTTTATACGGACCGTATGCTTATTTGTCGACTTACTGATATTAAAAAAATATCATTACCAATCATCATCAGTTATATTTCAGCCAAGCTAACACACTTCAAGCCAACACCTGACGAAGCTGCAGAAAAACGACGGCGTTATTAGAAGAAATCATGTTATTCTGATAACGTCCCTATGTTTATAAAAAAGGTCTTCGGCAGATTCAATCAGAGACAAGAGACAAGTCTCTGTACATATATGAAACGTCGGTGAAAATGTTGTAAGCGCGATGCAGAACTATTTGTTGTAACGTGTTCTTCATGGCGTTGCTACTATAATATTGGGCTTAATAGTGACGCTATGAAAAATATGTTATGTCAATCGATCAACGAATGCTCATCGGAGTGACAACCTGTGTACGTGCCACCACAATGATCGTCTTATGTGTCAAACTGTATTATATTTATAGATTTAAATAAATTGTATGTTAACTCCATATACAGAATATTATACATTCATGCATATGTCTTGTGTAGCAATGTAGAACAGTACCTCTCCCTGTACCAGGTGTCGTAAGGGGCGACTGGTTACTGGAAACCGACAGACGGTGGTATATCTACTTAAAGCAGTATAGCTCAAATGCTACAGTGTGGGGATGGGCAGCAGCATTCCTGTTACAAAGCTACGCTCTGCGATTGTCACCATGCCAGCATAGCACAGCAAATATGGGCAACTTCTCCCTTTCTTGGGGAGGCCTGTGCCCAGTAGAGGACGTTTTATAATTGTTTTGATGATGTTGATACATACATACAAATGTATTTAGGAAATCATTAAACATTTCTCATCAGTTTATACATTGGGCATCCATTACTGGACATTGGCCTCCTCAAGAGATTCTCAATAGGTTATATTTGGATTGACTAAAAATTGTAAACTCTCGCATATAATTACTATGTATTCTTACTGATTATAATTTTGTAGCGTATCTTTGGTAATTTAGTAATGCAATTGATAGATGATATGTTCAGATTGATCGTGCATTCAAATCATCTTCGACCTTAAATTGCAATATTATAAGATGTCTTATAATATTCCAGGATCAGTGAATGGAATGCCCTACCAGCCTGCCCAAGAAGTCGTGGTGAAGAGCATCAGCCGGTACAGCACTGCGCATGCTCCCGAGGGATATTGCTACAACGTCGATCCCACACAGCCCAAGTTAGTGTATATTTGTGTATCAATATTATGAACTTGCATAACTTGAGATACTGAAAACTATTAATTGGATGGAGTATACTTACAAAACGATTAAATTTGTGTTGTCATTAAGATATAGAAACGGCAATTTGTCTTCATGAATAGATCCTACGCTCTTTGTTTATAGAAACATTTCGCGTCATGGTATTTATCCACGGTCCAGACTGAAATTCTTTTCTATTAAACCTAATATTTACTAGAAAAAAATCATCTAGTCTCAAGTGCCAGGCGGGAGTCGAACTTGTATTTTTCCATTACCGCACTTCCGTTGTGCTACCAAGATCCCAAGTCATGTCGAATTTTTTATAGTGCTCTATTTTGTGATGAGAAGTCAGCGTTATTTCTTTAATGTTGTAGGTACCTACAAACACTCTGATATCAAACTTTTACAAGTTTGTAGATCAACAAAGAAGAAATAGTTATTTAATTACTATGAGAGTTTTTATGCAAAGAAAAAATATGTGTATTTAAGAAGATATTTACAAGCTTTTATGGGCAGCCAAAGTGTGTCAGAAATCGTTCGACTAGCTGTTTATAGAGGTGTGTTGGTTCCAACACTGACATATGGTAGTAAATATTGGGTATGGCTGAAGAAACACTTCAAAGTATATTTGGTGTGAGTTTGAGAGATAGTTTAAAGAATAGTGCTATAGGAGATCAATGTGGTGTAAAAGATAATGTTGTGACAACAATAGGCGAAATTGGTACAGTAAGACCGAGACAAACATATATATCTTTGGCACAATTCAAATTCAAATCTGTTGATCGTTGACACACAATGTTGTGTGAAACGTTTAAATTCAGATTTTTAAAGGTCTGCCTAGAGTAAATTAAATTTGGATCCTCATATAGTGTCGGGCTGTTTTGGAATTGCCAACTTAATAGAGACATCGATTCCGCGATGAAGCAAATAAAAATATTTATTTGCTATCTAAGTGTATGTATATCAGGCAGTGCAGCTGAAGTGTACAGGACACTGCTTATAATATTTTATAAAAACTTTAAATAAACTAAAAACTGTTAGTTTTAATATACATATTAAAACTACAACTAAATAAATTAAAATTACAATACAAATATCATCAAGTTAATTATAATTTTATTATTACTAATACGCATGATTTTTTTTAAGTTTTACTTGTAATCAAAATATTCTTTTACTGAACAAAACGATTTTATTTACTAAATATTTTTTGAGTGTAACTTGGAATCTATTTTGGTCTACGGTATTTATTAATTCCTGGGGTAGTTAATTAAATATTTTTATTGCCGTATACCTAGTAGGGGTTTGTATTTAGCATTGTATTAGTATTAATGCTGTGCTTGTTATTGATTAAATAAATTGGATTTCAATTATCAATGGAGATAAGAGAGTAGGTAAATGGATTATGCAACGTTATAATAGCAACTCTATTAAATATGACATTGATATTTAATATTTCAGATTAATATGTGTCTAATGAAAATGATTCTCGCACGCTTACCCCAACTTGGAAATCCGCAGGAAGAAACTTCAATGGAAAAAGTACGTGAAGTTACAATATTGTTTTATTACCTTCAACTTGTGATATTCACAAAGTTTTCTTGTTTTAACGATATGAACACTAATTTTTTCAGGGACAGTTGTAACATTAATTATTTTAATCTTAGCTAATTTATATCTACTATTATCTAGTGGATGAACGAATTAAAATGTATATCAATTTCATAATTATATTTCTGTCTATATATTAATACATGTGGCGAAAATATTATACCTCCATTTTTTTTTAATTGCGTAAAAGGATGAACAAGTAATTTGTCAGTTAAAAATAACGTGAAGAAGAAATGCATTAAGTTTTTTCTTTTATAGAAAATAACCTTAAAATACATTTAAATCTTTATTGAAATAAATATTAATTGTGTAATGCATATTAAACAAATGATAAAAATGTTTAAAAAATTGTAATTTTTAAAGATTCAATTAGTTATTAGTTACACATTCAGACACAAATTCACGAATTTGAAGACTACGCCCGAAACACTATCGTATTATTATTATATTAACTAGTTTTCCAATGTTGTATCCGTGATCAGTTTCCTGGTATCATTCCTTGTGGACGCCCGGGGCGGCGCTCTGCGCGGGTGTCGCGGGGGAGGCGTCAGGGTCATCGTTCCCCCGCTGTCTGCACAGCAACCCACTAGGATTACTTGCAGGTAACTCCATCAGCTTGTTTCCCTCCACATCCTGTATCCCTTAAGGTGGAATAGTTACATATGTCCTCCGTTATGGACAAAATTATTTTATTTAATTACTAGTGGCCTGTCTCGATTTCATCCGGGTATATAGTAAAATCAGTTTAGGTAATCCAAGTCTCCATATAAACTTCCCGAACCTATTAAAGCTGTATGAAACTAACTATGAAAATTACTAGCAAAACGTGAGGTACCTCCCCTGAATAGTACCTCCCACTTTACCAGGTGTCCTAAGAGACGAAGACTAAGGTACCAGAACCGACAGATGGCGGTAAATCCGGAACAGTGCAGCTCAAATGCACAGGGCATGGGCAGCAAAATCCCTGAAAATGCTCATAATTGCCAGCGCCTCCTTTCTTGGAGAGGCCTATGTCCAGCAGTGGACTTTCAGTGACTAGCAAACAATATAAGAAATATGCATTTTAGTGCGTCGTTCATACATTTCGAGGATTCATTTATATTTATATAGATTCTATATGTTGGCAATCAGGTGATGATATAGCTACAATAGCCTCATGAACTTGAGCATACAATTTTTTTTCAATTCAAAATGCAGTAATGCTGGTATTGCTGTTTAACGGTAGAAATAGCTTAAAATTCTACAAGAACATAGAACCCGAAATCTATCCAACAAATTGTTAAGGTTTACAGAACTATAATCTAAAGTGGAAGTGACACTTTAAACTCATACTACTTTAAAATATTTCGTTAAATATACTTGATTTTAATTATAATAAATATTAACAATAAATCCACAATATCTCATACATTGACCTGACTCTATGATAAGTCACTTAAAGCACTTGTACACTAAACACTATATGTCCTGGGTGGAGATCAAACTCACCACCTTTGGCGTACAAGTTAGGATCACTACCGTCGGCGCACTCGGGCCCGTCATTTTGTATTTAATCAAGAATATGTTGGCTTACAGATATCTGAAACCGTCGCGAATCAACCACATGCCTCCATTGATGGAAGGTGAAGCCCTCGCTGCGAGGGTTTTGGAAATGGGTCCCGTTTCCGCTAAATTTTTAGGGTAAGTGAAAGAATGTACTTTTATAGTATTTCGCACATACGTTTTTAAAGTTTTTGTCACAATCTATCTCCACGATATATAATAATTAGTATTCTCCTCTTATGAATTCCAAACATGGTTGAAAAAATTGCATATTCTTAGTCTCACTTTTGATTGATAGAGATTTCGATTTTTTTTACATATTTTTTTACTCTATCTACAGACCTGTAATACTAGAAGTGCCACACTACGCATCTCTCCGTGGAAAAGAACGGGAGATAGTGATTCTTCGATCCGATAATGGTACTAGTTGGCGAGAGCACAACGCTGACGCTACTGATGATGTCGTGCAAGATATATTACATGAAACTTTAGAGATAGAAGGTAAGTTATAAAAAGATGTCTTAAAAACCGTGAGGTACCGGCAGAGTAGAATAGTACCTCCTACTACACTAGGTGTTGTAAGAGGCGACTAAGGTGCCGAACTGACAGGCAGTATATCCATCCGAAACAGTGCAGCTCAAATGCACTGGGCGGAAATGGCCAGCAGCATCCCGCAATCCGCATCGCGAAACCTGCGCTCTGCAATTACCAACACGCCTGCCCAGCGCGGCAATTGTGGGCAAAATACCTCCTTTCTTGGAGAGGCCTTTTCCAGCAGTGAACTTTCAATGGCTAGTGTGATGATGATGGTCTTAGAAACAGATAAAATAAATTATAACGATAATTATAATTATAAAATATATAATAATTATAAAATATTCATAATGTTTACTATCTATTATATCTTTTATTATTGCAATCTGATACGCATTCTTTTTGTTAATCTCTTTATTTTTATATTAACTAATAATATATTTAAATGTTTCTGCAGAAACCAATGAAGAAGAGAAAGGATGGGACGCGCCGCGTGTCACTCGCATCCTAACACATGACTTCCCCCAGTATTTCGCCGTCATTTCCCGTATCCGACAGGAAGTGCATGCTATCGGCCCAGAAGGTAATAATAATTTTCGAATTATTGATTCCAAAGATTTCATTAATTAGCTATTATTCTTTGGCTTATGTAAAACTAAAAACGGAATCTTATCTATGCTAAAAATTTATTCTCAAATACCGTCAAATTTATGAATATTTAAGTTTTAAGTGATTATTTACCTGTATGTTTCAGGTGGCATGGTCTCCAGCTCAGTAGTCCCACAGGTTCAAGCTGTGTTCCCTCAAGGCGCGCTCACTAAGAAGATCAAAGTGGGCCTTCAGGTAAACCTCTTCAAGCCTCGGAAAGGTGTCAAGGACAAAAATCTTAAAAAGATTACTGTAAATAACGTGTCTAAGAAAAAACGGTTCTCCCTTATTTGGTAGGACCTTAATGATTGGTGATCCTAAACTGAAGGTAGCTTTAAACCATGTATACTTTTTATGTTGAATGGATTCTTCTAGACACAGTAGTAGTTTTCGTAGAAATCGTAGATTTTCTGGACATCTTCTCTGCAAATATAAAGGCTCATTAAAAGAGAAGACATTTTAACACTTTGAAAAAATTAGAAAAATTGTAGTGTTATCACTAATTATGATTGATACTTGTATATGAAGGTCAGGATTAAAAAAAATATATTTTAACGATATAACTGAGCTTAGCGTGATCGTTTCTAAAAATATGCGAATTCGTGATAAAAGCATTGAAACTTTGTTTCTTTTAGATAACAGTCTCATCGTAGACATAAAATAGTGATTTGAACAATAAGCAAAATATTTTCGATACAATAGTAAAAAAGTATTTTAAAAGTTACCATATAGTCTTTAAGTATTTTCTTAGATATTACACTAAGTTTAATATTCTTACTTAAGTATCGATAAAAGAACGTAACAATTTATTAATTTGACTAGTCTTTAATAGTTGCCTTTATTGAATTGACTGAACTGAGAAATCTACAATTTTTTACACAATGTCCACATTTAAGAGGCAAAATAAACAACCGTTACCTTCTTTATCGATCAATTTTTTATAGTAAATATAAGTTAACACGAACATTTATAACCTGACTTGGTCAGTTTCTACCAGCTATGTAGTCTAACGAATATTTTAACCCATTTTTAGCTTCTCGAACCTAAATAAAACTTACCTTACGATGTTATACATTTTCATCCATTTACTATTTCTTGTCTATTGTAATTGTCTACGTATGAAATTTCTATTTTAGAGTTATTCCAGGATTTGTTTAATTACTCGTCCTTACTTCATTTGCCAAATCTGTTGTGTTATACATATTTAGCTGTAGTTTTACGAAATAGTCAACAAAAGTACAAAATGGATTGCCAAATTTTTTACCAGTGTTTATTTTATATTGATATACAGAGACTTGCTTAGGTTTAGCATTACGTACGGTTTTTCATATGGAGTCTGAAGATTGTAATGCATTATTATATTAATCAAATATATCTCTTTAGTGATTCCATTAGAAAGATCAATATTTTATACATTTTATATCTTATTTATCGTTATTATTATCTGTATCACATATCGTATTCGTAGTCATCGTACTGGATCATATTATGCAATTAGTATACAAATGTGATTACTCAATATAGGAGAATACAATATTTCTTTAAACTAGTTTAAGTACGTTGCTCCTATAGGGATCATCTCTTACCCAATAAATTTAGAATTAACTTCAAAATATTTAAGTGGTTCCAATGTAGTCTGGATTTCAATAAACACATCATTTCTATCATTGTTTGTTTTCTATTTAAGCAATATTGAATTATATGAAATCACTATGAATTGAAAATTAAGTTTTTCTCACACAGTGTCTCAACGCTACAACGAAATAGTAATAAATTTCTCTAGTTGGTCTTTAGGTGAACAATATAGCATGTTTTATTGTTACAAATGGTATACGAACTTGCAGTATGTGTTTTATCTAAACTTTATATACACCTTTTAGATACATATATGTTGGTTTTGCTATGTGTGATTTACGATTGTAAATAACCGAATTTGGAGTGACGTATTATTGATATTGTTTTATTTAAGTAGTCATAATAAGTATTTTAAGGTAATTGCTAAATTTATTGGGTACTGTCTATATATGCTTGGATTAAAATTGTCATATGAATGTTATGCGAACTATGTCCGGTATTTCCTAAAGACCAAACGTGAGAGTTGCATGGTTTAATTTTGTTTATTTTTGCTATTCTTTTCATGATTTGAGCTTGTTTATTAGTATTGAAGTGTGTGGCATCTTGAGTTTCAAGCGCATGTGTGAGAAATAGATGAACTTGCTGGACGAAAAATGGAAGTTTTGTTTTCATATGCTTTCCCTGTGATTTCATATGTTCATATTTGCTTAATTCTGCACCAAACGCTCTCCGCCACCCACATTTTATTTTCATTATTTTAACCAAAACTTATTGATGTGAAAGTTTATTTATGATAAACGTAGTGACTTTGTTTAATGTCAATAAAGAAAATGGTGCAGTATGGTAAGTAATATTCAATTTATTTAGAGCAGCAATTTTATAATTTCGACGTCAAATGTCAGCATGGAGGCTTTGAAAAGGCAACTTTTGCGTTTGGTCTTTAGATGGCATAAAACGTAGGCGATATTTTTGTTATGATATAAAGTAATATTATAATTTTCACAGGCTCAAATAATTGACTCTGAACTGACTGCCAAGCTTCTGGGTCGGGGTGTAGCGGTGTCTCCAGTCGTTACCGTCGAGCCACGTAGAAGAAAATTCCACAAAGCTATAACTTTAAGTATGCCGGCTCCAAGACCTCACACTCAAGGAATGACCAATCAATACAGCACCTCATCAGCTCCTACGCTAAGGCTTCTATGCTCTATATCAGGTATGACTATAATAGTTTGCTTGTATTTGAATACAGATCTATTTGGTTATGGACATGTAAAAGGACTTTTATCAGATTTAATTAGTTTTGTGTGTTATAAAAAACAGCACGATATCTACAAAAGTATTTATTTATTTGATTGATAAATGTAATTCGAGTTGATAAAGGATCCTATGATTGTGTAAACCAAAAATGGTCTGTAAAGTGTTGTAATGGAGTATGGCTTACGTTAGCTATTTTGACGACATAATGATTCGCTTGCAAAGCCAGGAGGTAAGTACGCCTAGTATACTAATTAGGCTTTAAACTACTCCTTTGCTTTAATTTGATAAGGTAAACTGTGTTTAGAAAAATAAATATTCCATTCCAACACACTAGTGTAGAATTTAAAATAGAGAATTCGGTCATTCAGTCAACTCGTTAGGTGCGTATAGATTTTATTACAGTCTATGATTATTATGAGATCGGTAGATAATTACATAGATTTTGATCATTTTCAAATACTGGATTTATATAGTATTGATAGTTTAATATTTAGAATTCAGAACGTCAGTATATTGATATAGATTTTTATTCTTGATCAATTAATAAATAGCGTAGCTAAAGAAACATTACAGTTATAGACTAACTCCCGATTTTCTAGACAAAGGGATGAGCATGTTATTTTGGAAAGTTTAGTTTAGAATCATTTTCTTATTTGATTGACAAACATTACATTCGGGGCAAAGGAAAGCGGATAAATAATATTAAATCGAAGTCAGCCATCAAATACTCAATTAAGAGCGCTTATAGCAAATACACCAAGCAGCTAAAGGGAGCCCTCCCTGTGTGTGCGTTTTGTGCGTGTCTACATTGTCTTTGTTCTCGTGTGTTTGTGTGTGTTGCACGCTCGCCGTGTGTGGCGCTAATTCATATGCTGCCAACTATCGGCGTGCACCAACAGGGGTATTTCGCAAACGATCTCTCGAAGGTAAAAAATTAGAAATATTATAATACATAAAAATACTATAAAACAAATTCGAAATGTCGGTTTAAGTTTCATTGTTTTCAGTTCGATTTTTCTTTTTTTCTATATCGAAATTTGCGTTGTTTTCTGTTCACAAAATCATTGTTTTCAATGTGATATTTATACTCTAATCTGTGAGTTCCTGTCAAGAGTATAACTATCAGACACATTGTTTTCTTCCCTCTATCACTTTTGAATGCTTTTCTATATTTCGCTTCTCATTCATTCTTCCTCTTTGCACGGGCTGAACTTTTTACGCTTTGTTAACTCACATACACTCTGTATCATAACCATCTTTAAATCTTGGGACGTCAAGAAATGCACTGCGATTTATTCACTGGACGTTGTCGGTTTAGAACAAATGTACAAATAAAACGATTTCTAGACTTACTTGAGTTGCAATTGTATCGGCACGTTGTGAGGGAGTGTTTACACGAAATACCTGTTTGTTTAGTCTAAGCATAATCTTAGATGAGTTTCTCGATGCGGTGCCATTTTCTCCATATACATATATCATTGTTCTGCGTCAGTGTTCCCAAAAGTTAACCTTTAGTTGCTTGTACTAATCAAAGTTCTTTTCCAAAACGGCCTATCAGTTTTGTTCCATTTCATCTTCTCTACGTTTGTCTCATTTCTGTTCTTATCATTATTTCACTAAACACGTTTTGAGTTGATTGTTTATTTTGTTCAATTGGATTTTGAATTTTGTTCAGTGAATGTCCTTCGAGAGATCTGTTTTTGAAAGACCAGGCCAGCAATTTTGATAATTCGTCTGACGATGTAGTTTCATTGTTTTCATCGTGTGACTAAAGCACTATATTTGTAAGAAACAGGTGACAGTACACAGTGTGCCTCATTATTAGTCACATTTTCATTTATGAACTGTACGAAATGGTACGTTATTTATTGTTTTGTGTGATGTGTTGTCTTTGCTTTTGTGTGTTTGCTATAGGCCGTTTTGGAAGCATTTTGAGTTTGTCTTTTTTTAGTTTGTTATTGACCTGTCTCTCCGATTTCCAATCTCTCTTCTACATCGGTTACTACACATGAAGTATTTTTCTGTTAAACTGTCAAAAACGAAACACTTTTGTGAATTTGTTTACATACCGTGATGTGTAAAATGTTCTCGTAGTTTACAACTAGTAAGTAGTCAATTATATTAGATACTGACAATACTGCGGTAGAAGTAAAGTAAAGGCCTGCTTTGGAATGCTTTCTAATAAAATAGACAAATCATATTCAGAGTGGCAGTTGTAACTGCTGAATACTGCCTTTTTAGCTTCCATTGTACAACGTTGTGTCAATAAACATGTTAAAGTAGTAGCATTGTAAATTTCGAGGTAGTAAGTATTCCTAGTGCTTTATACTTATTCTTAACAAATTAAATATGCATTTGTAACCTCAGGCGGAACCAATCGCGCTCACTGGGAGGACGTTACCGAAAATACTCCGTTGACGTTTGTCAATGACTGCGTATCGTTTACTACAACTGTGTCGGCTCGATACTGGCTTATCGATTGCCGCCATGTTGAGGATGCAACCAAAATGGCAACTGAGCTGTACAGGTAATTAAACAGAATTATTTACTTTGCGCGTTTAATAATGACTGGCAACAGAAAGATGAAGCAGAACGAAATAATGAAACAGAATTACTTATCAAATCTGAATCTATTTTCAGGGAAGCCATCCACGTGCCATTCATGGCTCGATTCGTTGTGTTTGCCAAACGAACGGACGAATGTCAGGCACAGATAAGAATGTTCTGTGTCACTGATGACAAAGAAGATAAAGCCCTGGAACGGATTGAGAGGTTTATACAAGTTGCGAAGAGCCGCGACGTTGAGGTGAGATATTTGGTAATGACAGATTATGATAAAAACAACGTTTTGAACCGAAGTTCAATAGATAATACTTAAAATTTGGCAATAATGAAAAAGATAAAAGTAACAATAATTGTGAAACCAGATAATTCGAGATTTTATTTAATACATTACATATTTCAGGTGCACGAAGGGAAACCGATATATCTCGAATTTGGCGGTAATTTGGTACCGGTAGCCAAGTCCGGCGAGCAACTATCTATACCATTCCGAGCGTTCCGCGAAAACCGGGTCGCATATCCGGTGATGATCAAGACTCAAGACCTAGAGCCCATATGCAGGTGCCAATTTATGAGGGATCCGAAAGTACCTAAAGGAGAACCTTCACCAGCACCGGTGGGTTTGCTAGTTAGTTAGCAAAGCAATATTCTTTACAAATTTAAATAATCTTCTACATGAACAATTAAGAAAAATACTTAAATAATCAGCAAGAAATTAAGAAGTGATCTTTAGATGTATCGTATGTCTTTTAGATAAATAAGCATTTGTCTAATATTGCAACATCTTCGATCGCCAATACGGCTTCCATACATGGGTTCTTGCTGCAACCATAGACCTAATTAGTACATTAAAAAATTATATTAATGTTAAAAAAGTCATAGTGTCCTTTATATATTTGGTTAAATGTTATTTAGAGCTAAAATGAGAAAATACAACACTATGCAGCCTTAACTATAAATGATATTGCAATAAATCAATCATCGGAAGAACCTTGGTCCTGATAATTACTGAACAGGAAAAAAAGTCATCAATTCTGTGCTTCGTACGCAGAATGGTAGGCCTCCCAATAAAATCTCTTACATTGTTTATTTTTCACTAGTGAAACCACATCTGGACTATCTCATAGAAGTATGAGGTAACGTGGGCAAATCAATCCTAAAAGAAGTTCAAAACAAAATAATTAGTGTTGTTCAAATATGACCATCTTACGCCAATAAAATTAATTTACAATAAAACTAATATCATAAATCTTAATGAACTTTTTCACTTGCATTCTAATAAAAAAAAACTATTGAAATTAATGCATACTCAATTATTATTTAAAACAAACATGGAGATGGGAAAAGATTGATTCGTCGAGCAGACCACATTTGTCGATATCCCGAATCAACTATGGCAAGAAAAGCATAAGCTTTGAAAGAGTACAAATTAACAATAATTTGCATAAAGAAATAAAGGCCATAAAAATCAAACCCCTATTTAAAAATGCTTATAAACAACATATTAGATAATCATTAAAAGTTTATTTTTTTTAAGTTTATATTTTTATTCAGTTTACACACATTTTACTTCTAACTAAAATAGATTCCGAAGAAACAAAAGTCTAAAAGGGACTACATAAGTAACTAAAGTAAACTTTTTTATTTCTTTTTTATAAATATTTTTTAATAAACATATATATGTTTATATAAATCATAATATTTATAAATATGAAACTGGTGAAAGAAAAAAAAGCACATATGAATAGAAAAAAAAGTTAGTAGATTTAGTGCATATTTTAACTGTAAGTAAAATGTAAATTTCTTACGAGTTAGATGACATTTCTTCTTTAACCTTAGATGTATAATCTACTTAGATTTATAATTTGGAAGTAACACTTATTAGTAGATAAGAATCATTATTGCAAGAAATGATTGTATCAGATTTTTTTGATTATCGGTAAGGTATTTGTTTTTACTAACAGATTGCGGTGCTCAACATCATGGTACCAGATGACACTTCGGTTGAAAGAATTAGTCCTCAGCCAACAGACATGGCAGTGCCGAGGCGCACTGAGGAGCAAGAGTTGATTTGGAGGCAACGTCTCAGCGATCCAAGGTAAAAAAATCTATTAAAACAAACTATAATAACGAACCTTCCAACGACCCAAATGGATAAATCTCTCAAAGATTTTTTCTAAGTCTTGTGTGCTCTTGTCTTTAGGTTGGAGGACATCTGCAACCTTCTCGGTAAAGACTGGGTAGCACTGGCTTATGAGCTAGGTGTGAGTGTTGCAACCGTCAACCAGATTCAGGCAAAGAGGATCACTACCGCGGAACAAGCACAATTGATGTTGAAGTTATGGAAAACTCAATCGGGAACTAAAGCTCAAGGTGACGATAAATTTTTCATTTTACGTATCAAAAAAATAATCAAACAAAAATTTTAGCTTAAGTTTTATGACAAATATTTATGTTTAATATTTCGCAAAGCAGACACATCATTGGAATTGGCTTTGTGCCGCATTGGTCGTGATGATATTATTGCACCTCAATCTGACATAACTAATGAGAGACGAATCCAACGAAACATTTATCAAGAGAGACAAGCATCTGAAGAAATTGAAGCTTACAAAGGTAAAGGGTTTTATTGTCCGTATATATCCGATTTTTGTGTTATTAATAATAAGTTGGATGTTTTCAAAAACTATTTAAATTTTTTAGCTGAAGAAGACAATAAACTCAAAGATAAAATTTATGATGACAACCAAATTGCTGAAAGCATGATGAGAGAATCTGATCAAGACCATGAGGATGAGGCTAAATATTCTCCAGAAGAAAAATCTATAGTAGATAAAAGTGAAATAGAAAGAACACCTACACCCAGTGAAGAAAGCGAAGAAGAAGAAGGAGGTAAACAACAACTTATAAGTATTAAAATTAAATGAAAACAAAATTTGGACCGCCCGCTCTCTCTTATTTTAATTTTTTAGTCATTTTATAAATGCAACGATTTTCAGATGTCAAACGTAGTGTAGCTGAAAGAAAAGAACAAATCACTAGGAAACTCAGTTCTAGTAAAATTCCTGCTTCTAAGCAAAAGAAAGAAATTCGTGAAGAAATAATTGAAATAAAAACTCAAATAAAACCTGATATTAAAAAGTTCCACGATATTGAACAACAGGTAACGCAAAAAAATATATATTGAAACAAGTCACATTGCATTTTTTGTTATGATATAATAAAACTAATTGCTTTTATCTTATTCACCAGGTTAAAGATAAGGAACCTAGATTAGAAAGAGCACGTTCTAAAACATCTCCTGATACTTTAGAGGAGGAAAAAGAAATAGAAGTTCATCGGGAAGATATAATAGAAGTCAAAAAAGAAGAACCTAAGCCATTAGAGAGACCGCCTGAACAATTCAGGAAGTTTGACCCGTCTTCTCCAGCTAAACCAACACCAAAACACCTACAAAGACATATGAGGAACGAATCAATGAGATTCCCTTCCGGTGACTTCTCGAATGTTACAATTACTCCCAGAAAATCAGTTACTGAGACCACTGAAGTTAAGCATGTAACTGAGAAAGTAGACTCATTTACTAAAGAGGCGATATCACAGAAAGAAATTGTAAGTTCTAGAGTTGAAGAGAAGTTAGATGACGGTGACAAGTCGCCAGAGCTTGTTTCTGAAGGTGACAAAGATATAGCAGAAGCACCTTTACGAACAAAAATAAGTTCTTTTGAATCAAAGATATCAAAAGAACCTTCAATAGAGTTGCCTAAAACTACAATAAAATTAACGAAAGAAGCCCTAAAAAAACATACAATGGAACAAGACCAGGGCATTGAGTATACTCAAGAATTTGTGAGAGAGCAATCGAAACAAATATCAAGTATGGAAACGCATATTGCACAAAATATTTCGATAGAAATGGAAAGACATATCGAAACAGCGAAGTCAGTAAAAGAAACTATTCAACACTTTGACTCGAAAATAAAACACGATGATAAAAGTAAAACGTTTAGTAAAACTATGCGAACAGACTCTACTTTAGTCCAAGTGTCATCAGAGGAGGACAGTGAATTTTTAAAGAAATCGACTGATTCTGAAACTGAAACAGAATCACAAACTACTGTTAAAGTTGACAAATTAGATCAGAAATTTAAAACCAAAGTCGATAAAGACATATTTAGTTTGAAATCGGGTATAAAAGATTCGTTTGACTCAAAACTCAAGGATGAAAAGCCAACAGAAAAAAAAGATGATAAGAAGCCGGGGGATGATGACAAAAAAGATGAACAGTCTGTATCAATAAAATTAGAAAAACAAATGACCGAAGAATTGAGAAATAGAGTAAGTGAAGAAGAAATAACAGAAGCATTAGAGGAAAAAGATGTTTCTCTCAGTGACAAATTCAAAGAGAAGGTAGGTTAGGAAGGAAGGATCTAAGAAATAAATATATATTTCCTCTGTCATATTTTTCTTTACATCATTCCCTGAGCTATAAAAAAATATTTTTTGAAAAAATCTTTTTTTTAGGTTGATACTCAGCCATCTATTGCTAGTACAAAGTCCGATATAAGTAAACATACCAAGACCGATTCAATGGGTTCAGATATTCAAGACTTGATCGCCCGTAAAATATCTCAAGAATCGCCAATTCCCTCTGCCATAGACAAGGCCGACTCTCTTGCTGACTTACAACAAAGTACAGAAAAAGACTTCAGTTTTATATCTCAAACTGATTCAAAGGTAAAATCTTTAACTATTTCATGTAAAATGAAAGCTTTTAAGTTCTTACTATAAAAAGATAGTGGACTTGAAATGTTAGTCATTAAAATAAATTTCCCGATATTATTTTCTCCTTAAAACTATTTTTTTTTTGGAACATAATGTGACCAATATTATTTAATCGTATAGCGTATCTCATATAAAACATAAATGAACCTCATCTGAATTCCAGGTATATTCTAAAGACTCAAAACATAGAAGCGACTCATTGGATGAAGCCTCTCAGTTTTCGGACTTGGAAGAACAGATTGGAACTAGTCCAGCGCATCGTCCAACTTTAAACAAGGACATTGATCATGTAATTATTTCTAAAACAGAAGTAAAAACTATTACTGCTATAGTACCTGATAGGACTGAAGCTAAAGACCAGACTCTAGAATTTTTGAAATATGAAAGCGAATATAGCGCCCAAATTCATGCACCTCCACATAGCTTGGGATCACAGGAGGCCGATAAGGTATTTTTTTTAATAAGAAGAAGTAATTGGAAAAGGTAAGCACATTATCTTAAAATATTAAATTATTTACTATTTTACTTGCAGGTGTCGCCGAAAGAATCGCCTGTAATAAGCGCTAAGGCACGTCAATTCATAGAAACAGTCCCTGAAGATGATTCAGTACAAGAGTGTTTCTTTTCTAAAAGAATATACTCTGACTCTCTAGAAGACTCTGAACATACTGATTCTAGACGCCATTCCGAAGCGGAATCACTAAAATCTGACCAATCAGATGTAAAAGCAAAAGTTTCCTCTTCCGATTTCGATGAAAGGGCAGAATATGAAGAAACTGTAGACTCTGGTAGTGGATTTGGAGATGAGAAATTCGAAGAAAGCGTTGGCTTTACTTCCATGAGAATTGAGTCTAAATCAACTGACATGGAAAAGCAAGATTCAGAGTCGGACAAAGAACCAGAAGTTGTATTTAAGAAAATGACACCAAAACGTCATTCTCGAACTGAATCTATCTCAATTAGCAAACTGAGTGACTTACAAACAGACACTGAACCAACAAAAGTCAAACAAGAATTCCAGATGATAGTCACTGAAGCGGAAGAAATTGACAAATCATTTGAGAAAGATGAAACCTCGGATAAAATATCGTCTGAAAGCAGTCGAGAAATAGAAATATCAGAGCGAAAGTCATCAGAAGGTATCTCGGATAAAATAAGCTCAGAGGATGCAGTTACAGAAAAGAAAACTTCTTCAGAAGAAGATATTCTTAAAGATGGAGAACCGATTTTGGATGAAGATAGAGAAAAGATAATACCTAGTGTAAAAGATTCAAAAGATCTCGAAAAACCGGAGCCCAAAGTAACAAAAGATGATACCATTGATAAAGGTAATTTAGATTTAAATTATAAAAAGACATTAGATTTAAATTTAAAAGTTATATATTTTACTCAGCTGTTTTATCACTTTTTTTAGTTGATTCCATCAAACGGCAGTCAGTGACTTCAGCAGGCTCAGGTTCTGTCAGCGAACTGCGTCTCGAAGAGAAGCGTTTATCGGATGCCCATAGCTTGACTGAATCCAGAGATTATACATTTGAAGAATCTGAAGATGATATTGGAACGCAAGGAACACACGTAGATGTCTCAAAGGACAGAATTGAAAGCAAGTTTGAAGCTGATAAAACTAAAACATTAGGTAATTCTATTGTAAATTTGTCATTTAAAGTAGTAAGCTAACACAAGTTGATTATTTTTTGATTCAGGTAAGAATATTTTAAACTTTTAATATCGATCAAAATTTTTATTTCTTCCGTTTAAAGCAGGAAAAGGAAGCGAACAATCAAAACTAGCGAAATTAACTCATGGTGACTCTCTTGATGATGTTGAAGGATTTCCAGAAGATCATGTTACTGATTATGTACATAAATTACCCCATATCGCCGAAGTGGGGTAAGTAAAGAAGCTGCTGAAGAACAGCACCATTTTACGTTATTTTGCTCATATAAATGTACTTTTTCACATGTACCAAGTTTTATATAAACCATTTTCACTTAATTTAACTTAAACTATTTCAGTGCTATTCAAGATAGGGATATTACTTATGAATTTTTAAACAGAGAACGAGAAGAGCAATTAAAACGTGATACTATTCATGACATATCTACGATGAAGGCAGATGTAACACAACCTGCTAAAGACCTAATTACTAAAGAAATTAAAACAATTACAACAGAAGAGCCCATGACTGATACTAAAACTGTAACTATTGAGCATGTTAAAGAAGGACCAGTAATAGAGACCAAGACAGTGACTATTGAAGGACCTGTAACTGAAACTAAAATTATCACAACTGAAAGACCTGTAGTGGAAATGAAAACAGTAACGGCCGAAGGGCCAATAATTACAACAAAAGAAACAGTCACAAGTTATACTGTGACTGAAAAACAAGAACCGACCATATTTACGGAGGTTACTACTACAACTAAAAGTTCTTCTGGTTCAACTGAAGATACAATAGTAACAAAAACCCGCACAGTTACTAGCGATCATGGAAAGTTTGATGTATCAAAAATCCGCACGGATACATTGGGTAAATTTACTTTTGATGAAGAAGTTGAAGAAATAACGAGGTTTGTACCCAAAGACTTAGATCTAAAAGAGGTTCCTGAAATTACAAAGGAACAAGTAAAACCTGTTATTGATGATATATTACAAAAGGGTACAATAGCTGCAGCTGCTAGAAGCCCTATAATTGAAAAAGATATTAAATTAATAACAAAAGAAATAGTGGAAACAGAAAAGCGATCTTATGATGCAAAAGTACCTCAGAAAGAAGAACGCAGACATTCTTGTATCAGCCCCGCTATATCATTGGAAAGGATAGCTGAATCTGAGGTAGAAACAGAAGAAGACATTCCAAAGATCACAAGTGTGGTTACCGAAACGCGAGTTGTCACAGCAACTTGTGTAGAAATGAAAAAATCTGACTCAGCAATGAAACAAATGGCGGATAATATTGAAATTATAATCAAACAAGCATCTGAAGACATTGATTTATCTTCAGAAGAACAATTAATTGAACCTACAGAGACCCAAGATATTTCTGGTCAAGTATCAGTTGACTCTATTATAGAAGAAGCAGTAACGACAGTTGAAGAATATTTGGAATCGTCAAAAGAAGCAAAAGAGAGAGAGATTGAAGCGAAGAAAGAAATTGTTTATGAAGAAACTAAAAAATTTGTAAAAGAAAGACCCGGTTTAATGAAATCATTGTCAAGAGATAGTGGAGAAATTGTAATTATGCCCAAAAAGAAACACCCTAGAACATTTTCAGTCCAAAGCTCCCCGGAGGAAGTTGAGGAACAAATTTATACTGATTCTGAATCTGGTAAGTCAGACAATAAATTGGCATGTTTATAGAAATAATAAAACAGTGCACTGTAGAACCAATGTCTTTTTTTTCTTTTTTGTTTTAGATATGGATAAAGCAAAGGTTCTAGAAATAATTGAACCAAGTTCTGATATAGACGGAAAGATGGCAACTTCTAGTTTTGATACGAGAAAAATCAGAACTGATTCACTTGATGACGCAGATGATTTCCCTGAAAGAGAGGTAAATTTGGGGACTAGGTTTTTATTTACTAACTTTTATTTACTAGGATTACGATGTCTGAAAATATTATCTAGACAAATAAATACATTATCATTTAATTTCATGGTAAATTTTAATAGTTATCACAGTATTTTATATTTAATTATGGCAAGGGCATATTTTTCTTTTTAATTCAGTTATAAATTTATTGAGTGATATAAAGCATTCATTATATTTCAACTTTGTTTTACAGGCCGAATATTTTGGTGAAGATGGAAAATACATAGAAGAAAATTATGAAAGGAGACACGAAGACTTTAAAATATCAGACATTTCGGCGCCTGGCAGTAGTACAATTCCATTTGATATCGAAGATGATAGATCTTCTGACAAAATTATTAAGAAGACACATTTTGTAGACAGAATTTTACATTCAGACTTAGTATCAAAATCTACAACAGAATCATCGGTAACAACAGTTATTTCAACGCTTACCAAATCTTCAGATGAAGATCAAAAATCAGTGATTGAAGATGGAACATCTGCAGAACTCTCGAAGATTAGTGGGGCTGAGTTAGTAAAAGATCCATCTAAAACATCAATTGACACCAAAGATGATTATAAAATTGAAGAACAAATTGAAGATCGAGGGACTCCTGATATATCAAAAAAATCTATTGATCTTACTAAAGACTACTCCAAATCCTCGATAGACAGTAAAGACACGTCACGTGATTTTGCTACCAATGAACTCTCTAAAGACTCAACTGTAGATTTATCTAAAGATTTTTCCAAAGCGTCTGTTGAAAGTGTAAAAGAGACATCAAAATCCATTGATGAAAAAACGTTCTCAGAAGACCATTCTTCTCTAGATGTTTCTAAAACATTAGCATCGGACGTCTCAGACGGTATAACCATTAGTAAGGAATTTATTGAAGAGGAACGATCTGTCTCTAGAGTTGTTAAAATATCGACTAGTTCTTCACAAGAAACATCAATTATGACAGAAAGCAAACTTCTCAGTGAACAAGATGATAAATCTTTAAATAAAAAGTTGGAACCTGAGAAGGACTTCATTGGTGAGATGGAAAAAAAGATAGAGGAGCTGAAATCTGAATTCGAGAAAAACGGAGAAGAGTCTATTAAGGGCGCAGGTGAATCTTCTATAAGTCTAGACTCGAAAGATGACGAACAATCTAGTAAGTTAACAACACAACTAACAGACATTACAAAAGATATTCAATCTGACGCAAAAACTGAAGAAGATGTTCCTGATATAAAAGAATTGAACCGGAGGTGTTCTAACCTTTTAGAAGACATTTCACAGGGAGCTCTTATTAGAATCGATTCCACACATGTGACACATGGTAAGTTTTTATTTATATTTTACACATTATTATTAGCAAGTAGAAAATTCGTACTAACCACAGAGCACCACGTGTATTAAAAATGAGTATTGATAGTTTAATTTATGCACCAACAGATTTAGCGTCGAAATTTTCAAAGACTCCCCCACCTTCACCAGTAGATCTTATTTTGAAAGACAAGTCCAAAGTGGAAGATGGTTCTGGCGACAGGCAAACCGGGCTACAACTGAGAGGTATTTATTTTATTCAGTACTTTTAAATAAATTCAACACAATATTACTAAACTCACGATATCCATGGAATAAAAAAGATTACACCAAAAAAATAGAATAAACAATTAAATCAAATAAAAACAACATGGCAAATTATGGACAAACAAATAATATATCACCTCATAATAATCTCATTACACGCTACACCAATTTCTAATGGCTCGACGACCAAGTAGTATCAGCTACATGTAGATGCTAATTTACCATCCCACCTAGGTTCCGACTCGTCATTCCTGGATGCTAGCCGTCAGTCCCCACGAGCGTCGTCGGCTGGAGACAGTCTCATCAGCGAAACTGAGGCTCATCAAAGTGGTCAGTAATGCACTAAACAATCATAAGACTAGTTACGAAGTATTCAAGCGTTTACAAATAAAATACCCCCCAACATATAGTTTCCCAATCGAAAATTTGTGACATCTGAATCTTGCATTATAAATAAAGCAAGCTTATTCAGTATAAGTAGTGGCAAAGTAGAGTCATAGCGAAACTTTACTCCTGATTTTACGTAGTAATTATCATTATAGAAAGCCTTTTTTTGCCACACACTTTCTTTTCCGCAAGTTACTCGCATGTGATTAGTTTCACACTATGTTAAGTATTTATTGTAATTTTTAACAATATTATTAAATTTATAATAGACGAGTGCGTATATGTTAGAAAATAACGCCATTGACAATGTCATACAAATTAAAAGATAGCACATCTATATCATTATTAGATTTGGAATAAGTGATAACAATGCCATAAAGACTATATTTATCATCAAATTAAACATTGGGATTTCTTTGCAATCGTCACACCCGTATTGCCAATATTATTAGCACAGTAAATTTTACTTTCTTTCTTGCGGAGCCCTTACGTTGCTATAGGTAAGTGGACCCACAAGCAAACTCAAAACTTCATGACTTTTATTAACGTCGCTTTTTCAATAAGGCAGGTCATTCCTTGTCTTTGATTCACAGTTTTTCATCAGATGTTCACCTTTGAGTAACGTTTCGCTTTGATTCTGAATATTCTTCGTTTATTTTATTAACACGTCTTCACTCATGCTTCCATCGCTATCACCTGTCTTATATTTTTGTCACATTCATTGTTAGAGAAAAATTACACGCTTTAAGCGCTTTCATATTAATCTAAATTAATTACTTCATTGAAACCTCCAAGAACTAATATCCATTTAATTTGCACACAAGTGTAAAATTAGGTTCTTCAATCAAAAATTTTATTAGAAACCCAATATTTTTCTTCTATCACATATCTTTTTTGTCATCATATTACCGTATCAACTTTTATTCCAAAAGGTTTCATTTCTTTTCAGACGTACTTACCGAAGCGTCCAAGGCATTGACTGAAGCAGCCAGACCGAAATCTCCTTCAAAACACTTGGCCGATAATATGTCATTCATAAATGTTGATCAACCAACTCTTACTAGCGGAGCTATAGAACTTGTAGATCGGACTATAGAAAAAAGTATTGATGTTATAGATCAGATTAAAAAAGAGCAACTTGCTGTTAAGATGGAAGAAATGCAAAAGGCAACATCTTCGGACACTTTCTTTTCTGAGTCTAGAGTTGAAACTTCTACTTCATCTTCGTCGGTGCACAAAACATTTGAGGGGTCAGAATTGAAGTTCCAGTCAATCGATCCTCAAGCCGTCATGTCAGATATGGTAGCAAAATTCGGTACCACTGACGAATACAGTACTATATTGTCACACAAGGAAACAGAAACACGAAAGATATCTGGGCAAGAGTATTTTACGGAGACCAAGCAGGTATCGTCTTCAGACGATGATTCACTTATAATAAAAACTGAAACGACACACGAATTGCGTGGACAGGAACACGAAATTAAAGAAAAGACTACTGTTCGCAGAGAAGGTGATCAAACCGAAACATCGCAAAAGAAATTAGAAAAAGCGCATGAGGCATCTGCTAAGAGATCAGATGTAGAAACAAAAACAGTATTCAAAAGTACAGATGATACGGACATTGTCAAAGTGGAAAGGGAGTTTTCTGAACAAGGTTTGTACACTGGTCGTCAAACAAAGTCTGAAGAGAGGATGACGGCGCTTAAGGATGAAACCGTCAAGAAAAAACAAGAAATCAAAATCTCGGAACGGGATCTATCCCATGAACAGTGGGGCAAAGAATATTTTACCGAACCAGGAGAACTTGAAGATATAAAAGAAGATGAAGATTCGAAATCAAGAGTAGCCTTTGTTGATTCATCTCTCAAGATTGTCGAGAAAGATGAAGTCGTGTCAAGTGTTGAGGTTACAGCAAAGGGTAAAGTTATAAGCTCAAAAGTAGAACATCACAAGGAAGAATCAGTTATAGAGAGTAAGGAGCATGATGATCTGAGCTCTGATGCATCTCATGCACCTAGTTTTAAAAGTGAAACTGCGGAACGACGTGATTCTTCAGAAGGAAGTCCAAGGAGTAAATCAAAGTCGTTTAAAAAGGATAATGAAGTATATGAGGTAGACTTCATAAAAGAAATAAAGGTCTCCACATCTCCTGTCAAAAGTACATTTAGTAGGACTGGAAGCCAAGATACGCAGTCAGAGTCTGAAGTAGCACCTGATTTGCCGCACGATGATAGAACTGGGGACACACCTAAAAAAGATAAACCATCAAAATCGCCAATTAAATTGCCACAACAGCAAATTCAAGATCAAGTATGGGAAGTGTCAATTCAAAAAGCTGATTCATTTGAAATGGCTATAGATATGCCTAAGTCCCTCAAACTGAAGTCATCTACCGATGAACAATTATCAAACACTACTAAGAGTTCGGAAAGTGATACTGGTTTTGATATTCACACTGTAGTCGATCTTAAACCAGAAGCATTAATAAAGAGTAAAACCGATATTTCTCCGAGCACATTTGAAATATCAGATGATTTAAGTACGACTTCCAAAGATGCAATGATTAAATCTGGAGAGAGCCTTGACACCGAATGTATGATTAAGTCTTTAGAATCACATGAGGGGGAAGTTTTACAAAAGTCTATTGATTCCACTGTCAGTGCTGAAACATTACAAGCCTCAGAATTTTCTACAGAAGCTGATTCTGCTTTTTTGACAGGTACGGATCAAAAAAAAGAGGAAGTAAAGCTCGTAAAAGAAAAAAGCCTCGAAGATATATGTAGTAGTGGTTACGATACTGATCTCTCCTCTGCTGAGTTTCACGCCACGAAACTTGAGTCGGAAAGGGTGGATTTTGATTCATTAATGTCTGCTCAGCCACTAGCTGACTTATCAGTTTTGGAAAAAACTATTGATGAAGTTAAGCAGTCTCTTGAAGCAGCACAAGTTGAAATTATTAGTGAGAAAAGCGATGGCAGTAGTAAATATAAACAGTCTCCATCAGAATTCCAATTCAAGTTATTAATAAGTCCTGAGAGACCAGAGGTTATTACAGAAGAACCTTTTCATGATGATCACGTTGACAAAATGGCACCAATAATTACTAAAGATGAAATTCTCCTGGATAGCCAAAAATCAGAAAGTACTTCACAAAAAATAAGCTCTCAAGAAGAAACAACCTCTGATGAAGAAAAAGATACAGTTGTAAAAGAATCTAGCCCACCTCTAGATGGTGCTGATATTTCAATAAAATCTGATAGTGGTCCTCATTCCATCTTAGAAACTGAAAGTGAAATTATACTTTCTGATAGAGACGGGTCATCAAAAGGTAGCCCGGAAGTAAAATTGCGAGTTCAGAAACATATAAAATCCAAATTAGGTGTCGTTGAAAGACGATCGGCCTCTGAAATTGAGGGTTGGTCAAGCTCAGGCGAAAGTCATTACCATAGTTTTGAACATTCAGAGAGTCGTCCTCTGTCTTCTGATGTAGAGGTAATGATGACAGCTCAAAGTGGCACAGAGTTTGAAACAGCACTAACAAGTCACGATATATCATCACAATCCATGAGAACTTCTAAGGACTACTATACTGCTGGTAGTTCGCTTGCTTCAAGAGACAGTATGAAGAGTCTCGATTCGGATGGATCCAGTCATGTGGCTAGCATTGATATTTCCGATGCATCAGAAACCCTTGTTCCCTCTGCCAATGAACTAAAAGAAGAATTAATGGAAAGTAGTACATATGTCGAACAATTTTTGCATGAAGGAGAAAAAGATCTTTCTCCACAAGGTAAAACTAAAGACGTTAGTGATGAAGATGCTTCTGCGGACGAAGAAGAAGTCAAATCAGATTTAGTTGAACCAGTTGGTAAAATGAAACGATCGCATGAAATGCGTTTTCAACCTAAGGAAATGATCCCTGAACATTTTCCTTTAGAAAGCACTTCTGAAAGCATAGAAGTAGATGAGGATTCTTCTAAAGACCGAGAAGGATCGGACACGACTATTTCAAGTCAGTTCAAAACTGATGAAATTCTGTCTTCTTCTATATCTAAACTAGATTTGCCTTCTTCCCAATCTCCTTCAGAGGCAGAAAAGAAAATATTTACCGAACAAATCACAAAAACAGTGACACATGAAGTTCAAGCCATACCTTTTTCTGTTACAAAAATAGAAAAAACAGCGAGAGAGTTTGTTGATATTGAAAGTGAAATAATACCAGTAGGGTCTGAAGAATACGAAGAAATAGTAAGACAAGGATGTATTTCTTCTGATTTGCATAAACCTCAAAAAGAAGAATTTTCCATCGCAAAGACAACTATTCATGCCTCAGAAAGTACTCCTGGAAATGAGGCTCCTATAAGTTTAGAAAAGACTGAGGTTCAAGAAGAATGCGTAAAAAAAGTGGTAAAAGAAGTAAGCGTCATCCCTTTTCCGGTGACTGAAATCCCACCGAGTCAGAGAGAATTTGTTGACTTAGAAAGCGAGATTATCCCTGAAGGATCTGTACAATATGAAGAAATTCTAAAATCTAAAAGTGATTCCTCAGTTCCTAAAACAAAGGCAGAAAAATCTACTGTTAAAACTCCAGATTCTCTACTTGAAAGTAAACAGAGCTCTACCTCGAGCTTAAAAACTCACGAACATCTTTCGACTCCGCATACTCCATTATCAGCACCAAGCCAGAGTTCTCTTTCCACAGACAACGGGCGTGAATATGTTATAGACGATATGTATGATATTTCTGAAACCCCAGAGTTGAGGTCAGATTTGGTAACTGAGAGCAGTAAATCAGAACTCATGGTTACCACGGAAGAAAGGCTAAGTCATCCTTACGAAAAAGAGCAAGAGTCACCTACGAGTGATGAGTTTGAAATGGTGGACAAACCTAGTGAAATGGATGACTTTGTAGTTATTGAAGAAGTCGCAAAGGAAGCACAAGAAACTGATACTGAAGGTAAAAGTGTACAAATAAAGGCACAAAAGTATGTAAAACAACACGATACTGAAGTTGAAGAATACTTGTCAAAAACTTCAAAAAAACAAGAAAGCACTAGTAGTGCCTCCGGCTCTTTAAGCGATGAGGAATTAATGCAGTATGATACCGAGCAAAAACGAATGCAGGCGCAAGAGTTAGCTGAAATTGAAGCTGGCAAAAGATGGATACAAATGCAATTTGAAGGAGATCCGCGATATGACTATGAAAGGATTCCCTTAGAAGATATTAAAGAAGAAGAAATGACAGATTTTGATGCTAGTAGGATAGGAAGTTTAAGTTCCCAAAAGGAATCAATCGGCAGTTACGGGAGTTTCAGAAATTCTTACGGAAGTCTCTCTGAATCGGAAATGGCATCTCGCATCCGATTTAGAGTTCGAGGGGACAATGATGATATTTCTATAAGTTCTCTTCAAGAGTTTGAAAACCTTGAGAAAGCGTTAATGGAACAATATCAACAACATTCTTCATCTTCCCAAGATTCGCTGAATGGGTCTTTGCCTAGAAGATATATTTTAAGTAAAAGCCAAGGAGATGACATTTCTGTATCAAGTCTAAAAGAATTTGAAGGATTAGAGTCAGCTTGCCTCGAAGCACTGAAAGCCGAGATTCTTGCAAAACAAAAAGAAGCTCTTTTGCTCGCAGATCCTAAAGAAGTTAGTGGAAGTTTCTTGGAAAGGGAAAAACGCTCCTACAGTGGTAGCTCAGAAAGTAGTCCTCCACAAAAAGGCGGAAGTCCGGGTCAGAAAAGTGGAAGCCCATCACAGAAAGGAGGAAGCCCTTCCCAAAAAGTTGGTAGCTATGGTAGTCCATCTCAGAAACTTCTCACTGATTCTGCCGCAATAAGAAAGTTGATTGATCAGCAAATGGCTCTTGAGCAGAAATTGCAAGAACATGTTGCTCCAAAAGTAGTAACTGTAAAAAAATTCGATGAGAGAGGCGCTTTCTTTGTTCCTGAACCAGAACCAGAAGCAGAAATTAAAGAAACGGAAGTTACTGAAGAATGCACCAAAGTGTCTTCCTTTGTCTGTGCTGCCGCTGCTAGTGATGGATCAGCTGAATCAATTCCAGGAGATTGTGAAGAAATGATGAAAATTCTTGATCAGGAAGAGAGATCTCATCAAGCAAAGACTCAAGCAGTTACTAAAACATTCGTCGATGGAGGTGTATTAGAAGTAGTCCGGACAACAACTGTGATACAACAGCGTTTTGTAGACGGAAAGAAAGTGTCTGAAACTGTAACTAGCACAGATAGCGCCGATGATGGAGCAATAGATATTCCAGCAAGACCCGCCCTGTCTGATGAGAGTGCTCTCATGTCCGTGGGCTCAGAGATGTCTTCGTCGATGATATCCCAGTGTTCGGAAATGGATAGTCTTATGACAGTATTAGAAGGACAAGGGCCTAGTGGAGAAGTAGTTACAATAAGAAAACAAACAATTATCATGTCATCGGATAAACCTGAGGATTTGGATTTTATGAAGGAGGGGAGCGCCGTTCGTGAGCTGTCACCCTCTTCAGGGAGGTCAATAGCTCACAGCATTGTCTCTTTATCCGGTAAACAATTCACAGATCCTGCAAGCGGTTCCTGGAGTGGCCAGGACGAAGAGTTGAGCTCATCAGGAAGCTTTAGCAGGTGAGTAAATATTGTTAAAAAGCTGAAAACATACTAATAAACTAGACTAGACTAAACCAACAAGATTTATTATCTATACTAATATTATAAAGCGGAAGAGTTTGTTTGTTTGTTTGTTTAAACGTGCTAATCTCAGGATCTACTGGTCTGATTTAAATAATTCTTTTTTTGTTGGATAGTCCATTTATAGAGGAAGGCTTTAGGTTATATAACATTACGCTGAGACCAATAGGAGCGAAGCGTCAGTGAGAAATGTTGCAAAAACGGAGAAAATTATTCACATTTAAGGTCATTCACATAAGCGGTTTAAGTTATTCCAAAACTATGTATGAAAGAATTATTTCTTTTTAATAGTAAAAAAAAAGGTCCGTGACAGTCAGTCATCTCTATCTCTCAAGATTTACTTGAAGAAGAAGGTTTGCTACCATTATAATTTGCAAGCAGGCCGCGCGGCGGCGGGTGAGAGGGAGGTGGGCCTCGCCCCACCGCCGTGTTTGCCACTACCACTCGCGAGTGTATCTTTGCGAGGTACCATGCCGCGCGGCTAAGACGCGTGGTCGGAAGCTCCCTACGGAACGGTTGAATACAGCGTGCTTTATTTTAATCAAAAGCAAAAATATAATTTATGCCGAAGTACTTTGACCCATTATTTTAAAAACATTATTTTTTTACATATTATTTAAAAAAAATCTTATTCACGATTATACAATAATATAAACCAGCGTGAGCAATCATAAAAAATAATCTCGATTTCCGACAACCACGAGAACGAAGTCGCGGGCACAGCTAGTTTATCTATACAATTTTACTTGGATCAATGATAGACATCTATTAAAATTTCTTTGGTATTTATCTATGCTTGCTTTTGTCTATGAAACTTTTTTTCTTGATTATACCAGGGGTGCCCGCGCGGACTTAATGCTCGGCAGTACCGACAGTCTTGAAGCAACAAGTTCGAATGCAACTAAGGCTACATACAATTATGAAGTCGACACACCCATGACTGGAAGTCTGACCTCAGGAGGTAAGTAAAAGCTTAACTTTTTATTTTCTGATATTTATTCGGAGAAAATAAATTATAAGATTTTAGAGCATGTTTTATTTCTATATTTTTCTATTATTCCAAATATAACCAAAATTACATACACACATCAAAAAATTATTGCGATTACTTTGAAAATTGAGACCTTTAATTATTTAAAATTATTTAATATAAAATTACGAGTGCATTATATATGTATAATAATACAATTATTTTTCTAAGTAAAAATTAAATACAAGCAAACTTTGATAATCCTTTCTGATTTTCAAAAAAAATTACGCTCATATCGAAATTCGACTTAATAAAATGTAACATAGCATACATTTTTATTTATGAGGGAAGAAGGATATCCTACGATCATATATTGGAGAGATACACGGCGGCGTTAATTTAACTGATCACAGAGTGCTCACTGATCTGACTGCTACACTATAGCGCTATACCAAAAATAGATGACAATATTATTACAGCAGAGTTTTGTGCTGCCACTGGACTAAAAGTTAGCACTTAGACCATCAGATCTTGGTGAATATTTCAGAACACACGGCATCGACAACAACCAAGAATGTTCTAGTGCCCACCCCAGGATATTGGGATACCGATTCAAAACTCTATCATACTGATAGCTAATAGATAAACTTCAGACAAATCTTCAAATTTATAGTTAATAAATTATTTGAAACTTTGTAACTGTAATTAACAAGTCATGGATTCGCATATATCCAGATAACTTATGTGCCCATGTCTAGAGAAGGCAGGAAACTGGTGTAGTTTTTTGGAGTGTGGGGGGATTAATAATTGATTCTAGAATGCCTTTGATTACCATCATGCGTCTCCACCGTGGAAATTTCAGCTACGAGTGTCTTTTGAGAATATCTCGATTTCTGTTATTACTTATAAAATAATAAAAAATATAAAGGTATTTTTTCCCTGGACAAAGTAAAAAATTTTTAGCTTTTTCTAGTGATCGTAATATTTTTTGATGTATTTGATAGAGTTCAATATTCCTGAGCATGGAAAAATTTATTCATTTCCTAATTTTAATGTTAAACAAAGCTCGAATGACAGCAGCCCTTTTTAATTCGATCGTTTCTAAAGAGAAGGTAATTTTTTTTGGCACTTCAACTAATAATCATTCATAAACGATGCGATTTAAAAATCAATCAATTTATGCATCAGATATTTGCTTTCGTTTATGAGTTAAAGTCTCAATGCTTATTGAAGCTTACAATGTATGTATAGAAAAATTGTTATCAGCACTATAATATATGCTGCTTACTAATATACTAACTAAAAACATTATACTTCCTAGATTATTTTTATAAGAATCAAAACCATAAATATGTATGGTTATATTAAGCATGGCAGCCATTGTTTCATATATTAAAAAGCTTGCTCTCATCCCTGCTTTAAATCTGTTCATTTTTAAAATATTCATAATGAGACACAGCGAATATTCCAAATTCGACAATTTCCACAGCACATGATATGTATATGAAATCCATTTTCAAGGAAATGAGTCTCGCTAATTCTGAAGTCGCCTTTTATGACTTCATTATCGTTTGAAATGGACAGACCACATTTTATATAACTAATAAATGTTGCTACCTCACCAAGCTTGATACTAATCAAAAATATAACAGCGGTACGCCCTCCAGGGTCGAACACAATGGTATCGTCACTGGACACTCTGGACCCTGTCACAACTGTTCAGATGGAAAGCTTGGAACACCAGTCGACAAGTGAACACTATTCTCATGATTACGAAGTGCAGGAGCCGGACTCTGACACTGAGCGACTGGTAAGCATTTAGTATTCTAATGCTTAATGGCATGTGTTGGGTTAGAAATAATACAAGTTTATACCATTCCATATCTATTTGGTCATGATAAATTCTATAGTATACTAAACGAATCTGATATTGTTATGAATTATAACGAAATCAAAAATAATATAAACAGGTAGAAATGAAGACTACTGACCTTCTTATCCACACTAATAAAAACTGAAACCCAGTACGTTTTAGTTTTTATTAGTGATAGCAAAGATATAAATGTATTTAATTTTAAAGTAATTAACAAAAATATGGCGGCCTAGTCATCCTCAGCCTCCACATAAAATATCATAATACATTAAAGATTAGAAAAATTTCGTCATATAATTCTGGTTTTTGGTTTTATTCCTTATCATTATTTACGTCTTTATTTGATAATAATAATAATGAAAAAAATTATTATTATTATTATCAAATGTATTATTATTAAATTATATGGGTATCTTTAATGTTCTTGAAAAGATTTTATCAGTGGTAAATCGTAATAAACAAATAAAAATAAATCTTTGTAATATTAGTTTAGCCTAATCGATCCCAACCTTCCACTGACCAAGGACCACGTTGATTTCTTTTTTATCTATGGAGAACACGGCGTGACTGACTCAATCTGAAAATAAACCTTAATCAAAATCAATACCATGCATTAACAATATTACTTTTAACAAAAAAATCAAACAGATTATGAATCAGTGTGATTTAAGACAATGTCAGTATTTTTGAGACATCTTTAGTTAACTTGTTATGACAAACAGCTCAAAATGGCATTTTAAATATTTTCGCGGACCACCATTCCCTTTTTTCGGGTAAGTAGTCGTGATGTAGCGACAGAGTGGAATAGTACTTTCCTCCTTGTCAGGTGTCGTAAGAGGCGACTAAGGTATCAGAACCGACAGATGGCGGTATATCCATCCGAATTATTGTAGCTCAAATGCTAAGGTTGGGAATGAAATTAATTTATATTTCGACTTAGGTAGTATAATTGTGAAACCAAAGTGTCCAATTGGCTAAAATGCAATTCATTAAAGGAAATGCGCTTTTAGATAAATCAGTAACATTTGTACAAGTATGTACATTATTTTGAAATATTTGAAATAAAAAATTAGGATACGTAACAACTGTGGTATCTCTTAGGGGGCGCCTGTTGCCCTTAATACAGGTCGACCTACCACGGGCAGCAGTAGTCACAGTTTTCAATATAAACTGTGACTAGTTTTCAATATTTTTCAGCTCCTAAATTTGTATTCCTCCATCTATATTCTATATTAAATTATTTTCTCTATATTAAATTGAAATACGTAAATTAAAATAAATAAATTTTGAATTGAGTGTAACCATGCTTTAATGTTTTAATAAATAAATTGAAAGAATACATATATTTGTAATTCCTCTGTTGTTTGATGCCCGTAATACAAGTGCTTTAAGCGACTTATCACTCATTCAGGTTAATGTATGAGATGTTGTATGTATTTATTTATTTTAGGAACTGGACGGTCGAGTGCCTCGTGCTAAAGAACGCACAATCATGTTCGACAGTACAGACACTCTGAGTGCCGTGAGCGGTGACAACTCTGTCAAGGAAGCCGCTGTCGAGACACCAGCTCCGACATTCTACATTGGGGACACTCCTATTGTCCGAGGTACGAAATCATTTGTAACTTTCCAATTGTCATCTCACATGTTTTATTGAATTTTATATTGGTACCATCGCTAAAATACAAATTTCATAGTGTAATTCAATTCAATGTATTTATTTGTAAACATAGGTATACAATGGTGGCAAGAAATATATTAAGTGTCACTAAGTTTGGCCATTAGCAGACGTACAAATTTTTGAGCTTAGGTATATTACTGTAAATAGATATTGCATAAAGTCAACAAATTTAAGTGGCATGGAAAAAATGAAAAGTATTGTTATTAATTGATGATACATATCTAATACATGAATTTTAATGTTAGGCGCTTTCCACTTTCTACATGTTGTTTTATATTACTATGTATTTAATTAAAATACAATTAGCAGATTATCATTTATGATAAAACTACTATTGAACTCTTAAAAGGGATTGCCGGAAAGTAATTGAATCGTCGATATAAAATATTCAAACGTTCAACAAGATAAACAGCGTTTAAAAGCCGTCAAAAGTGAATTTCATTATGAATAATGAACACTTAAATAGAACCGTGGTGTATCGGCATAGCAGTGGGGTACTGGCAGAGTGGAATAGTACCTCCTTCTGTATTAGGTGTCGTAAGATGCGAGTAAGGTACCGGAACCGACAAATGGCGGTATATAAATTCGATGAAGCAAATCTTAAATACTACAGGGTGGGGATGGGCAACAGCTTCCTCGTCGCGAAGTTGTACTCTGCGATTGTCCATAATTGCGATGCCTGCTCAGCGCGGCAATTAAGGCAAAAATCCCCCTGTCTAGGACTCTAACCCCTATAACAGTGGACTTTCTATGGCTCTATATATCTTATATTTATTCTAGAAATAAAGGGATGTGATAAAATATGTATTATGCGCCAATACATTCAACATAAAATATACACATTTATTGTAACTACACTCTCTTCCTTCTTTTGAAAGTTCGTGATATTTCCGAACTCACCTTCACTCCAATTAATGGATTACCCCATATTACAATGTTTTATATCATAAAGACATTACATGCTACAGGTGATAGACGAGATGAAGAAGAGGAACCTCAACCAACATTATCAGGTAGCTGCCCAGCATCCCTTCCACCGGCCACTCAACCATCACCGCCGGTACCTGCTCAAAGAAGGTAACGATCAGCTATCAACAAATCAAGGTTTATCCAACTATAAACACGGCTTGGAACTTCATGACTTTCCATTTCTTACTCTTTCATATTCTTTTTAGCAAACAATTCCTTATTATTTTTGGCTATCACCTCCTCACAAATATTTATGCAATTTACTTTAATTGCTTCACAAATATTGTTTGCATTAACTTCAAAGCTTATATAACCTTATATAACTTTAAGTATTTTTTTTTATTCTATTAACATGAACTATTCGAAATTCTGTTTCCTATGATGTACCAACTTAACAATGTTGTTGTCGTTGCAGCTGCTATTGTTTAAGTCACTCCCAAGAAAAGTTCGACAAATAGGTACACTTCTTTGTATTGTACAGCTTTTTTTATATTATTTGCTTCATTATCATCTACATCATAATTTGATTTATATGTTTTATTTTGCTTTTTAACCACATTGAAGTGTTTGTACTCAAAATATATACCGCATGTAGAGTGAGACTTATTTTGTGTCTATTTGAATTAATAGTTCTAATGGAAGCTTTGTTTTACATTTAATTTAATTGTATTATCGTAAATTGACTAATAACTATACTAAATTATAATACAATTTTTAACTTCACATTAGATTCTCATTTATTTATATATTCACAATAGATTTTCATTGAAATATAAACATAGAGTATTGATTTCAAATAGTTGGCTTGTTTTACAAAGTTTTCAATAGAATTTATGATGTGATTCTTTAAGAAATGACAGGAAAAATTTTAGTGTCTGATTTAATTTTTTTGCAGATCCTTAACAATGCTCGCAAAATCACCACCAACAAGCTTAGAAGAAGCTACAAAGAAGTGATTTCTTTTTAGCAAATATTAATTTTCTTTATCTTATTTAATTCCTAGTAATTTATAAGAATCTCTTGCAGCTAAAGCTCCTAAGCTTAAAGCATATGCACTGCGAATACAATCTCAAACGGGACATCATAATGTCTATCGATACAATAGTATAGTGGAATATTTAAACAATGTAGATGAAATATCAACTTAACTTTAAGACATCTAATGTAATAGTTTCTAATCATGGCTGTACCTATTGTACTAGAAGATTCTTACTGAGAAATTATCTCTCAAATCTTAGTCAGGGCTACATTCTGATGAGATGATCACGTTTTGTCTGTACGTGATGAGGTTTGTACGGTTGTGTGAGGTCGAATGCACATGCAGTCATAGACTATTTACCTACCGGAATAGGCGATGACGTTCAAATCACATTTGTATTTTCTCACGACCATATTAACTTAGGAATTAGATTTGATTGAGCAGTTTTATCATTAGTTGGTAGCAAGTTTGCTGTACTTACCAAATATAATGTTGGATAGTATTTTGGTACTCGTTTTTGTACTGAACGGTCGGCTTTTGTACGACATTGGTCCACGTTACTACGACCTATCCTCTTAGATAGCGCTTAGCTTTTAGTCTTGGAATTACTGCTTATATTCAGTATGACATTAACACTGTAGGACTATTGAATATTTTGTAAGGATATATGGTAAGTAGGTACATTCCTGATACTAACAATTTTGATATTGACGTTCATACATTGATTCAAGGTAACAATTATAATCATAATTATGATTCTGTCCTTTTAGTAACTAACATAATTACGACAGTGAATATAGTTTCAATGACGACTCGATTTTTTGCACAATTTCGTACTTAAGTAGATAGGTAGAAATACAAAATGTAGGGTAAGCGTCTACGGCCGCTCATCAATCCACTGACTTTGGAAACGTTTTATATTGTGTTGTCTTCCTTTCATTGGTTTTCTCTTTTCTATATTTCTTGCTAGATGAGGTAACATGAAGTAGGCGAGAAAGCTACGCGGCTTGATAATAAGTCTTGCAAACTTCTTCTTTGAACTTTTAAAATAAACCTAATAGCGTGTTATTATTCACCATCACAGAGTTCAATCGCTTAACTAACGTGAGAAACCTCATCGAGTACTTTTTTGAGAATATTTTCCAATTTCAACTTTTCGGCCGTAGATTAAACCTATGATCGGGTAATGCTTGCTCACTTCCAAATGTTTTGTATTCCTTGTAAGGTATGAGGTGTTATAGACGGGAAAAGTGGTAAAGTTAAAGTTATTTAAACTTTTTACATAACTTTCAGACGTGGGGATTCAGTGAAATTATTGTCATTGCTACGTTTGTCTTCTTCATTATTACCATTACTTTCTGTATAGTATTCTTTGTCTCCTGGATTAAGTTTCACTGTATCTCCAGGTGGAACGGTTTGAGACTGAAGATGGTTCGTAATATCTAAGAGTAAAACAGGATTGAAGGTTTAGCTAATCACGATTTATGCAGCGCTGATTTGAAGCAACTTGATTTCTTGTCAGCGTCTTTGCCCTTGTTTATATCTACTTGAGGGAAAATTATTAAAGTGGGCGATATATTGACATTGTACTCATTTTCTCTAGATTCAATAAACTGAAATATATCTGTATTTAAATGATAGATGTTTATAGGTTTACTTTGTGTCAATACTCACTTAATTATTTTATCTTAAGTAGGCTGTTGAGCTAGGGGCTCGCTTGTAACTATTTATACATATAGTATAATTTCTTATTAAGTCTGTGTGCTTTAAGGATTTGGTGTTAAGAAAAAAAAATGCTAGCGTATAATGTTGCTATTCTCTCGTATTAAGTTTCTAAAACCATTTAGTTGCCCTGTTCTATTGTTCCACGTTGTATTTGTAATATTGCTGAATATTCTATCGATTAAACTAAAATATTATTGAATATTAATAAAAATGCTATGTCTAATATTTAATTTTGTGTTTTTATTCTATACCTTATTATATCGATATAAAATATATCGATAATGATTTTAAGTGGGATAAATATCGCAAACAACGTAAATTTATTAAAATAAACATTTATTAACAAAACTATAATAAAAGTAATAAGAAGATTTTGTTCATTATTCACAGTGATTCTGGCTGTCTGAAACAGCTATGACATGGTATTCTTAACCAATCCATTAATATCAGAACTCAAAATCGTTTAAACGGGAAATAAAGTCATCTTAAAAATTACTCGTTATCTGATGCCATGTATATCAAAACATTATTTTAAAAAAAACTAACACATACTAACAAAAATTGTCATGAATTGGCACTAAACGTTGCAAAAAAATTTCAAGTTACCATTTCTTATGAAAAATATTCAAATGAGAAATCGGCAGGTACGCATAATTTATTTAACTTATGAAATATACATCTTCGTGCGATTTCCCATTCAAGTTATTTTCATTTGACTCTTAAAACCTAATTAATTATGCTTACATTTACTATGGCATTTTAACATTTAATTTTAATGCGTACAGATGAAAAAATAACAATCAACAAGAATACTAAAATAAGCAATAAATAGTCAATAAATAAGTCTTCACTTTGGTGGTAGAGTAAACGCCTCATAAGATTTCTTTTAAATTAGAGATTATGATCTTGTAAAAGTAACCTTAACTTTAATGTATTGTGACTGGATCTTGAGTGTCTTCACAGGGAGTCAAATTCTGATACATCACTCGTCTGAAATAAACATTTGAAATTTATGATTATCATGGCAAGTTGAAGCAGTTAAGAATTTAAATGGTGTTATCTTCGTATAAAAAGTCAGGTGAAAGCATTGTATGTAAGGGAATAAAGAAAATATATTAATAATGACAGCTTGATAACTTTAAGGAATAATGCAAAAGAACCAATAATTAGAGAAAATTTATAAATAAGTTATGTGCAAAGGTGAAGTTTTACATGCAAACAAACGTTTTGTTACACAAAACGTTTGTTTGCATGAAATAAATACAAGGCAAAAACATCTCCTGAAAAAATTTCAGCTTAGCGTAAATACAAAAGATTTTACATTTAGTAAAATAGTCTTGATATTTGACCAAACGACAGCTTTTGAATAATATTTAAAACCATAGTTTATCGGAGATGTTTTAAGGTGTCGTGATACCCACAAGGTCCGGTTTATAAAGGTGCACGTGCGGCAGGAGGAAGGTGGAGCCGAGGTCTCGTTCAGCCATCGTGTTTGCCTCCTGCACGCAACACTAGGTTAATACGGGGTCCTACAAGGGAGCTATCTAGGTCCCATGCTTTATTATTTGTGTACAAACGTGAAAGGGTTTGTGGCTATAAAACTCATGTTTTATATAATATAAGTAATAAAATAATAGTAATAGAATTCTAAATAATCTTAAGCGGATTAAGCAATAATTAGAATTGTCTTATATTGATATATTGCAGTGCACAGTGCTACTATAACAATTTAATACAGTATGACACACATTAAATAATAAACAATATATATATATTATTAATTTTAAACAAGCTGTGCTTTATAAATACAATGTTCTTACATATATGTTGAATTTAAGTATTATACAAATGGATGCAGTATTTTTTACCTGATGTGTAAGACGAGTGGATGAAGCTGCTCTTCCCGTGCTTGCTGGTAGCGTACCACCAACTGAACGAGCCTCGGATAAAGTGCTATAAGAAAAATTATCATAATTATTACTACATAAAGATGACGTTTCTTAAGAATTAGGTGCAATTGTTTTAATTGAATAATCATTTTGTTGACGCTCACAATTTTTACTGGAGTTAGAAAATAAATATTTAAGCTTATGTTTTTAGTCGGCATATGCAGTATAGATTTTACTGATAGCTTACAGTTCTCCGATTCGTCTTTCAGCATCAGTCCATTCAGATATATCTTCTTGACTGTAACATAAAATTAGTCTTTTACTAAACTCATGCTCTTTTCACCACTCTCTGTGCTTCTTCTGTTTAAATTAAATATCTTATTCAATAACATCCATTATTAGAGTCAATTTTTTCCATCAAATGTTTGCTTTTAAAAGTTTCATTCTCACTTCGCCAACAAACTCGTACTTTGTTGTCTCTAATCCAATCTAGCGTCAATTCATAAAACAGTTCCCGTAATGTATGTTGCATACCTGTAAGATTTCCTAAGCGAGTCAAATCTAGACAAATCTGCTTCTAAGTCTGCCTTGTGGATGGAAGATAGATCGTCTCTGTCGTCCTTGATACCAGCCTCATCAGGACGTATAGTTGTAGATACCTTGAAACCTGCTGATACTAATGCTCCTGAAACAATCAAGCATATCAGTTAATGTATGAGACCACTCAGCTTAGGACCCTGATCTAAGGGCGGGAATAACTACTCTAGGTTTAAGCTACTTGTTGACATCAACACCAGTACTACACATGAAGCCTGCTGCATATTAATGGGTGAATCAATTTCTGCGTACCAGGCATCTAGCTTAAGCTTGGAAGCCTGCTCAGGGTTTCATGTTACTGGCATTGCTTATCAAACGAGGGCCTTAGCTTCAGTAGCCGTCTTTGAGAAGCATAAGGGGTGGGGAAGTGCCCTTCGTAAACGTTAGTTTGTAGTCATCATATTAACCGTGTTGCATCCACTGCTGGATATAGGCTTCTAAAATATATTTCCAAAAAAACAGTTGCATGCGGATTGCATCCAGCGATAAACTAGATTGTAGTTAATTCGTGTGTCCATTATAAGTTGTCTTATGCTCCGTTTGCTTAGGTTATGCATTTTAAGAGTACCGGAAGATAAGAATTCAAAAACGTGATCTTACTAATTATTCTTTATAGTACTATTAAATATTAGGGCCTACCCTTATGTTTCAAAGTTGCATAACAAGGTATCAATTGCTTGGTATCGAATTAAGGTTAGGGTATCTTAGTAATTTAGATCGTTTATTTTATGAATGTTGAAATGTCGGAAGCTCACCTTGTTTGTTATGCCTTTCCTTGTTGGCACTGTAAGAAGATTCTAAGCTATGCTTCCTCCTCATCTAGAATGAAATAGGCACATGTTACATCTTCAAAGTAAGTACCAATACAAAATCAATCGTCAATCAATTCGTGAATGTTGAGGAATATGACCAACCCATTCTTATATTATAATTGCAAAAGTATTGCTGCCTGTCTGAATTTGACACGGACGGAAAGGAAGAATGAAGACTGTCGGGTTCGTTTTTTCTACGCTAGGTAGATAATGTTTCTGTCTTTTGCACTGAGTTTCGTGGTTCGATCCCCACATAGTACGTGAACATATATGTTTATTCTAAGCCTGTGTGTAATATATATATTATATCGTGGTTATAGGATGACCTGGGCAAACATATCTGAAGCAGGTTGAAGAGGTATTAAAGAAGGGCTAGAGCAGAAGTATTACGAATAAACAAGGGTGTATGAATGTACCAATGCGATTAAAACAAGCAAGTGAGATATGCTAAGATCGTAGCAAGTGGTCGTAACATAGTCTACCTACCAAAACACAGTGTTATGTATGTATAATAATTATACATACATAACACTTGTTATTATATATACATAACACAATTATTGTTATTCTATTATCGTCTGATGTCAGGAACATAAGTGTTTTAAACCACCTGGACATTGCTTTAGTTAGAGATATTGAGTGAATTTATATATATATATACCTCTTCATTATTGTTAACAGCTCCGGATTCTAGATAGCTGATCAATTTAGCTTCGCTGCTTAACTCCAGGCTCAATTTCTTGGATATGTTCTCGCGGCTACAAACAAAATGAGATTAAATTAATTATGCATTTCTAACTTCAATAATAACACATAATTCACCAACCAAATCTTTCACAATACCACATTTCATCAACGTCATCATAGGAACAGTAAAACGTACACTACTAGACAAAGACCTCCCCAAAAAAGGGAGAATTTTGTGAAAATTCCCGCGCTGGGCAAGCAACTTTGCGACAGACGACAATGCTGCTGCCTATTTCCGCCCTGTTGCATTTACGCTACACTGCTTCGGATGTTGGTTCCGGTTCCTTAGTCACCTCTTACGATACCTGGTACTGGGGGAGGTACTATTCTGATCTGACGGTACCACACCAATATAACACTTTGTCTTACAGAATCATGAACTTTTTTGCTTGTTGTCCCAATAAATGAGAATTATTATACTATTTGTGCATTTAGACTTAATATTATTTAATTAAAGGGCAGCATTAAGTTTCTGGATCCACAGCACATTGTGATCTCTAATGTATCTTAAGTTATAAAATATAGCCTATGGGATATATACCATCAAGACGTTTTCAGTAATATTTTTCATTAAGAGGATAGGAATTATTAGTTCAGTAATAGAAGGTGTAGTAAAGAAATATAATTGCAGAGTTATTATAAGTTTGATTCTCTATGTACCTCTATTAAAAATGAATTCATTCTTCATTAATTGAAGACTTTTTGAAAAAACTCTACATCACACTTCGACTCAGGTATCCGGCCTCCGTGTAAAGAGTGGCATTACTACAAAGTCACGCGTTTTACATTCACTACATGACTCTATCAAAATTAAACAAGTTTGCCTTAAAGAAGGGAGTTTATGAGAGAACTCTACATTTATCGTCGGCTTCGGGCTACGGCCTACGGAGCCGACGGTATTTAGGCTTTCTTAGTTAGACTTGCCCATGCTGCAAAATAGATATAGTGAGTTACCTGTCAGTGTGATGTGGATGCAGGCGCGCGCGGGGGATCATGACCGCGGGCGCGGGGGGCGGAGGCGCCTCGTGTGCCGGCGGCTCAGAAATCATTATCTTTTTGCTTGACGATGCGCGCTAGAAGAGACATAGTGTTATCTTAATTACATTATATTACTAAATAGACAAAACTTTAATCTACACTAATAGTATAAAGCTGAAGAGTTTGTTAGTTTGAACGCGGTAATCTCAAAAACCAATAGTCCGATTTGAAAATCTATTTCAGTGTTGTATAGGCCATTTGTCAAGGAAGGCTATAAGCTATATATTATTTTTAAAAAAATCGAGATCTGTTATAGTATAAATAAATAAACCCTAAAAGTCACTAATCTACGCCGAAAAAGTCGCGGGCATAAGTAGATAACCGTATAAAAATGACACTATATTAAAAAGAAAAAAGTTTAAATTAAACGGGCCTGATGACGCTTTCGGTAGTGTCTCTATCTTGTTCGCCTAGGGTCCTTATTCGGTCTAAAATTAGGACGAAAATGTAAATTATGAATATTTGTTTGTTCTGTGTCTGGGCAATAAATATGTATCTAAGTATTATATTTGGAATTCCTTTGTAGTCTGATATCAATCGATATGTGAGATATATATGAATTATAAAGTGATAATAATCTAATCCCCGTCATCATCATCACATTAGCCATAGAAAATCCACTGTTGAACATAGGCGTTCCCAAGATAGAGGATTTTGCCCGTAATTGCCGCGCTGGGCTGGCGTGGTGGCAATCGCAGAGCGCAACTTCCGCGACCAGAAATGCTGCTGTCCATCCCCACCATGTAGTTTTTAAATTACGCTATTTCGGATGGTTATACCGCCGGTATAACCATGGGTTCCCTTATCTCAGTCGCCTCTTACGACACCTGGTACAGAGGGAGGTACTATTCTACTCTGCCGGTAACCCACAGCCAATCTCCGTACCAACATTTAATAAGAGCCGTCCCTATTCCTAAGTTGAGTTACTCTAAGGGTCTTTGATTTGTTAATATTAACTAGAAATAAAAAAACTTCTCTCAGGTGTCAGGCGGGACTTGAAAATGCATTTTACCGAGCACCGAGACCTTAGCAGCCATGTTTTCCTGGCCTTTCTTTTGTGCTGAGAAGAACTCTATACTAATGAATCAATTTTTGGTTACTGTGTACAGTTTATGTAATAGAGATTGCTGACTCCACTAGAGTTCAAACCACTCTTCTTACCTTAGCTGGCATGTAAGGTAAAGACGCATTCTGCACGCTAGACGCATCTCCTGACTCTCCCCGTTCGCTGATCAAGGCTCGTCTGTCCGCTCTTTGCTTCGATGGTACCGCTCCCTGAAAGGAATTAATATTTTAAATTAGTCTTCATAAAGTCTTTATCTATTGTTGCGACATATTATACAAATTAAAACTATATAAAATATTATAAATATAATATATAATCAATTAATTAAGAGAAAAGGTTTTAAATGTAAATGTTTATAAAGTAAACAATAATAATAACAAATTATGTCAAAAAAATCGTGTGGAGCTGCTACATTGACATCTGTCATTCTAATCAAGATATATTTAGAGGAGTATCGTTGCGTTTACACACTAGTTATATATAATATTTCGATGTATACATGACAAGACACAATGTATCTACAGATAAATTGGTTTAATTTGAAATTGGGAAAATAAAAACGGTTGAAATCTAAATTCCTGATAATTTACCCCACTTTTTTTAATTGTTTTTCAAATATTTGTGTACGGTCGTTTATTATTGGTAAACATTGTTATCTCAGTTAGTGGATCAATTGTTATTCTTTATGAGAAATAAAGTTTTCTTACACTATGTTAATTTATTTCCCCACTTTTAGGTACTAACCGCACCATACAATATTACCTTGATCTGCTAGTTCACTTTTTATTACTATCATGTCACTTACTAGTAGGCGAGTTGTACTTGAAATAACCTTTTATAGTTGTGACTTGAGAAAATTTCTTGGTTTCGCTCTTGCAATGTACAAGGTAAGGTTCAAAAATTAATGGACAGTTTTCAATTTATCTTATAAAAGGTTGACCATAGAGAAGATAAATTTAAAAAGCATAAATATCTACCAGACAAAATAGAGAATATACAAACCGTGACATAATTATAATTATGATTAGACATAAAATATAGATTGATATTTATAGTATGCATAGACTGGATTTAATTAAAAATATAAACAGGTTTAATATTTACATGCGCGTGTGTAAAATACATTATTATGTGTTTACATGACGGGTCCGATGGCGCGTACGGTGGTAATCCTATTTTATGCGTCGAGGGGTCGTGAGTTGAGTGACACCCAAGGAAAACATTCTATTTGGAATTTTTCTGTGGTCTAATGTCCGTCACACAAGTAACTGACTTTTGACAAAAATTGAATGACTCAATTCACAAAAATGAAAAAAATAGTACCTGGTGTAGACTAGGCATGCTCTGGATGCAGGCCACGATGGACCTGGGCTGACGTCGAGGTCGACTGCAGGCGAGGATCGCGCACGCAGCCAACACCACTGAGAGCAGTGCACCAGCCACCACCAGCGATATCAGCACCACTGATAAATATAGAAGCAGGTTTAAAATAACATTGGATAATTATATTTTATAATTACTTTTAAGGTTTTATCTTTTTAATATTAAATTACCTACAAGTCTAATTATGTTGGTTTTCTTGATACTTCTGTTCTATATTTTCTTTGGGTTAAAAGAATTTTTAGGAATAACGTTACAGCAAGAATAATGAAAGAATATAAAATATAAAAAGATCAAACAATTGTAAATTAACCGGATATTCCAAACCGCACAAGCAGCAATTGTCTGTTCAAATTTCAATTTGATAACGTGAATTTGGTCTTCAATCACTAATGCCTACATATGTGGTATTGAATTAACCTATTAAATCGATAGTAAATAATTTGTAATACCAATACCTAGTATTTATACTACAAGTAAATTACTTTGACCAGTTAAAATTATATCGTAACAAAATGCTGAACAAATCAATGATTCTTCCAATTTGAAACATGCATCGAATCTGTTATCGACCTGTGTAATAATCATTTGAGTACACGAGAGTAATATAAAAAGACATTTCCAATCTTCTTAAATTTGGTACAACGTTTAAATTTAAAATAAAAACTTATAAACATAAAAATGTGTGGTAGTTATCAATTATTACAAACCAAATAAAATCTGGACACAAACTCTTAAAGATACCACAAGGTAACCGAGACATCGAACATTAAACATAGTTGTTATAAAAATTTAAATTTTGGTGTAATTCGGAGAAAACAAAATAGTTTACTAAAGTCAAAAATTTAGTCAACTCATACCGTCGTCATTGCCAACAAAAACTGATCAGGCGCTCTGTCAGTTTTCTTTTTAATTTTAATAACACATCTTATAAATCCACTAGAATTTAAATAGGATACATATGTACATTGTTTTTATATATAACAAAGATTTGTTACACATTTGCTATACTCAAGGCACGTTAGAGACTCGCGTTTTTTCGACGAATCTTCTGATGTATACTGTAATGACCTGTTTTTACTCAATAATTTATGCTTAAAATATAGTTGAAAAGAAGTAAGCTTAGACTCGACAGTGTTTTTGCAATAATTATAGTATTTCCCTTGTTGAGAAACTCTGAAACTCTAGAGTAGAATAGTACCACCCTTTGTACCAGTAGTCGTAAGAGGCGACTTAAGTAATTGAACAGATACCCCCTTTAATAGTAAAGCCTATGTCCAGCAACTGTAGATGTAGCAGTGATGATGTTAAGGAAAACAGAAAGAAAGGCCACAAATGCTACCCACACCTAACACAAACATTATTCTGAATATTAAACACAAATGTATAGAAGATCTACACATGACTTATCGTTTATATACTAAATGGTATCGTTTATATAATTAAATGTCTAGTCACCCTTCAAGTTGATCTGGCAAGAACCGCCCGCGTACCACTGGAAACATTCACAAAGCACACGGCGATCGTCGCGCGAGTAGCAAGCGCCGTGATAGTTGCAACGTTCACAACCTACCGGTTCCGCTGAAATTCCAAAAGAGGGTACTTAGATCGTCGTGAAACTTCATGTTAAATTTACTGGTGTCAATCTGCAGAGAGGTTCAAAGTTGGATATTATTTAAGTTGCGAAATCTATGTAATAAACAAGCTGCAACAGACGTTATCTTGTTTTCACTACACTAATATTTTAATTGTCAAAAAAAAGATTGCAACTATAAATTGAGATTTAAACTATCCGATCTCTCGAGTTGGATCAAACTATAGACAGTCAACATAAATCAATTTAAATAGGTTCAGTAGTTTAGAAGTTCATCCTGGACAAACACCGCGACACGACATTTATATAAAGATAAAGTATAAATTCAATTGGATTCAATAAAATATTAGATAACCAAAGAACTATTAATTTATGAAGTGATTAATAAAGGTAAATATTTATATAAAAATCACAACGATGACAAGTATTAACTTGCTGATTTTGTATGAGCGGGCTATAGCTTGGTAAAACGTCATTATATTCTGCATATGTATATTAAGTCCCCGATCAAGTACTGAGGGAGGAGCAGGGGGGAGGGGTTACGGGGCGCGCGTTTCCGACCGCTGTTGTAGACTAATCATGTAAGTAGACATTTAGGTATATACATATTACTAAAAGTACAGCTACTTTTCGTGCTAATTAGTTATAATTTAGTGTCTTTTGCTCATCGATGCGTCCTACGAGCCTGACATTCCATGCTTCCTCGACTGTCAATTATCTCCTCGAAGTCGATACAGTTGACTGTTAGAATAGGTATACTCTCCCACAGTAAAGAAGTAATTCTTATAAAGTCTAGGCGTTCACAAATCAAGCGTTTAAATTCATATCTATCTTTATCAATTGATTGAAATTATTGCCTAGTTTCAGCGAAAGCCATTCAGCGTGCAAGAGATCCATGTCTATGAGTACTCAAAAAAAATGCGCTTGTCACTCTGGTTAGATAAATAGTGGTGTATATCAGACCTGAGCAAATCCTTCCAGGGTACAACGTGTTGACGCTCAAGTCAGCATAGCCTTCAAGACAACTGCAAGTGTAGGTCCCTCGCAGGTTGAAGCATTGCGCGTGCTCAGAACAGTCATGGAACTGTCCGCTGACGCACTCATCGTAATCTAGAACGGAATGGTAATATGGACAGAAGCCTCTAGACATTGGATTTCAGAAGTGGTTTCTAAGGAACCTATGGGTTCCGTCAAAATCATATATTTGCTGCTGTGATACCACAGTTATAAATTGTTATTCTATATACATTTCCATTGGATAAAATGTATATAGTTGGTATTCTTTATCTTTCTTTCTATTTCTTTATTCTATTATTTATCTTTAAAATTCAGAAGCCCCTGCTCTGGACTAGTAATTGGTATGTTAGTTATTATATCTTCCTATGTTGTAGACTACGTAGTACTACGAAGAGATCGGTTGTCACCAAATCGAGAAAATTTCGAGCTCACTCAATGTAAATTTGTAAAGATAATTTACAGATTAAAGATAAATTTATATAGATATAAATCATTTATGAATTTTAAAATATATAAAACTATGAAAAGTATGTAAATTTATTATTATTAGTTAAACGTGAAAAGCTTGGAAGTGAAAAAAAATCTGATTATTCTATATATACTCAATCATACGTTAGGAGATGACATAAGTATATAAAGTAGTTAAATATATATAATACTAAATTGCATATAGATAATATAATTTAAACCTAGCATACATAAAAGCAAAACAATCATTTTGTTTGATGCAGTTATTTCTGAATTGCGTACATATACTAATTGAATTAATTTTCATTTTTATATATTAACTGTGTTTCTTACCGCTGACATCCAACCTGTCAACCAGGTCGGCTGCTGCGTGGACGTCGGTGCCTCCTAGACTGTAGTTGTTATTTCTTAAGTACTTCTCAATTACTTCCTTCAGACGGCTCTCGTGAGCGTTGTCAGAGAGCTAGAATGGGAGAAGAATTATTAAAAACAAGTGTTTTCGAAGAATTTTTTTTTTCTTTTCAATAAATTTAGAGAAGTTTTCACGAACTTTTAATTAGTCAATACAATCAATGAACAGCAAATTACCTGCACATAGAAATCATTCATGACACCCTTATACATCTCTCCGTTTTCAGACTTCATAGGCACTGGTTGGAAGCCGGTGATATGTACGCCATGATATACATCTCTCAAATCTGACTGCATCACCATTCTGTTGATGCCTTCATGAGTTGCAACTGCTAGAGCATGGTACTGCTTGCTTGAATTGTCAGCTAGATTTTCGTGGAATTGAAGACGTTCGTTTCCTTGTGATCCTAGCGCGAGCTTCACTGAGTACGTGTAAGTTGCTGTAAAATATCAATATTTAAGTCTATTTAGGAGTACCTAGAACAAGACTTGAATCTTGAATCTAGAGGAAACTGTGTTTAGCATATGTCAGTTTTGGGAGTCCTTTAGATTTATTGTATATTATTTTTATATTATAAATTGCGTTGGGGTACCGACTGATTAAAATAGTACTAAGAGTCGCAAGTGGCACTGATCAAATCAGAATCGTCAGACGACGGTATATACAGCCAAAAATGCGTCGCTCAAATGCAACAAGACCGGCCATACGGCCAGATATGGGCAGCAGCATTCCCATTCCCATTTCCAGCAATTATGGGCAAACTTTCTCTTTTCTTGTCCTTGTGTCCTGTAGTGGACATTCTATGGAATATTTGATAAATTGAGTAAATAAAATTATAAATTCAATATCTTTTCCGTTTGGTATGTATTAAAGATCGACCTACATTTTACCCAAAAATCATTTAATTTTAAAGTTTTACATGCTTTATTAGGGATACATACGCTTGCAGGGTCTATCCGGGAACATTCTGGCGAAACCAGGTCTGCAAACACACTTCATGATTCCATCAATTCTCTGGCAACGCTCGTTTCTTGACGCCTTACAATCTGGTTGACATTCCTTGCCATAAGATAGTCCTGCAAAATCAAATTAAAAACTCATATTTAACATTTCTTTTTTCTTAACCTACAATTATATTTTGTATAGTTACCTGGTGTATTTACGACATTAGTGGTTTCAAGATAAGGTGTTCCCGCTAGGAGAATTTCACCGAAAAGCACTTGAGAAACCCCGTTACTATTTACTTGTTCATTTCGCGTAACTCCATCATAATCACCAGTTTCAATATCAGTGTTCACCGGTGCAGATTGACCACCATTTTGTGACTTATTCATGACAACAAAGAATGTATCATTGTCACCTTCATTATCGGTTTCTATTTTCTGAATATTTTCTGTCGTGTCTTTGTCTTTGATTATAAGATTATCAGTATCTTCAAAGGACATAGAAATATCATCAAGTGGTAATTGAGTCTTTTCTGGTACTTCTTTTACAGGTGTAGGTTCTACCTGTGGCACAGGTATATGTTTAGTGACAGTTTCAATTATAGTCGTAGGTTGAACTTGCGTATGTACTTCTGTAACAACGTCGACAATCGTAGACGTATGCGTATTTGTTAAGACTAGCGTTTGCGTCACTGCTCCTTCTGATTGACTGACTAAACTTGTTTTCGTATGTGTCACAGTTAATGTATGTGTTAAATTCACGTAATTTACACTAGATATTGTCTTTGGCGGTTCCGATAACGTCTTTGTCAAAGTAACCACAGTGGTTCTAAATTCTGTTTTCGTCGGAACAACTTCATCTGAAATCTTAATTTCATTACCGGCGTGATGAGTTGGTTTTAAGTTTGTTGAAATTTCTCCCAGGCTTGGAGTTACAATACTAGCAATCGATTTTTCCGTTGAGATAGATACATCTAACTGCACTAGTGTTGGCTGGCTAGATTCTTTTAAAACCTCCGTGGGTTTCATTATGTGATCATCAATGAAGGTTTCTGAGCTTTCTATAATGCTTGTCGGCACAACAGATACGGGGCTTGATGAAGATCTTGTTGGTATCGGTCTGACTATTTTTCTTGTAGACACATGCCTCGTTGGATATAAGATTTCAGGTCGGTTTAATGTTCTTGTTGGCCTGATGATTGTCGATGTTTGTTTCGGTGTCACCTTATATTTAGTAGTACTTAATTTCTTTTCGTCATTCCGTATGGGATACGGTTTGCGGGTTCTATTCTTATTACCAATAGGGATAACTTTCATTCTATCAGTGGTAGTTTCTTCTTGGCTTGATTCATTTGCAACAGAATCATTCAAAACTTCTTCTGAACTTTCTTTCATATTCTTAGTTGTAGTTTCAATGCTTACTTCTTTCGATGTTGAAAATACCCTATCTTCTGTAATGGGTTTTTCGGAACTAGTTACATCTGTGGATTCTACTGAAGTTTCACTTTCATGTGAAACAGAATCATCAGAAGATACTTCTTCAGAAGTCTTCATTATTTCTGGCACTCTTGATGGCTCAATAGATTCCGGGAAATGAATTGAAGTAGGTGCGAAATTGAAACTGGATGAAAAGTCTACTCCAGATGAAGTTAACCAACCAGAAGAAATTGGAGTAGGGAATATTACATTAGGAATAGAAGATACGCTTACTGTTGGTGCAGGGATTTCACTCATAGGATTTACCACTCTTGAGGGTATTTCTCTAGGAGGTGGTAAAAGCTGAGAAGAAGGCTGATCACGGTTGTATGAAGGTCTTCTAATATTATTCAAAATATCATACGAAGGTCTATAAGTAGAAACTTCGTCTCTATTTATTGGTTTTCTTAAAGGTCTCTGTGTAACTGGGGCCCTAGGAGGTATTGTTTTCGGTGGCTTCGTTCTATAAGGTGGAGGCGTTCTAATTGGAATAGGTCGAGGAGTGAAGGGAGCTCTTGTAGGAGGTCTTACAGCGGGTGGAGTTCTTGGTGGAGGTGGGCTCATGCCCATTATCATTTCATCATTCGTGGATGGTTTGAAATTATAATCCATTGTCGGTGGAGGTGGAGACAAATCAATTATTTCACTAGAAGATCTGTTTATCTCTAAGTTGTTTGTGAAAGTGTACGGAGGCAAAGTCGACTTTTCTAATGGCTTTTCAACAATTAAAGGTTTTTTGTCTTGAATGTGCACTGTGGAGGTGATGATATTTGAATCTGTTGGTAATGAAGTATTTTTAGGGCGCGAGAAAATAGGTCTAGGCGGTCGCTTGTATTTTAATTCAGGTGAAGCGTGTCTGTAAGGTATTCTTTGTGTTGTCGTTGGGCGGTTTGTTGATGATGCGATGTTAATTTCTTCCCCAATGTTTAATTCTAGATTGTCTTCATACGATATATTTGTAGAATTTTCCATAAGTTGATTTATCTGCCAGTGCGGCTGTTGTAACTGATGATCAAGAGTGGCTAAAGAATTGATCGTAAATGGTCTGGGTTTCATGTATGGTTTATCGTCGAAAATTGGCTTTATCGTATTAGATTGGAAATCGTTAGTCTTATTGAATGACCGAAATGGTTTTTCTGTTTGCGTGCCGGGATCAAAGTCAACAAATTGTACATGTTTGTCTTTAGAATTTCCTTTTGGTGTTACAAATACTTCATCTTGAAGTAATGTAAGTTCGGTAGATGATTTTGAACTAGTATTTATTTCACTTGAAGAACTTACTACTGGAACTTTCATGGATTCTAAACTAACTTCTCCATCTAGTTCACCATTGTTTTCTGGTTCTTCTTCACCGTCATAGATTTCTTCAGAATTTTCATAAACTGGCTTTGGTTTCGCTGAGTTTGATTTAGATTTTACCGTCGTAGTTTCATCACTATTATCTCTTATGGGTATATCATATGCTGGTTGTCTGATAGAATCAAAATGTGATGGTATATAGTTGAGATTACTGTTTGGTTTTGTTGTTCGTGGTGGTAAAATTGTATTTGGCTTATCTGCGTTCGGTTTTGTAAAAGGTTTTCCAATGTTAAATGTTGTCAGGGCAGGAGAAGCGTTTTGCGGCCAAAAATCTGATGGAGGTTTACCTATACTTGAAATCTTTTGCCCAAATTCTGGAACATTTCCTTTGTTATAATCCTGTGACAATGGTATTACTTTTCTCGTTGTTGCTTCTATCTTTATATTATTAATGTTATTGAGTGTATTCTCATTAATTAAAACACTCGAATACCATCCATGTGAGTTTGTTGGAATATTTGGTATAAGTTTGGGTGGTCTTGCCTGACTTGTGATCTTACCGTCATCCGCATATTCCGTTACTGGTTTCACATCCTCGTAAACATCAGCGGATGTTGTATACTCATTCACCATCGGGAAATTTGCGTGACTATTCAAGGAAGGCGGTATAGAGAGGTTTACAATATTTTTGTTTTCATGTTGATGTTTGTTATCTGATGAACCTGCTAGATTGTCAGTATGTTTTACTTCAGTATTATGTAATGAACTTGTATTCCATCTATTATCCCCCACAGAAATTTCAACATTGGTATTGGGTTTTTTGTATATGACGGAAGGGCTTGGGCTCTTCTGCAGATTATAACTTTCTATAGGTGAGGGTCCATCTTCTACTCGAATAGCAAAGTTTGTACCAATAGGAATATCAGCATTCATCTGTCCAATATTGGGAGAAATTCCAACTGGGACTGGAACACTAGATCCTATTACTTGTCCATTATCTCCAACGTTACTTGCTACATTTGTAGCCGTGTTTAGAGTTACGGTATACGTTTGTTCCTTTTCATTTATTTCATTAGCTAAGATAGATTTGTTTTCCACCTTGTGTGACGTAAATACTTGATAAGAATTATGTCCTTGATTCATATTAATAGTTTGCACTTTGTTGGCCTGCACTTTTGGAGGGTAAGGATTCCCATACAAAGGAGGTGATGATGCAGGAGGTATATGTATAGTGTATGTAGGTGTGGGCTTGCTATTAGGTGCTTGGGCAGCAAAATATATTTCGGAAGTCACTTTAGGCGGCATTTGCTCGTGTTTAGGAGCATTCGGTATCGGATGTTGAATGTTTAAAAATACTTTCATATCCTGTATTGGTTTGGTATGTATCACTGGCCTTTGAATATGTGGCTTGTTTTTTTCAAACATACTATCAGAATTAAAATGCATACTTGGTGGAGGTGGAGGAGGAACTGCTAGATAATTCTCGTAATCTTTATCTATAACCTCTTTATTTTTGGACTTATCATTTCCTCTTAAATGACTGTATTTCTCAAATTCGCCGTTATGAGGATTATAGATGTCTGGATTGTATGCAGTAATTTGTGGACCAACTTGAACATGCGTTTCTTGATTACTGGTTGGCGGCGGTATTTTGTATTCGAACGGACGTTTGGGTTCCTTCCATTTTTGTTTCATTTCGTTTCTGTACGGTTGATCCTTCTGAAGTGATGGAGGTGAAATAGGTTTATACAAATCCAAAGATGGAGGAAGATTGGTCGGCTTAGCTATATATTGTTTATTGGTGTTGGGTGCCACATTGTGCACATTTGTCATTTGTGGTGCATCAATGCTGAAACTTCCAAAGTATCCAGGTTCAGGATAGGGCAATGGATCATCAACATAGTCACCTGTCTTATGAGGTTCTGACGATCCCGCGAATACTAAGGCTGTAGAGCTTCCGTGCGGTATTAATACATTAGCTACTCTTGAAGGTTGGATGTCAACCAAAAATGGTTTACTTGAATCTATATTTCCATTAATTGCGTATTCACCATCTGTTTTCACTCGGGTGTTGATTATTTCCGAAGAACTTGGACTATTATCAGGTATTTCATCGTCTCTATTTGCTTCATTGACGGGAATAAAATCGACATGATTTTTAATAGCTGGTGATAAAGGTATACCTAATGAAGGTATGTAATCTATAAATGCCGGTCGTCCGTGATTCCCTAAAATTGTATTAGTATTTTTCATGTGTTCGGTTTTCATCAAGTGATCATGTGGTTGTGGTTGTGGAATGCGATGAGGTATTTTATGGGGTGGCATTATATTTTGGTGCATATGAGTAGAAACTGACGGTCTGGAAAGCACTCTACTCGGTTTAGGCTTCATTTTAGGCATCTCAGGAGGCCTAAGATCAAATGAGTCGTCTATTTTAGTTGCTAGCAATGCTTGTTCGCTTAGAGGTAAGATATCTTTAACTAAATACTCTTCATTACCGGCTACAAAACTGTCAATTGGAGGTGGGCTTACTGGGTTTTGTAACTTAATTCCACTTGCCGCCAAGGTTAATGGCCCGCCCACTGCCGGCTTTCCAACTATTACATCTGAATTGGCCGTGATTATTTCTCCAGGACTAATTGGTATGCCACCATTGACAAGTGGACTTTCGTGAATTATTTTGGGCGGGACTATGTGGGCTTTCGGCTGCTTATGTTCAGCAGCCCACGCCAGGTTTTGATGTAACGTCGCATTCGTAAAAGCAATCTGTGATTCTGATGTCTCCAGCTCGTCGACAGGAATATAAATTGGAAAATTGTTATGTTTAATTTCTACGTCAGTATCAACTCTTTTGTTGACATTGTACGCGGTTAACTTCACAGCAGGTTTTAAAGTAGTGCTTGTAGTAGTTCGATTTGTATCTTGACGTTTGATAAATCCACCAGTCATTTTTTCTATTACAGGTGCTAATTGAGATAAGCCTTTGATACCCAAACTTCCCAGTTTTAATAGATCAGCGACCACGAATTTGCTTTTGTTTGGTTTTTGAGGTTTGTCGGGCTTGTTCTTGTCTTGATTTTTAATACTAGGTGATTTATTTTTAGGAGGCGACGGTGCTTGCTCATTTGTTAATAATTCACTCTCTTCAACTGAGCTTGTGTCCTTCTCATCCGAATAGTCATTAATAACTTCAGTATACTTTTCCACTACTTTATCTGTCGGGGCTAACTGAGAATTAGTTTCATACTCATAAGGCCCATACTGTGTTTTCTTATCAAGTGACTCCTTGTTAGTTGGTCTTAAGTCAAACTTAGTTGCGCCATATTTTGATGTCTTGAGTCCGTATTTGGAAGGTGCTGAAGCATCAACATTTGTATATTTCGTTTTTAGACCCTCGGTTTTAGTGTGACTACAAGAACATGAAGTGGTGCACGGAACATGGCCAACTTCAGATGGTTGAATCAAATCAAACCTGTCTCCGTCTTGGCTGTCTATTCTTTTGTCGATTTTTGGGAAACTGCTTGCAAACATGCTGATAGGAGCGGACGGTTGAATAGTCTTGACTTCCATATATTTTGTCTGGAATGTAGAAAACAAACATTTTATTAACATAGATAATTATATGGGTTTTATAAATAGGTAAAATGTGTTATGTATTTCAGAAAGTAATTGTAAATGGGTATATTGTGTGATTATAGAGAAAGGAGTATTATTAGAATATATTTCTTGTTTATAGTTTAGTTAGTGGGGATACATTATGCCATATAATTTAATATCCCTGATACTTATTGTTAAGGTTACAATTGAAAAAGGTGTGGTAGTTGTGGAATTGTTATAACTGTGGAGAGGTTTATTCCACCGGGGACCCAAATCTTACTTTGGTCGGTTTTAAATCTGCCAAAACGTCTGAAGCAAATAAATTCGTCAGAGATTCGGTGGTGACCACTGACACTATCGTTTCAAAAGTCGATATTGCGCTTCTTTTGTTTTGTACCACCGTTGTCAAATATGTGTATGTAGTCATACAAGTCTTGATTATGTAATTGTGCTGCATTAGTTGGTGCAGTGGAAACATAGCACTGATTTGCTGACGGTTGACAACTGTAGCAACAGCGGATGATAATAGTGATTTTTGTGGTGATGATGAACTGACGTAGTGATGCGTTGGTGAAGTTAGGTGCATGAGCTTAAATTTGCGCTGAGAAAATAAAATTGATTCATGACACCTATTTAGATTTTTGACTGTATTGAAACAACAATTATAACTGCACATATTTTTTGATATAGCTTGAATATCTGTATATGGCTATCTTGAAGGCAGTTCCACTGCGTGTTTAAAATTCAATTTAAAAGAGTATACATGTTGACAGAAAGATATAATCTCACCTGCTCTTGCTTTCCGTCTGCATTTTTGTCTTTAACTAAGACCTCAACTCCATTGGACATAATTTTCGTAGCTAAATTCTTAAGCCTCCTTTCATCTTCTTCAGACCCTGACCTTTCCATCACCATATCTCTTCCTGGCCTCCATGGGGTATTATCGTAAACTATTCCATTTGTGTTGAAAGCTGTAACGTTCAAAGTATTTGATTATTACCTTTTTGAGCAAATATTGACATTTCGTATGTATGTTTTTAATGCAAACTATGAAATCAAATATAATAAATATATATATTTTTAATTTTATTTACATACATTAATCTAAAGAATAAAAATAAAAAAACCTAATTAGTATTAATGTTTTCTTGTTAACCAGAATTAAGTTACATATAAAAAAACTCTTAAATAAAATTTGTTAGCGCATTTTGATGTGTGACTTTGTTTTTACCTAAACATTATTCAAAACTATTTACTGATACAATCTACCAATGCAAATTGCAAATATATTTACGGTGAAGGCTGATTTAGATCTACACTTATTTATAGTTCATATAAAAAAAGGTGCTATGTACAGTGTCAAAATATTTGTTGCTTACAGGAGCTGCAGAAAATTCGCCTGTGGAGAAGCGTGGTCCAAATACCGCCAGAAAACATCTACAATCGGTGCAATACGAAAATTTTGTGCCATCGTGAGGTTAGTATAATTTGCATCTAAGACATTATCGTTAAATCAATTTCATGTATTAATACAGCTATTGTTGATTATTTAGCGGACGGATTTCGCCATGTCAAGTATTTGTCTTGTACGTGATAAAATCCAACTCCAACATTATAAATAGTATTTTGCGATTTGCGAATAGTGCGACAAAATTTATCTTAGATGCAATTTCATATTTATTTACATAATACATTCAAGATTATATTTAGATGCTAAATAATTTTTATTAATGATCTTCTACGCTTTATCTACAAACCAAACTCCATTCAAACATTCTTGATGATTTTAGTTTAATTTTTGATGAAGCTATCACTTCCGTACTTTTTATGATAATTAGGAGAAAGTATAATTCTGTTGCAGGATGTCTTTCAAGAATACTTGATGGATTTCTACAATTCTAAGTTATTATAACACAACTGACTCACCTCAGAAGTGGTTGGATGAGCGCAGGATGTGGGTTTGGAACCTCCTAAGGATCTTCGGGACTCTTCAGGTTGCCATTGTGCATGTCATCATCGTCAGTTAAATTTATCATCAGTCAAGTCAGTTTCCTTCAAGTTTGTCATTTCATATCGTATGATTGGATTGTCACATCCTTTGTTTATTTGATTTCAGGGGCTTTTTATAGGATTTTGAATAAAATTTATAATATATTTTACAAAATTATTTATTGTTTCAACATTATAAGTCGTATTTGCAATTTACAGTCGAAAGCGAAGGAAGTACGAGTATTACGAGAGATTACATCTATATAATAAAAACTAAGGATTTATTCTTAGGCAGTGAGTAGATATTTGTTACCTAACAATTTTGGGTACCCATCACATTAATGTCTGGTAACATAAGGACAACATTTTTGGTGATCTTAAAGAAATGTTAATAAACTAGTCAAGTACAAAAGAGTATTTGTTTCTTACGAACTAATATTTTTTATAAACTATAAGGCACTATTCATAGTTAACTTACTATGTTACAAAAGTAAATAAATAACTAATTCATTACTTTATACACCTAACCATTTGTTCAAATTTTCACGAGACTCCATCCAATGATCTTTGCCTTGTATCTTCTGTGATAGACGATGGACTTGCTAATTGTACAACATATGTTGGTGATGCGTCATATCTTATATGTTTACTTATTTCGCCTACTATACTTTCTAGACTTTGTGTTCCCGATTGACCTTCATTTGTAGTGTCTAAATATGTTTCTGTGTCCGAAATTATCGCGTTCCCCAGATTATCAGACTGTGAACTAAATAGTTCAACTATAGATGGAAGTAACGAAGGCGTTACTTTAACATCTTCATAATAAATGGCCTCACGTTTCCTAACATTTTGTGTATCATCTGATACAACTGTGGATAAAACTGTGCTGAATTCACCAGGATGCCGACCTGATACGTACAATGTAACCACACTTGTATGTTTCGGTGGGGCTGGCTTTGGAGCTTTTGGCCTATTTCTTGTGCGAGTAGGTGGAGGTGGGGGAGGAGGCAAATCTTCTCCAATATCCGGAACTTCTTCGGAGAAGTCCTCGTTACTATTTAAATCAGATAATATGTTTGGTTTAGGGCTGTTACTGTAAATGTCGTTGTTGTTCAGTGAATTGATATTATTATTTTGTAAAAGATTTAAATCAGGTTGGCTTAAGCCAAGGAGTGGATTGGCTGTTTGTAAAGACAAAGCCTGTTGTTGCTGTTGTTGTTGTTGAAGCAAGAGTGGTAGTAGCAAAGAGTTAATTTGGGGGGCTTGGGCTAAAGCTGTCGGGGTGGTTACGACGGTGTCAGTAATGAATTCCGTAGCAGTTACTACACTAGTGGTAGGATCAACAATTGTTGTCAAAATTGCTTTTCCTCTGAACGTGATTGGCAAAACAGTTTCCCTAGCATCCGTAACAGTGGTCACATACGTAGTTGTTCTTGTTTTAAATTCGGTTACAGGAGTCTGAGGTTGCTGCGGTAACAAGGCCTGTCCTTGAAGCGCTAGGAGAGGATTGATCGCAGGTTGCTGGTTTCCGAGTAGAAGTTGAGACAAAAGTAAATTAGCTAAGGGCACATTAGCATTAATTTCTGGAGCAATTGTTTGGGTTACAGGCTCGACATTGTAGACTGTACTCGGTACGAAATAGGGATAAGATGTTTTCCTTCCTCTTATTGTAGTAGGCGTAAGAATAGCGGTTGTAGTCGGTGTCTCCTGCAAAACATACCTTATTACCTTCGTTGCACCGTTCTCAGCTAACTCTGTTGATTCTTGAACCAACACTAATTGCTGATTACCAAGGGGACCAATAGAGGTGGAGACTTGATTTCTCAATAAAGTCTCTACGCTGGGAGTCGCTGATAAAACATTTTTGTACTCGGTTATCTTTCCATTGACAACAGGAATTGTAACTTCTGTCGGAATATGATGTGTAACGGTAATTTTCCCGTCATTGATAAGATGATTTATGTTGTTGCGTTCTCCGCTAGTGTTTTCGAACGAGTTTCTTTGTCTACTAGATGCTCTACTTGTAGTTGTCCGTGTTCGTGAGTTCCTGCTAGTTGTACGGGAGTTGCTTGACCTTGATGTACTTGAAGCTCTATTGGAGGAAAGCCTAGGCGGTTTTGGCCTTGATGATGAGGTAGTGGTTCTTGATGAGGGTCTTGATTTACTTCTTCTGTAAGCTGGAGCTGATGTTGTTGTTCGGCTTTCTCCGCGTATAATAAATGGCTGTCTAGATGACGCTTTTGGTGCAGGCGCTGTCGTTGTTCTAGAGTTGCTTGAGATACGGGCATTATATCTGCTACCCGGTCTTTGTTTTTGGGTTACAGGTGCTGGTGCATCAGTTTCAGGTTCAGGTTCAGGACGACGAGTTGTCAATGCTTTAGTGCCTGGACGTCTAAAGTTTGTATACTTTCTGTTACCGTAATCAACTTGACGTTTAGTTCGTCTTCTGAATGCAAATGGTCTTATCGAAACAATATTTCTCTTGGGAGGTGGAGTTGAAGGAGTAGCGACTTGTTGTTCTTTTCTATCAGATGAATCGTAGTCATTATCTTCTTCAAAATCCTCTTCCTCTTCTAAAAGCTCTTCACTTTCTTCATCTTTCTGCTCGTTTTCTTTAATCTCTTCCTCAGGCTCAGGCTCAGGTTTATTAAATAGGTTTCTTCTAGGGAACAAAGAGTTAGGTCGTTGTCTTCGTAACGATAATAGAGGGTTGGAAGTAGCACGTGTAGTTGAACGCCTGGTAGTAGTAGTAATCCGTCCACGAGTCGAAGGGGTTCTTCTCGGGGTAGGCGTTGTTGAACGTGGAGTTATCGCTGTCCCAGGTTGTCGCACGAGGGGTGGTCTTCTGAACTTTAATAATGGATTGTTAGTGGTTCTTAGTGGAGGTTCAGATACTTCTTCAAACGCTTCTGTGGCATTTTCATCTTGCTGGGTAGATAACGTCTCTTGTTCGTTCTGGTCAGCTGAAGGAGGGAAAGAAATGGATGCTGATTGTCTGTTGTTTCTTAATCTTAATGAAGCTGTAGGCCGAATCCTTGGAATAGCTGACCTACTGGCGTAATCCAAATTGCCACCTCTCACCGAACTTGATCTGAAACCAGTCCTTCTTGAAGTTGGTTGTATACTTCCTCTTGGGAAGCCTCCAGCTCTCGATGCCGAGGGTATATTAGATGCTAAATTTGATGCGCTTGTTCTACCTGAAAACCTACGACCTTGACTTGAAGAACCCGGTGAAGCGGATTGTTTTCTATTGGCACCGAATCCCGACGGTCTGACAGATTTCAAAGTAGGTGTTGCAGTTATTGTCGGAGTGGCATCTAAACGGGTAATGGTTGTTGCGCTACTAGGTAGAGGTACTCTCTTAGGGTTGAAAGTTGGCCTGTTTCTCGAAGAAAATGGTATTATCACAGGTGTAAATGTCGGTTTTTTAGGCGTAAATGAAAGCCTGCTCTTTTTCCTTGTATTAAGGGTATCTTCTTCTTCTGCTTCTTGCTTAGTTTCTGTGGTTGTCTCTGGTTCAGGCTCTGAACTTTCAATTACATCTGGACTAGCACTTATTATGGAACCTTCAGTGCTTGTTGGAGCAGAAGTAGATGAAGTTGTAGTTGCCTCAGTGTTCAAAGTTCTGTTATCATTTGTTACAACTGTTGAATCTCCAGAAACAACGGCTACTTGTGAAAATAATATTTTCTTTTCAGTTTCTTGTGGCGGCTTATCAGCGGGTTTTACCTCTGCATATAGATTATCAATATACGTTCCCAACAGAACAGTTGGTGAAGCCGATCCAGTATCTGGTAGTTGGGTAGGTTTAATTTCTTCTTTCACGACAGTTGGAACGATATGTGGTTTTTTCTCGCCTTTATCTTGGATAAGATTTTTGTCACCAGTGCCCGACGGAACTTTACGCCCCAATTGATTATCTTCGATTACCTTTGTATTGTCTACTATATTTGTAACTGTTTCCAAACTACTTCTTATCTCAGATTTGTTTCCAGCATAAAAAGTAGTAAAGTATGTATAAGTTGTATAGAAAGTGGCTTTACCATCATCTTGTTCCAAGTTATCATCAACTAATGATGGTTTTAATTCAGCTTCTAACTCTTTTGGTGGTAATACGCTATCAACATCGATAGGTGTCGTATCAATAGGGCTGACAGTCGGCAGTACTTGAACTGAGGGATAAACTACGTTTGAAACTATTTCCTCGCGGCTAGTTATTGTAGTAGATTTATCCTTATAGAGAGTTGTCCAGTATGTGAACGTTGTGTAATATGTAATTGGCAAATTACTTTCCTCTTCTGGTTCTTTCTTAGGCATAATAGTTTCCGTTACCACATTTGTAATAGTTTCTAATCTACTTTTTATTTTGCTTGAGTCTTTTCCAATGTACATAGTAGTGAAATAAGTAAAGGTAGTGTAACTAGTCTGTAATAAAAGTGTTGGTGACGGCATTATTTCGTCAATGTTGCTTTCAGAACTAATTTGATCTTCTAAAATATAGTTATTATCTAGTAGTTTCCGCTCACCTCTGGAAGAAGACGATTTTACATCAGTTACGTAGGAATTCTCAGATTCCAATGGATTCGATTCGACACTGAATAACATATCAACTTCTAGCGGTTTGCTCGGCTGCGGAACATTTTCTTTTCTTGTTTCCTCAACTGATTCATTATTTTCTGCTTCCATGCTTACAGTACTTTCTACGGAAGAATTTTCTTCTGGTGTTTGTTTGGGTTGTTCAATTTTAACTTGTTTGCAGTTTCTGAAGTCAAACTGAGCTCTAGTGTTCTCAACGGCTAAGGGATGACTTTTTGTAGGAATAAGCTCATCTGGTCCAACATAATTAGTATAAACTTCACTTCTACTACACACATTAGCATCTGTTCCAACGTAAATCGTCGTAAAGAACGTGTACGTTGTAAAGTAAGTTTTGACAGCGTCAGGTTTTATACTAGCAACTAAATCTTCACCCAAAGATGGTGTAGGTGTCTGAGAAGAATATATATCATCTATTTCGACAGATTCTATAACATCCTTATTTTTGAACAGGTCAATAACACTGTTAATGCTGTTGATAGCATAGGACTCTGTAGGACGACCTACACCTACGCTAGTAGGTGCTATTTCATCCTCATTGAAAGCACCAAGTAATGTTGGATCTAGTTTTGAAAGATCTACCGTCGATGTAATTATGTTTGTAATAACCGATTTATGACTAGCCACACTCGACGTCTGATCTCCGAAGAATGTAGTGAAGTAAGTATAAGTGGTATAAAGCGTTTTATAAATTAGATCAATTTCGTTTTCTCGAATGGGTACTTCATCTTCTTCGGGACTAGGTTTTTCTGTAGCTGTAGTTGAATGTTCTGTACTAACAGAAACTTCTACATGGCTTTCGCTAGTTGTTCGTTCAGTAGTTGTAGTCGTTGTAGTAGTCGTCGTAGTTTCCTCGTCTTCTTCAGAAATTTCAGGGGATTCTTCATGAACAGTGTCATCCACAGAAGTTGTAATTTCTTCTTTATGGTCCTGTGGAGTTGTCTGTATTTCTGAGTCAGAGTTATCAGTTACTTCAGGCGTATTTTCTGTTACCAATTCATGTACAATAGGAGGCTCAGTTACAGTTTCCTCAGATACAGTCTCAGGCACTTCTAAGTTAGTACTTATAGAAGATTTCACGTCTACAGATATCACAGCTGTAGGTTCAATATTAAAGTCTGTCTTACACACGACATTAGTAAGAAAGCCTACATTACTTTCAACAACTACATCCGATTTTACGGAAGTAGTTGTCTCAGTACTTTCCAAAGGTATGAAGTAAGTTGTCAAATAGGTAAGAGTTTTGTATTCTGTAGTCATTGTCGACAGAGTCTCTAATCCATCTGTACAGATAACTTCTTCATTGTAAGTATCGTGTTTAGTTTCGGTGGTAACCTCCAATTCTTCAGAAGATTCTTCACTATGTCCGCTGTCTGTCGTTGTTATAACTTCTTGTTCCATCTCCGTAGTACCTTCTTCCTCTTCATCGTCTTCATATTTATCAGTAACTTCTGCTGCAGTATTTTCAGATTCTTCCTCCGAGTTTGTGAATATATCGCTGGTATTATTTTCCGTAACAGCTGATTCTTTTGGAGCTTCTACAATAGTAGCGGATGGTCTCAAGGTATTCAATGGTTCAGTGGCTTGTGAGCTATAATCATGAAGTGGAATAACCCCTAAGTCATCCGTGATTCGGGTGCTCTCTGTTGTCGGTTCAATAGCTTCTGATGGCTGAATTACATCAAAGTTTAAATCGAATCCACTGCTATGTTTTATATTAATTGTATCAGGTGTGTTGTCAATTTCGTACTCGACCTTCTTTAAACTTTCTTCGTCACTATAAATAGGTGAATCTGATGGACCTTCTTCATAATCAGGAGCAGTTACCATAGTTACGCTACTAATTTCATGAGCTTTGAAAGTGGAAGTTGCTACTGGTATATCAGCAGCTAAGAAAGTGATTTTTGTATTTAATTTATCAACTGGTTTAGCCGAAGGAAAAACATTTACTTCATTCGGGTCCTGAGGTTGACTCGTTTCGGTATTAGGTGAGAAAATAATTACAGTATCACCAACAACTGTTGTAAAATCAGCAAATCCTGAATACGTAAAAGTTTTCTTCGGTCTCGGTTCAGTATTTTGACCAAATAGTTTTTTAGGTAATTTCGTTGGCTGAGAACTTTGTTGTTGTGAACTTTTAGTTTCAACATTGTCGATGTAATAGAATATCGGCGAAAATTCGTTCTTTATAGTAAAAGTCGGTAAATCGTAATCTGGTTTAACCTTAACAACGTTAGATTCTTCAATACTGTCTACTTTAATTGGTTTGGGTTCGTTGTAACTAGGCTCAGTAACTGGTTCGTATGCCTTACTTTGCCTGTGCAACGTGTTTACATTTTCTAAAATTGATGGTTGTATAACAAATTCGAATTTCTTTTCGCCGTCGATGATTGGACCGTCAAGGAAGTTAAGAGCTTCATTTTGAACGTATCTCGGTATTTCTTTAACTGGTTGAATTCTACGAGCTACAGGCTCATCATATATTTGATTTTCAGCATTATTTTCTGGAGCAGTCGGAGAATTCCAATATTTGACATTGTCTTGCGAGGGTTTGCTAGCGTAAACAATGTCCATTTTGCTGCTAGGGGCTAAATAATCCGTATTTTTAAGCACAAACTTCTCGGGGTCTATGAAGCCCAAATCTTGCTTGACGTTCCACTCTCCATCAAAAGCCGAGTGCACGCGCGTTGGTTTTACAATAATAGGATCGTCAACATTTGATGGTTTATTGTACAATACAAGAGACGATTTTGTTAAAAGCTGAGCGTAGATACGGCCGTTATCCAAGGTGGTGCCGAGGATTTGCGTGGCAAATTCTGTGGTGACACCATCTTGAATGAATGTCCGAGCTGTAGATGTTAGGAGACCGATGAGAGGTTTGATGCTGTGGTACCTCCCAACCTTGGAGTAGTCGTTTCTCTTCTGGTCATTAACGAGAAGAACAGTCAAGTCTGTGTCGTCAGCAGTCAGGTCGAAGTCGGGTCGCAGTCGTGTCGTGTGGATAGGATAGAGGTGCGTTTTATTTTACAAAGGTCCATTTGGGTTGATGTCCACCACGACCCGGGGATTAGATTTGAAAGAGAAAGAAAAAAAACAAACAATTAATAATAATATAAATAGAGTAGATTATAAGACGCTAATAGAATAGAGACAAAATTTTGCAATAGTGTTAGCACTAAATTTTATACAACTTTAATTGGCAAGGACGCAAACGTTATTAGTGACATTTGGTATAAGATTCTTTTAATTCATATAATAAGATTAATTCATTCTTTATTCATTAAATATATATTAATTGTTCAAAGTCTAGATAATACCCAAATGTCACCGTAACTTTGTCAATATATATGCCTTTGCAATATACAAGAAACTTGAAGAGAATAAAAAGAAGAAATGTTATGCCATATTTGGAAGATTAGGTTATAGAACAGATTAGAAATTTCACTAATACAATAGTTTCAAAGTAAGACCGACAGTATTATTTTCGACATAGAGTTCATTCAAGCATAGCAAGATTTTATACAAGAGTTAAGTACAGTTTTGTTTTCGATTACTCACCCCTGTTTTCCGGGACTCCTTCTCTTTTAATCCTCGTCGCTTCAATTGGTTCATGGTCGTCATCTGAAACAATAAAAGATTTAATTTAATAACGAGCTTTAAATTCACACTCAATGCGTTTAACTTTGACACACCTCGCATGATCAGTGTTATTGAACTGTTCAAAATATGGCATATTTTTATGAACAAAAATGTCAAGTCATATAGAAGGGATGAATTGCAAATCTAATGCACTAATTGAAAAAAAAAATCTTTCTGTGTGTAGTTTGATCGAACTTAAGAAGTGGGCTAGTATACATTTCACAATAAACATATGTGGTTAAGACAGGACAACGTCTGGCATATTATTTGGTATATTATAGGTTTCATTGTATTCTTAAATAAACGAATTTCAATAAACCTCTTTGCAAATCAACGCCAGATAAAATATCATCTTTAGCACTAGTCTAGTTTTATTAGTTTGTATAATATTCCTAGGTAACTGACAAATTAAACCTCAAACTTTACTATTTTTTCACGTTTAATTTAAGTAACAGAACTGAATTATACAACGACTTTAAAAAAAATCGCATACAAAAATCTATACTAAAACCGCGTTTTCATCTCGTTATAAATTGTTTTGGTTGTAACAGTTGTTAAGATAATAATTACTCAATATTAATTCACTATATGTCCTTAACCTAGGTTAAATTTTCGCCAAGTTCAATACCGGAGAAGTGATTAAAAAAACGCTCTAGTTATACGTTACGATCAAAACTGGGGAGTTTTGTAATTATCGCATGGCGTTAGCCCAGATGATTTTAGAAAGTTGTCACAAGGACGTTGTTTTTATCTGTTTACGATTGACATCAATGACGTCAGTATGATCACTTCTTCATAGTGACTCCTAACTTCCAAAAAAACAGGAGGTTTCAATCCCCCAAATTTAAGTATTACAAATTTACTAAAAGTAGACCTCTTACGAAGGTCGCCTGAATTGGTACCTCACTCTCACTTATGTCTACCGCCAAATAGCAGTGTTTGCATTGCTGTGTTCCAGTTTGAAGGGTGAAAGAAGCAGTGAATTTACTGGGTAAATGTGTCTTTGTATCTTTAGTTCACAAGATTGGCGACACGCTAGTGTCTGACTGCTAATGCTAGACACGAGAGTCTATAGGCATCGGTCACGTTCATAATCAAATGGACCGTATGCTTTTTTGCTGACTTCATAATATAAAAAAGAAACTTTTGGAACTTCTCTGTTGTCTGATCCAGTTTTCTGATCTAGTGCTTTAAGCTACTTATCTCGGAGTCGGGTCAACGGATGTGATGTAGGACTACAACTACACCTAATAAGTATCTAGATAAATTTGTAATGCGACCACTTGCGTGGTATACCAATATTAGAAGAAGAAAATTGAGGACTCGAAGACAACGATGATTATGTAACTTAAAATATAAGAATTGGAACAAATTGTGGACAGACAATCTAAGTAGATGACATGCGTGCGGATGCAGGCCGTCATCATCATCATACCAGCCATTGAAAGTTCACTGTTGAACATAGGCCTCTTCAAGAAAGGAGGTATTTGCCCATAATTTCCGCGTTGGGCAAGCGTGTTAGCGATCGCAGAGCGTAGCTTTCGCGACGGGGATGCTGCTGCCCATCACTGCTCTGTGCATTTGAGCTGCACTGTTTCAGATAGTTATACCGCCATCTGTCGGTTCCGGTATTTTAGTCGCTTGCTACAGGTACCTAACTGGTACAGGCCGCATGTAACCTGTACTGTACTGTAAATATAGGTGATTACGAATAGAACAGATTATATTGTTATATGACCTTTTGATTGTGATGGCCAGTGTCTAACAGTGGATCATGATGATGATGTTGGCAGTGATAAAGATGAATCACTATCAGACGTATATATTGATAACCTTCGCGCAGATGATGAGATTGGATTAGATCTCATAAGAGTGGATTCCCCAAATGCAACATTATTATCGTTAGTGCAATTTCAACAATAAATAAGCGTGAAGATCAATTCTCTTTTTAATTTGAACTCCAAAGGTCAGTTTGCACATGAAATAATGAACGGACATTATTCCAAATTAGAAATTCTCATTCACCAATGCGATCTACGAGAAGCGTGTGACCTGTAATGACATCGACCGGATTGTGATGGCGAAGTTACGAAATCCCCAACAACATCGCAGTGACGAAAATACCGCGACAAAATATGTAGTAAACGTTAACAAATCCTTCCACGAAACATCTCCAACAGGAAATATCGCTGTACTTAGTAATTGTGTGAAAAAAAATATATTGCAAGCGCCAACAGTACTATTGTTCCGTTGTTTTTGCCGTTTTTCCCAAAGGGGGCGATCTTGCAATATGTACTTTCGTAAGAGAAATTAAAGTTGTGCAAACGTTGGATAACACTCCGATAGTGGTAAGTTTAGTCTTTCGTTTGTAACCATCTATTTAATCACATAAATGTGCCTTTAACTTGTTTGGTTGCGTAATAAAAAGTTTGGGTTATGCTGGGCATAATTACCCTAAAGAGTTAAAACAGTGATAATATAAATCTAACAATTGTACACATGTAAATTGTGTATAAACAATATAAAAAATCACACCTGTCACACTGAGTATAATCATATATATGATAATAATGAATTATTGCAATGTACTGCTAACATTAACTGTATTCAATAATATCATTTATCATTTTATCTGTATAGATCAAAAAGGTTATTAATATTAGTTATACAAAAGAACCTTTCGAAAAGTTAAAACTACTTTAAATCACATGGAGTGAAATAGAAGAGCATCTGCATTCATCGTTCGTTTAATTAAAACTACATACTCGTATAAGTTCGTATCACTCTATGCTTTGCTCTAGTACAAGCAGAAGTAGAAAAGAGAAATAAAAATAAATGTTGTACTATAAAAAGGCTAGAAGCAATACCAAAGCAATCTATGAATATACTAACTATTAGCGGTTAACACTAATAAGTCTGCGTACCATTTGCTATTCTCCAACGTCATATCCTCAATGCATACAATTCAAAAAGAATTCATTCCAATTTCAAAAAGGACCCATTCCATTGAGTACGGCGAAAGTAACGCACCTTATGATTCGCAACACGTATCCCGAGGAACAGTGACCTAGTCACATTGATTTTATACGTACTAAGTTCCGTTGTTGAAACAATAAATCTATAGTTGTCAGTCATTCACTAATAGAATTATTTATTACAATTATGTTTGTTTTATTTTTTGTTAACAGTATAAAATTACTATGATGCATTAGGGGTCTGATATTTACTTTGTCAAAGACCTGAAAAAAAAATTACACTTAGAATTATCAAGAAAAAATATATATTGTGTTCTACAAGAGATCTGTCGTGATCAGACGCTTCAGAAGCCTTATGACATTTAAGAGCAACATAACAAAAAGAATACGTCGGAATATATGCAACTAGCTAACTCACGCACCATCTTCGGATCCGGAATTCATTCCTACTGACACACTAAACACCTGTGACAAACAAACGAGCACGGAAACACGGACGGACAGTGCATAACGATTGACGATTATATGTCGCTTTCGTGGGGTCGATGGACGTAGGCCTGTGGTTTACTTAGTGCTTTCTAAACATGACTCGGTGTTGTGGTTGGAATGGGTTTGATCGGTGAAGACTCAGGTTTGATATTCGCGACTGATCATGAAATTAGAGGTGCAATAGCAGTCAGAAATCATATGTGACTTGACGTTACAACACTAGCCTAGCCTAGTGGAACAAGCCAAAACTGGGTTTATCAAAAGTTGTATGTTCAAATTGAGAACACTGCTTAGTAATTTTAAAATTGCTACCTAAACCTTTAACTCGTAAACTAATTAAGAACAACAATGTTATTGTTTTATAATCACCACGTAACTATTTAGAAGATTCTCATAATTAAAACGAATGTTACCTACTAACCATAAAACCTCACGCCATATTATCAAGCCTAAAATTGGTCAAGTTACATTTCCCGTTTCAAATAACTTCCGTAGATTACTCGACGTACTTAGAATAAGATAAATTGTCTAATATCAACTTGTTTCTTAACACTGTAGTTATAAGAATCAATTTAGTGAAACAATTGCATTTTGATAGCCGTACAAGACAAAGGAGTTAATTATACGCATGGAACTGTCAAAATAGTAATTATTTCGCACGCTCCCCTTTCGAAAAACTAAATTATAGCACTTCAATCAAGATGGTGCTTTATAACTATGAGTTAAGATTGGTAGTGCAATGACATAGTTCTCGGGCTGTGTTCTAAATTCAAATGGCGAATGATGGGTGTTTTATCGCGTCGGTCGCTGGGAGCTGATATGGGCTAGTTTTTTTTTCTGGCATGGAAACTCGTCTTTAGAGTCTTTAGTATTTATGATTCTGGCGCCAATTCACTCATACCGCGTTTTTTATATTCAAACAGATATTATCAAAATTTTTTCGTCTTCCAATTTTAATGGTTCCGCATTTGTTCCCTTTGCTATTTTGCACTTTTACTCGCCATTGTCGATTCCAACGAAAGTAAGATGTGTTTGTCTTTTTGTAGAAAACGTTCGTTGCTTTCTACAAAATGGCGGGAGATTTGGCTAATCTGTGCATTTGTTTGGTTTTATTTTCTCGATCGATTAAAAGGGAAACTTTAGAATTGTTATAATTCGACATGGGAAATGCTTTGCACGTACTCAAATTGGCAGAGGCGAAATGGAAAAAGAAATATTTTATGTCTGCAGCTATATTTCGCTGTCGTTGAGTGATTGTATAAATTTGTAATGGGAGAAAATTGCTCTTAGGTAACTCTTGACAGTTTATATAAGTTATAGCGTGTAATCAGATAGGAACTGTTCCAAGTACCTAAGTAAATCACATTATACTTCCTGTAGATCTTAATTTTGAAACAAGTCTTCAGCTTTTATGGCGGGAAAAGTGTGGGGCACAACAAGCGTGCGAGGAAGATGCCGCTACGTGTTATGGTGTGAGTGAGGGGGACGGATGGAAAAAGTGTGTCAGTAGGTGAGCCAGAACTTGTGTCAACGCTCTTGCAATTTGCAGTTGCAACCTGTAATAATGCAAGTTTTATGGATACATAAAAAAATGAAATCACTAAATTTAATCTTGACTTCATTAATTAATCAATAGTTGTTCTTAGCACACTATGCAGGTCTAGTGGGAATCGAATTCGAACTCGAACTTAGTTTATACCGCCATCTGCCGGTTCCGGTAGCTAAGTCATGTCTTACGACACTTTGCTTTTCGTAGATAATAGTTAGAATGTAATTAATTTCGTTTACTATTTACTTTCAGTTATAGGTTAGAGAGAACGGTGTTATATTGTTGCCAAAGGTCGGAAAACACAAATTTTTCTGTGCAACTTGAAATTATAAATAAATAAAATAAAAAAAAATTTGTTGGACAGCCCCGATGGCGCATTCGGTAGTGTCCCTTTTAAGCTAAAGGGCATGGGGTCGATCCCCGTGCAGTACAAACATTTAGGTGACTAACATTTGTGTTTCTAGATGTTATTGTATTTAAGTATTATATTTGTGATTACTCTGTAGTCTGATATCAGTAACACAAGTGCTTTAAGATTCTTACTTACATATTAAGAAGTGGCTTAAACACTCGATACACTTCTTCAGCATTTGGTAAATCAATAATTGATACTCAGATTTATATATGGCAGATATATTGTCTATACCATAGCTATACATTGTGTGTAAATTACCAAGGTAATGCAGTATCTCCTTGATCGAATCTTTATGGCTTCAACCCAATTTTATGTAAAAAGACATTCATGCAAGGTCACCTAATGTCGGCTATAGATAACTAATCGAATGTGTCAGCTGTGACTAGAGAACTTTTATGTAAGCATAGACAACTTATTTTTTCTTTGTACATTGAAAGTGATATTTAGAGGAATCACGAATATAATACTTACATATATCCGACACAAATATTCGTCAAATAAACGTTTGTCCTGGGTTGAAGTCGAACCCACGACCCGTGGCGTACATAATAGGAACACTGCTTAATGCGCCAAAAGGCCCGTCAAATAAAGATCTGTTTCGAAATCTTAGAAAGCTCAGCCGTTTACACTCTGACCCTCGAATATTATAAACCAATCGGACCAGTTATAAATTATCGAAATGCAAACCTAATTACTTAATGATAAAGTGTTGCCATTGCAAAATTGACAATGCGTTGTGTAAATAAACAGAACCGGTTAAAATAGATAGGTACGCTTGTAAATCTAGGTTGTGAAACAACCTTGTCACAGTCAAATTGTCATGTGATAATCATTCAATACTTTTTCACTTGTGAAAGCGATTTTATACTTCAGTGATTTCGATCACTTCTTTTTTTTTATTATATATTTTTTTCTGTTGAAACCTATCTGTTTTCATTAATGAACAGACTGATTAATAATAACGTATTAGGTGTATCATTCACCATTCATAATTAAATTACTTTTTTGACAACATCTTTTGTCCTTTTTGAAACCGGATGGAGCAAGCAAATAAACAAACAAAAAATATTAAATGGTTAATGAAGCTATTAAGAGCCGTTAAAGGGGTAATTTTATTATAGGTGTTATAAATACATCTTTATATGTAAACATATAAAGACGTCAGACATATGTCATGCTGCTTGAAAAAAATATCTGCTATCTCATGACCCGTGAGATGTCATAAGACTCCTCAAGTAGATAACATTTCCAGAGATGTTTGTCAAAGTGACATTTCAGAACGTTGCTTCGTAACACGGGGCTACCCTTTCTCGTCCTATCAAAATTTGCTCTATTTAAATCGGATGAACATACAGCATTACTGTCGCGAATTTACGCTACAAAATGCTGACCGGGACAACGTGTAAAAAGTTAACCTTTTAGTGCAATTGAGCAGGGACGGCCCCGGTGACGCAGATGGTAGAGATCCTATCTTGTGCAACAAAGTATGTGTGTTCGATCCCCACGCAGAGCAATTATTTATATGATGATATTTGTATTTTTGCTATTAGTATTCAAGTATTACATTTGTGATTCCTCTAGCTTTTGGAGTCTGTGACACAAGTGTTTTAAGCAACTAATCTCAGGTCAATATGTGAGATGTATTAATTTTTGAAAATTCTTGGGGAAGCCTCTGTCCATTAGTGGATGTCCTACGGCTGCGATAATGATGATCATGATATACCGCCGTGTGAAGGTACCGATTCCTTGCAATGCCTACTTTTATAAGAGTAGCTAACTATTCTAACGCAAAAATATGTTTAATTTAGAAATGACATCAACAACTATAAGTTTACAATCGTCAAGATTTTTTTGTAAAAATAACAAAAAAATATGTGGTCGATGAACATATACTTAAAGATTTTTCGTTTAGATTTCTTTTGTTTATTAAAATTTTTTTGTTTAAAAAAAATCGTGACATGTCGATTCGATCGAAAAATAATAATCCATATACAAAAACTACCATCGTTGTAATTATTTCTTGTTTAAACTGGTATCCAACAAGGATATAATTTTTACTCAATTTAACTATTAAAAACTCATGGTTATATGCCTAAAAACGAATTGGTATTTCGGTCTCTTATTAAGATGACAGAATTTATTAGACAAGATCCTAGTACTACTAGAAATGCAGGATATTGCGGTGTTTAACGACTGATTTGATGATGACAAATTAAAAAACTACTAAAACTAAAGTCGTTTTAATTTATTTTTTTGTATCTTGGCCTCAACAGTTTCTATACTCGGACACCGAACCCAGAACCTCACATGTAAACACAGATAATATTAGATGTCAGTACCAAAAGATAAATTTACTACGAACAAACAATAGACACTACTGAATGGTGATAAATTTAAATTGCTTGAGCATGTGTTGATAGTTTAATTGAATTTTAACCTTATACAAAGCTAATAAAGTTTAAATTACGATGGCAATATTAAACCATGTAAAGGGTAAAGCTGGCGAATACTGTCTGGTGACTCAGGTTTGAGGTCATTTTACCTTTACGGCTTTCAGCTGGGCACAAAAGCGTTTATATAGAAGAATAAGTTCAATCAATTAAAATCAGAGATGTGAATTATTTGAAATACATATATTTGAAATGCAAATACAAAATGCAAATACAAAATGCAAAATACCCATTTTATATTTGAAATACTTTTTTCTAAATGTATTTTGTATTTTATTTGAAATACTCTGTATAAATATTTAGTATTTATCAAATACAAAATAGTTTTATTGCATTTTTAATTCATTTTTCCAATTTTCATTCTTAAATCTATGATTTTATGAACGCACTGATCGTGATCGTAGTGTTGACATTGTCAACTAGAACAATAATGCCAACATTGCGGCCCGTGCGAGCCAGAAAAAAATACATTGCGCGTCAGTCAACTGTTAAACCATCGTCAAACAAACTTGAGGTCAAAGGCGTGTTCGTGTGTTGATTATTAGTTTTGTTTGTGATTTTTCTCAGTTTTCTTCGCTTGGATATAAATAACTAAAATGTAAGTAATACATCACTTTTATAAATAATTTGTAACTAAGCTTCATGTAGTTTAGTTAGTACCTAGTTATTGTTATTTTTACTAGCCTAACCTAAAATATAATTTAACCGATATTGAACAAAATTAGTTGATCACAATATCGCATTCGATGTTATTGTTTAATTCATGGATTTTACGTGTTTATTGAAATAACAGATTTACGCACGATAAACTAGCTACAGACGTTGTCCTGTCGTAAAAAAAGTTAATGTGGCCGTTGAATTTATTCGATTTCTTTATTTTATCAAGCACCATTCTTAATTTTTACCGTACCTCAAAAGAAAATAAAAACGGAACCCTTATAGGATCACTTTGTTCGTCTGTCTGTGCCAGCCGTTTACGCGTGATGATGCCGTGTCCAAGGGATTCAATTTTATATGTATATTGTAGGTACAGTACATAAGTAAGTGATATATAGCCTCTTATTTTTCAGGGACAAGAACATTACATTCATATTAAAACACTTCTTCAAGGATATTACAAATGATCCTGGAAGTGACGTAAATATATCTGGAACTTGCAAAAAGTGTTCGAAAACACTAAAAGGAAGTTTGAATTCTACATCCAACTTTTTGAACCATTTAAAAGGAAGTAAAGCTAAAAATTTTAATTGTATTTTATTTTGTTAAACAAATTATTTTCATTTCAAAACTGATAAGCTAATAAATAGGATTTTATTTAATATGAAATAATATAATCGCAGATATTCTATGCTTTAAACTATTAATCATACTTTTGCAGAGAAAAGAACATGCTGATATATTATGCTGAGTACGAGAAACTCAAAATACAACATAATAGGAAGAGAAAAAATGTTGGTGATACTAGTGAGGAATGCAGTTCATCTAAAATATTAAAACAATCCACTCTTCCAGCCATCTTACCAAAGTCAGTTAATTTTGACAAGTTACTTGTGGATTTTTTAGTGGAGACCATGTCACCTATATCAATTGTAGAACATGAATCCTTTAAGACTCTAATTGAAGGTGCACAGCAATTACGTGTTCCACCGAAAATAATGTGCAGGCAAACATGTAATAAAAAAATTGCAGAACAATATACAAAATATATAGAAAGTACAAAAAAACAACTGAGAAAGGTTGATTTTATATGCACCACAGCTGATATATGGTCATCATCTAAGAGAAGCTATCTAGGCGTAACTGCTCATTGGATTGATTGTGATAAATTTAATCGGAAAAGTGTAACTTTGGCTTGCAGAAGATTCAAGGGATCACATAGTTATGATAAAGTAGCTGAGCTGATTGCAGAGATTCATTCTAAATTTGATTTGAAACTGTCAAAAATAATAAGGACTATTACGGACAATGGATCAAATATGGTTAAAGCTTTTAGAATATATGGACAAGATTCAGATACAGGAATAAGTAAAGGAACTCTTATCCAAAATATTGATGTAATGCATGATAATATTGACGATGGAGATGATGATGATAATGTGTTACCCCTAAGACAATTTTCGGAGTCATTTGAAGAATTTGAAGAGTTGCAACTGCCTATTCATGAAAGGTGTGCCACACACACATTACATTTAATAGCTTCACAAGATATGGATAAGGCTAGATCCCAAAGTAATTCATACAAAAAAAAATATGATACAGCTATGGTAAAATGTCTAGCAGTTTGGAATCTATGTTCAAGGTCTCCTAAAGCCTGTGAAATATACCTAGAATCAACTGGAAAATCCCCTACTTATCCATGTCCAACAAGATGAAATTCATACTATAATTGCATTCAAGATCTATTGACAGTTAAGGGTACCCTAAATGAAACTATTAAGAAACTAGGATTGGCTATTTTTAAAGAAATTGAAATTCAATTTCTTCCTGAATATGTAAGCTGTTCAAAGCCTATTGCTGATGGCATCTGAAGTTTAGAAGGAGACAAAGATACTTATTATGGATGTCTTATACCAGAACTGATGAGAATGCAAAGAATTCTAAGCAGCATGAAAATGGATAACCTTACATATTGTGATGTATTGATAGATGTTATTACAGAAAGTCTTAATAGGCGTTTTGAGAGATTTTATAAATTAGAAGAGCCAAAAGCAAAATATGGCATAATAGCATCAGTATCTTATCCCTTTTTCAAAATGAAATGGGCGCCAAAAGCCAACAGAGAATATATCAAAGAAGTATTTGTTTCAGAAGTGAAGAAGATAAAACAAGAAGACGAAAAGAGTTCCCATCATACTGACTTTTATAAAAAGAAAGAAAGGACAGAATCTTATTACATGTTTGTTGAGGACTCTGATTCTTCAGCAGCCAGTGATAATGTTAATACAACTACAATAGATCTGGAAACACTACAATATTTAAAAGATAAAGACAATACCTTAGAATCCTTGAACAGGTATCCAAATGTAAAAAAAACTTTTCCTTAAATATAATACCTGCTTACCGAGTTCTGCCCCTGTAGAACGATTATTTTCATTTGGTGGAATGATTATGAGGCCCCATAGGCGAAACATGAAAGATGAACTCTTTAAACAAATACTAGTTTTAAAATCAGTTCAATAAATAAAAGTGCTTATGCTTAACAATGTATTTTATTTTCAAAAGCTATTTTAAAAATACGTATTTTGCATTTTGTATTTAAACACTTTTATTCAAAACTATTTTGTATTTCTATTTGAAATAGTGCTAACAACTATGTATTTGCATTTTGTATTTAAATACTTTTACTAAACTATTTTTCACATCTCTGATTAAAATCCATAATAAAACAATGCATTAAACATCCTTAACTATAAATAGAAGTAGTGTGCGACACGATCGTTACTTATATATACATTGCTCATTTGTTTGTAAAATAGAATATGTCATCGCTGTAAAGTACGCTGTGATTAGTCAATCGTAAATCGCATCATTGGATGCTACCTTTCGTAGTGAAGGTGTAATATTTGAAAGCATTAGACCTGATAGCAGTTATTTGAAGAGCAGATATTAATGTATGAGTTTAATATTAGAATATCCATACTAATACTAGAAATGAGAGTATCTTTCTGATTGAACCTTGTTATTTTCAAAGTGAGTCTGCGGAACTTAGGAGTTCCTTACAACAGTCATTTTACCAGAATTATTTATTATAATACCTGTTAATTATACCTGGATTACAAATAGTATATTGAAATAACATAAAATACAAATAATTTATGTGAGTAGATAGTTAGCAAGAGTGAAGCCCGAAAAATTGTCAGACATAATAAGTACTGAACAATAAAACAACTAAACATAAAACGTTAAACCATATTCCATTATTCACATTAAAACTTTAAGTTCTGAAAAATAATGTGTTTTAATTTTATTACATATTTCTTTATCAATAATTGTCATTGTTGAAATGCAATCATTTGACATGGAGTTCCAAAAAAAAATATATTTGTTGGTGTTCCGTAATATTTAAAGTTAAAGGTTTAAGCCGTGAGGTACCGGTAGAATAGAATAGAATACTACCTCACTGCTGTCGTAAGAAGTGACTGAAGTACCAGACCCGGCAGGTGGCGTTATATCCATCTAAGACAGTGTAGCTCAAATACACAGGGTGGAGATGGGCAGCAACGTCCCCATCGTAAAAGCTGCGCTCTGCAATTGCCAGCAAGCATGCTTAGCACGGCAATTATGGGCAAGATTCCCTCTTTCTTAAGGAAACTATGTCCAGCAATGGACGTCCAATGGCTGTAATGATGTAATTAAGGATGAATTAATTTAGGAACCCCTGTTTATTTCCATATACTGACTAGACGTTGTAGATACTATCATCTTCTGATTGCGCTTTTATTTCTCTGATGCTTACTTAAATAGCAAACTATAATAGAATACCATGAATGCGCCCGTTCGGCTTCATTGGACATTCGGAAGTATTTTCCTTTTTACATCATAACGTAACGCAATGGTCGATAATGTGTGCTCCTTATAATTGATTACGAATGATTGATTTTTAAAAAAATATCTGAACGCAAGAATGAAGAACGATTTATTTGCACGTACGCAGTATAAGAAGTCATTATCATCACAGAAGCTGTAAAACGTCCACTGTTGGACGTAAGCCTCTCCAAGGAAAGGCCAGTAAAAGAAATATTAGACGACAAAGTCCAATTGACTTATTATCATTTTAGACACAGCTGGAAATAGGCTTTCAGAAGAAACAGGAAGATTTCTTCTAAAAGCATTGCATCGAGACGGAGATGCCGCTTGAATCTAAACTATACTTTTTCGCAGTGATGTAACGCCATCTGTCGGTTACTGTAGGTACCTCAGTGACCTATTAAGACACTGGGAACAGGTATAATTTTACTCAATCGGTACCATGCATGCATAATAATACATCTAATACAATAATACAAGTCTTCAAAGCAATGACCTTTAAAAATAGAAGCGGCTATCGACAAAATTAAATTTTATTAAAAAAATGTATTAATCTTTCTAATACAGACCATTTATTGTTTTATGGTCTTCATACTAACTGGTGTTACTATTAGACACTTAATTTGTTTGTTTCTCATAGTTTTTTACGTTTTATTTGTATCTTTTTCCAATTGTAACCTCGATAGTGCTCACCTGTCAGAACACCACTAGACCTGTCACGGCTCATACAAGGTCCCACAACAATGGTACCCCCATCTCATACAAACAATACCATAAGAACGCTTGTTCTCCTTTGCATATAATGGGGCTTGCTTGTTTAATATAGATCGTTTACTTTGCATTTCAACTGTTGTTTTATTGTAACGATGGGTGGAAGCAATTTGTTATTGATGTTTGAAGGTGAAACGAAAACGACCCGAAATCTGTTTCTAATGAACTATGGATTTTCTAAGAACTAATGTAAATTTGTGGTACTAAATGGGAGTCATTATTTTAAATAATAACAACCAACTTGCCTTGGTATATAACAAATTCCCACAGCTAAAGGAGAAAGAATGTGAAAATGTATAATAACTACCCTAATTATACACAAGAATACAGACGAACTAGTTTATCTATAAAACAAAACAGTTCATTTCATTTATCTTAAAAACAAACTCATTAAAATATTATTATGTTTAAAACAAATTATTTAAAATTGCCCAAGTCAAAATTTACCTCATATTTGAATATTTCTAGAACAATTAATGCCGTTATACCGTTGACTATAAAAAATGTTTGAATTTGTTTTTATATTCAAACAAAGAATGTCATAGACATTCCTAATAGCCGATTGTTTGGTTTCAATAGTAAAAAAAAGAAAACGTTCGAAATTCGAATTTTAAAAGCGCGTAAGGCCACCACTCATGACCCCGCAGAAAGCGACATCGGGTGAAAGTCAATGGCGACTCAAGAATTTCACATTCCGCCAAAATTTTATTCACACGGCTAATGTGTTAATTTGGGTGTATTCACGGCGTAACAAGCGCGAAGTAGCAATTGTTACTTGGATGTTGTCATTCCAAAATCGCCATTTTGTGTAAACACCAATTTAGATATGCTCGTCGTAAGACAAACGTCACTCAATTTTGAACCTTACAGCCTAAGTATTAAGTCATTTAACGGCAGTTGCAAAATTTCGTGGAATTTATGTGCTTACTCAATTACGTTCAAATGCTTTCTATTGCGGTACGGTCAGTAGTCAATTATACTAAATTTATTCCCGCTGCTTTATATAAATTATTTACTGATTGTTATAATGTTTGTGTGGAAACACGGCACATATCATAATAATACTCATTTTAAATTTTATATAATGGACACGCATTTCCTCCGTTTTTTCATTTTATTATAATTTTCATTTCCCTTGCAAACTTGACCATTATCAACTATTTTTATGAGAGGATAAGGAGTGTTTGAATTTCAAGTTTTGAAGTTGGGTCGGGTCATCCATCCCCAATACTGTTAAGCAAATTGCTTAAAGCGTTAACTAATGCGCTATGATCTGTTTTTATAAGTGACAATTTAAAGCTTACAATTAAGGAGACTTGTTCAGCCATATTTAAAAAAGAATCACACATCAAAACGCGTTCGAAATTTTAAATGAGGAAAAGACATATAGAACCAAGCATTCCGGCGCGATCGGTGCCGCATCAGAATTTGTAGCGCGCATTTTGTTTGTTTAAAATGTGTTCTAATGGTATAGTTTTAAAAATGGAATTCCCATGTTTTTCTATCTAGAGAGGTGGCGAATGCCAAGTACATGAAATCGATTTTTCGACTCGCTAATATTTCGTACACTTTCCAATTGACATTGAGTGAAAGACAATTTGCATTTTTATATAAACACATTGAATCAACAAAAGCTTTCTATGCGCCCATGAGAATTTTAACGTATAATAGTGGACTACATTAGTTTCTTTAATAGTGATCGTGTAACTAGCAATTTGGATCGTTATAGCAGAACATTGTTCGGCAAAACAATGAATAATTTGTGAGTCATCCAATTTGCAACACAGTACGAAATTGAAAGTTTACTTGGTCTTGACGGAAGCATAGAAACGCTTTCTTTGCGTAGAGTTGGCAAAATAAAAGACAACCTATTACAACTCAATGATACTAGAAGTTTGAGACAGCTGTTTTGAAATATTTTTTGCTGTCTGTGCGACGATGGTAACGTGTATATGGCCCACTCGATGTTAAATAGTCTATGGGTCTTTAACAGTAGTATATGGACATCTGCAACACTATGAGTATCTTACAAAATGCGCACTACCGATCCTTTATTAGCCAATTTTCGAGTGCTCCATACGTTAGTTCCTTAAAAATAGGCCCATAGCCCATTTCCCATATACAAGCACCATTATACTATTATGTAGGTACCGACAATTGATGCCTAATCTAATAAACATTGCATTTTGAACCTTAACCATAAGATTTACCGCATATATTCGATAGTAATTAAACACCTGACAAATAATATTTGATAGTACTCGGGTACCGTATAAAATTCGTTCGATTGATCGTATACTCATTCAGGAGGTAATGAGGTCGCGAGGCGAGAGTGAAACTGCATTTTTTGTCTGCCACCCACGGCTCTGGCCGACGCCGACGGCGACGCTCAGTGGGACAGGTTATTACTGGGGTAGACATAACTACCGCCGCTTTGTAACACCACTGACACAACACTATATTGATTATAGTACAAATAACAACATTAACGAGTTGTAATAGGTTCTATTTTTGAAGATCAGGCTAATTGTGTTATTTCGTTTTACCAATCTCTCACGGAATATGTACTGCTGAATTGAGTCAAATCTGAAGAGTTTTTATTAGAAATTAATTTGAGACAACTTTCATTGTTAGCTAAGAAGTTCTTTAAGCAAACAAAACAAATAGACAAAAAAATCTCTATATATAGAGAAGATGTAAGGTATGGCATTAGATAGTCGATAGTAATAATCGAACAGTAAATGTGTGCGTGAGAACTTAATGTATACGTATAGGTTTAGCAAGTGTGTGTCATAATGTAAGAGACAGCGCTCTATTTACTATCACCAAAATAAAGAACTGCTTAATATTATTTATGTAACAACAATACGTATATTTTTATTTAAATATCTAGTTTTCTAAACCCGTAACAACTCAACACTGTGATGCACCTGTCAAGTCATCTGTTCAACACAAAACAATAGAAAAGGACATAAATAAAAAAGCCAGACTTCATATTAAATCTCTATCAAAAGGTAGAGCAAAAGAATACGATTTAATTAATTGCGCCTTTATGAGGTACGTATTACGACAAGCTGGGACCAAACTGATCCATAGACAAGTCAGCATTCTGGGTCAATGGTGCCGCGGAGCGGTCGATGCTCTATGCCTTGAGTAAATAAGTTTCGCTAGATTGACCGCACTATGGTTTCTATGTTATCTTCATATATATGTATAACCTTGATAAATTTAGATTTAGCTGAAAATTTATCATCATAGCAGCCATAAGAGGCCACTGCTGAACTAAGGCCTCCCCGTGAAAAGGGGCCTATAATTGCCGTGCTTGTTAATCGCAGTAGCAGATCGTAGTTTAACTACGGGAATGCTGCTGCCTTGTAAGATTTAAACTACCCTAAATTGGGTGGATATACCGCCATCTGTCGTTTCCAATAGGTACATCAGCTTTTGGTGCGTCGGTCTTTCGTGCCGAAATGGCAGACCAGATCTGATTGAAATTTGGCACAAAGATTATTAATAATTTGAAATAAACCATCCTTTAATCCTGATATAATTTTCTGATATAGTATATCAGAGATTACTATAACTTTTTGCACAGCATATCTGTAAGAGCGGAGACTTCTTCCCGGAATAACAAGAGGTCCTCAAGGATGAGAAATAAGTGAAGCCGCTGATAGCGTAAAACGCGTGCAGACCTATATTAAAAATAAATATGGCAATTGAAATAAGTGAATATTTAATACGCTTGGTTGGATTCGGTTGTATGTCAAACCTTTTACCTAATAACTGGTACCTAACAGTTGTGAAGCAAGAGATATGAACAGATTGGTATTCCACGAAAGTTCTAGTACTCTTAGTGCCAATACATTGCGAAACTGGTCTACAACTTTGGTTACAATCTGTAATGACGTACGTTTTGTTGGAATTACAATAGGCTGTGACTAAAGACTGTTAATTTATTTTTTTGTCAGCCGGACCATTTTGTACCAGTACTTTCAACCATTTTCAAACATTTGTAACATATACTGACAGACAATATTGACAGACAAGTCGATAAATCATGTGATGCTATTCTCTGAGTTGTAAAAAAAATTGTGAATTCCTTTAAATTGCGTTTTAAATTATACTAGCAGAGTCTAAGACTTCGTCTGCGTAGAATAGTGACTTCCGGGAATAGCCTTTATCGATAAATGGACTATACAACACTGAAAGATTTTTTTAATAGGACCAGCGGTTTCTGCTGTTAGCGAGTACAAACAAATTTCTCAGCTTTATAATATTAGTATAGATAAATCGATGTCTAGATTTTTTTGCAGCAACCATTTTGGATTAAAAGCATGTAGTTGTGTTTTGATTTGAAAATGAAAATATTTGAACATCTAACATATTTATGATTTAATTAAATCGGAAAATATTCTAAATTGTATATTGAAAAAAAATTCCACACATTTATTGTACATTTTTTACTATATACTTTTACTAATAATATTATTATATCGGTAAATTCAATACCGCGAGGTACCGGAAGGGTACAATAGTCCCTACCTCTGTACCAGGTGTAGTAAAAGGCGACTAGGGTACCAGAACCGACAGATGACGGTATATCTATCCGAATCAGTGTAGCTCAAATGCAAGGGGCCATACGCAGCAACCTCATCGCAAAAGCTGCGTTCTATTGCCAACAAGCATGCCCAGCGCGGCAATTATGGGCAAAATTCCCCTTTCTTAGGGAGGCTATGTGGACTTCTAATAGCTAATATGATGTAATTTAAGTAGTACAGTAAAGTGTATTATGAATGTATCGATGTAATTTGATTTTAAATGATTTTTAACATTCCGTTGGTACTTTTCCTCGTATATAATATAAAAGCGGAATAATTAATTGTTATGTGCACTGGTCGAACCGGGAAGCGGTTCGAACCGGTTATATAGAAAGTAAGGTCGTCACAAGGTCATAAAGGACTATGGTGATTGGAGCTGCACAGGTCAAATTGTCCTTCGAGTTGTGTACCGACACAGATTTTGATAACATTGTTCTAAAAATAACATGGAATTTGACGGGCTTGACCGCCTAATTTTGTTCCTATCTGGTGGTGCATCCCCGCTCAGGACACACATTATAATAATAATATTCTCACCTCCCTCTTTACTAGGTGTCGTAAGAAACGACTAAGGTACCGAAACCGACAGTTGGCAGTATATCTGCTGCAGCAGATGGCAGCAGCATCCTCGTCGTAAAGTTGCACTCCACGATTGCCGCCATGCCTGCAATTATGGGTAAAAATCCCCCAATCTTGGGAAGGCCTTTGTCCAGCAGTGGACTTTCTATGGCTGGTATGATAAATATTCACGCAACATCTCATATATTATGTTTCGGACATCAGACAACACAGCGATCATATACACACACATACATATAATACTTAAATACATATAGATGCCTATAAGAACAGGCTAGACCTAGTTTAGGTACCTAAGTATCAAAATGTATTTTAGTTTAAGTTACCTTTTGTTGTTGAATAAAGTTATTATTATTATTATATTTATAATAGTCAGACAGAACAAATGCAAATATCATCATATAAATGTTTACCCTGGGTAGAACCCTCAGCGCATATAGGATCACAACCATCGGCGCCATTGGACCTATCAAGATATTTATGGTGAAGATCAGTGCTAAATATATGTACTTAAGTGTTGTTTTTGTAATACTTGTTGTCTAATGTCCGTAACAAAAGTGCTTTAAATTACTCGTGGGTCAGATATGAACTTTGTAAATTTATTTATTTATTTATACTAACACAATATAGGACTTTAATGTTATAGATTGAGACCACAATTGCATTAGTTTGCAGAAAAATGTTTACTTGACCATTCCTCAAATAAAGTGTGTGTGTAATGAATGACAATATATAAAAATAGTGTGTGATGCAAAGCAAACTACGTAAATCCAAGATGGGTCCCTTTAGATATATATACATATAATCGATTGACATTTAACAAAATTGTCAAAAACTTACTAGTAATAATCAATTGTCTATTATTTTTGACAGATCCAAACGCTTTTAGTCCGGGGACGTGTTCGATTATAAAGCCAAAATCGAGTAAAGGCTTAGTCGATTAAAGAAATCTGGTGGCAACACAAAACCAATGTTGGTTTAAAAATGGAAATACTTGCACGTCCACACACTCAAATGTCAACCGGTGAATGAACAACATGTGTAGATATTAGCATAATGAATGCCGTCGACAATGAACTTAACCACTGTCTACCAATAAAATGTTTTCTGCATAACAACACGTCCTTATTGTGTGAGGAGTATAGATTGATATCGCTTGACATACCAGTAAATTACAAAAGATATGCAAAGTGGTGTCAAAGATGGAATATTCGATCGTTGGAAATACTTCGCACGAATTTGATTTTTCCAGACGTATTTGCCGATTAATAAAAGAATTTAAAATATAGTTTGCAGATAAAACTGCTTTAGATGTTTTAAACATTGAAAATGCTGAATTTTGTATTAAAAATAATAATTACAAAAAAAAATTCAACTTGTGTCAGGCTTTATGCGGAAATCGAACCTTCATAGTTCCCTTGCTGGTGAACTGCACTGCCGAAATGGCTCCAAGACCTTCGAATTCTTTCTACTGTTTTTTTGGTACTGAGAAAATTAGAGCCATCTCTTCAATTCTAAAATTATTATAACTAATCTAATAGTAGGTCTAGATTATATAGGTAATATAGGTCTCAGGTTAGAGTTGCTTAAAAAGTGCTTTTTGGTAGGGGTAGACTCCGTACTGGAAGACGGACAGATTATTTTTCTACGGTTTTTGATTATATTAATTTATTTTGCTGAAGACGAGTATCGTGTCGTTATCGTTCAACGTATTCAACGTTGGAAGATAACAACACGAAACCAACTATAGGATATTCATAGTATAGTGTAGTGTATCATAATATGCTGGTAAACTTTTTTTAATTGGTTTTGAGGATAGTTTATATTCACAATGACGACGCTGATGGCATAGATGGTAGAGCTATTATGTACCCTATCATGTACCCACGCCAAGAGTCGTGGGTTCGATTTGTTTGTTCAGTGTCTGGGCGTTCATAATGTATTTAAGTGATATATTTGTGATGCCATCATTGTCTTATGTCCTTAATATACGTGCTATAATCCTTTTTTTTTCGGAGTCAGGTGAATGTATGAAACAATGTACGTGGCGTGTTGCTGCTTAAAAAATGTTACTAAACCAAAGTCGTCAGCGTTGGATGATCAAAAATCTCTTGGAACAACGTATAGCGGTGCAAAAAATCTTGAACTTTACCATGGCATTTAAATAGGTAGTGGATTTCGACCACCTGCAAGCCGCGGGCAAGTGTAGTTTTCACTACCTGTCCGCCCAAACTCGACTCAAACGACCTAGTTAAACTTGAGATAAATTGTTAGTGAATAGTCGATTATATGTGACGATTTACAACTAGTGAATAGATTTAGAACTTGAGGAGCTAGTTGATATCCTGGTTCTGATGACGATGAAGAATGTAGATATTGTGCAAACTATTTTCTTTAATAAATTGATTATTATTTATCTACTGTTAGAAAAAGACATACATTCGTTATGCAGGTTGAACATTCAATCTTATTATTTATTATCAGACTAGAATACTTTCACTATATCACGTGATAATTATAAATAACTAAAAGTAGAATAATATAAATAAAGAAGCTAAATGACCCAGCAAAATCGAAAGTGAAAAGTGGAAAAACCTTTAAGTGAAGTATTTATCTACGTAACTTCCACTTTCGCTGACGGTATTACAAGTTGATTCTTTTTATGTATATATACATTCATAACCGCGAGTATAGTACCTCCCCCTGTACCAGGAGTTATAAGAGGCGACTATGTACCAGAACAGACAGATGGCGGTATATCCATCTGGTACAATGCAGCTCAAATGCAAATGCGCGCAATTATGGGCCAAATGCCTTTTTTGGGGAGGTCCATGTCCAGTGGTGGACTTTCAATGACTTGTATGATGATTCTGCTACTTAATATTATTGTTAATGCTAAACTGTGTCTACATGTTTGTTACGCTTTCACAGTTTGGCGTGGCGTAGCTTGAATTTTATCACATATACGCTTTTATCCCGGTAAAGATAACGTTGGAGGAGATATCAAGGGAGTTTCCCGGGACAGAGTTTCGGAGGTTTGATATGCTGTAATTGTGATGGTGAGGTCGAAAATGACGCGGTAGACTTCAATTCAGCTTTCAGTTTAGATCAGTTAAGTAAACTTTTTAACTTTTTTTAGGATGATTGGGTTTTCGTATTAAATGAATTACTTTATTTTTTAGATCTGAACTGAATTATTGGTGTATTGAAAAATGTATTAAAGACATGTATGTTATTAATATATTTAGTGTAACAGTGGCTATGTCTTACACAACTTTTACTTTGTATCTTCAGGTTAATTCTTTGATCGTTTAGCTACAAGTATCATAATTGTATAAGATAGTGTAGTAGCTACAACACAAAACTGTGTACACAGCTTTTGTTATCACCAGATTTTTTTAATTGAGTTGCCACCTCACTGTGATCAATTTAAAAAATATTTTCTTAATTGTAGTTTTAAAACCATACTGCAAACGTACATGCAGTCTCATAAACATAGAAACCTATTTTAACTTTACCGTCATTAGAATAGTGGTAGACTTACACAGGTCATCTGCATTGGTACCGCACTCTCATGTATTTCTACCGCCATATTGTTGTGTTCCGGTTTGAATGGTGAGCAGTGAAATTACTAGGTAGAGTGATATAATATCTTCAAGGCATATCGTTGTAATGTTACAAACGTTGCAGCATCTATAGGCTGCAGTAAAAAATATAAGTATTTGACGGGCCGTATGCAGGTGGCAGTGCAGATCCTATCTTATGCGTCAAGGAGCGTGGGTTCGATTACCACCCAGAACAAACATTTATATGATAATATTAATTAGTGGTTCCTCTGTTGTCTTATGTCCGTAACACAAGTGCTTTACGCGACTTACTTCGTTCTCAGGTCAATGTATGAAATGTTTTGCGAATATTATAATTAAAAATTCAATGATTCTCGGCTAAATGATCGGTAAGGATACAAATAGCATAGCGTTGATATCAATAACATAACACAACCGTTATAAAAAAATAACCATGGCCGGCTGCACGTAACGTTACGTCTTGTTACCGTTTCGTACCGTTATGCGGTAATCACTGTTTTGTTACTGCCCAAATTAACTACCATGCGATATGTACACTGATATATAAGACCTGGATACGCTTTATTATCTGCTGGTACTTCACATATTTGTTTGTTTGTAATTATTTCACGCAAAAATTGCTCAATTAATTTTAATAGAAACTTTATTATAGTGAAAAAGAAACATCGAAATAGCATATAAATGACAATCTCTAAATATTTTCACTTATATTGTGAACTAGAAAATTATCAGTTACAAGAAAATTAAAATTTAGTTACGAACTTTTTCTTTTATTATTTTCTCTGAGGTACCGGTCGAGTAGAATTGTGCAACTTAATACCAGGTGTTATAAGAGGTGACTGAAGTGCCAGAACCGATAGGTGGCGTACAATACCCATCTAAATGTAGTCTAAATGAAAATATATTAATGTCTAGGTAAAAAATATAAATCAGAGTAAATATACTGCAATTTATATATAAATTTAAATTTCTCTGCATACAAATTTAACTCTAATTCTCTGCAAACAATTAAATTAACATGTGTATATCCAACTATACACTTAAAGTTGTTTTAAGAGTAAACTATAAAAACGGTAAACAGAAAGTTACGACTCCCCAAAGTCAATGATCGAACCATTAGCGATATTCAAACAACACATTCAAGAATAAATCTATACATTCCAATCACCAACAAGTAAAAGTTAAAAACTCAACTTTTACATCGTTAAAAACGCATTACACCATTTTTTCTGTCATCAAAAAGATCATATTCGATGATCGAACACATTAATATCGATTTCATGGACGATTTCCCGATGTGCGTCGCATCAAGTGCAATTACTGTAATGTGGCGTCCCGTTGGCGCGTGCCGCCATCTGTTGGGCGAGATCGACATTAACTGTTCGTAATAAGATTGATCGACTCACTGCATCACGCATTCAACGCTAATCTTAAAGATACTTTTAACTACAGCTTGAATTCAGAGACAGTTACAAGAATTTAAACAAACATTTTTTAAAATTATTTTATTATTGGTTACTTGCTATAATTTTAAGTTACATATACATAAATACATTACCATCAGTCAGATCTTGGCTAACCTCTTTCGCTTCCCTTACTCGCATTAGCCCTTTCGTACACGCTCGTATTCTTGGTACTTCTGACCTGGCCTTCCTTAATACCTTATACCTGGTTAATGTTCGCCACGGACGTCCTATACCAACCCTTCCATTTACTTTCACTCTATAGTTTTGTGCAGTCATTCTGCTTTCATCTATCCTTTCAACATGTCCAAACTATCTCAACATTTCTTTCTCTATTGTTGTCACATCATGCTTTACATTACATCGCATAGCTTGTGCGACGGTACACTCTTTCGGAGGGATATACCGCCATCTCCCGGTTTCGGTACCTCACTCGCCTCTTACAATACCTAGTTCAAAGGGAGATACTATTCCACTCCGCTGGTAACCCACGGCTCACCCCACGGACTGTCACTTTAATCTAGCTATATATATGGGAGTATAGCAATTTATTTTTCTGTTTTAGAGTGAATTCGTAACAAATACGCAGACTTAATAATGAATAGATATGGTTTTATTAACTATGTACAATTTATCATAAAAAAATATTGCGAATAAAAATTTAACTATAAAAAATCCTATCTCTTAATTTTGATCGAAAAAATATTTAAAATCGGTTTAGTAGTTCATCCCGGACAAACACCGCGACACGCAATTTTTATACATAAAGATGTTTGTCACATCTAGAAAGTTAAGTTTAACTAAAATCAAAGTCCAAATCTGTAGTCCATTCACAATGGCGGTGTTGAACCCAACATTGTTTTACATTTAGCAACAGCAGTATTTATTACTCAATACATTAAGAGCACCTACTAATCCAAAATATTATTTCCTTTATATTACAAAATGTCCGAATTACATGTAAAAGTAATACAACTTTATTAATACGCATATTCAGTGATTACAATTCACTCGTAATATAACTTAGAAAGAACTTTCAATTCTATTAATTGCTCTGGGGTACCGGCAGAGTAGAATAGTACCCTTAAAACCATGCAGATGGCGGTATTTCTTTCCTAAAAAGTGTAGCCTAATTATTTATTGAATGTAGCGAAGTTGCGCCTGCTTGCAATTTCTTTTTGCTAACCCAAGAATTTTCCCGAGCCACTTCTTTTGTAGCGTTGTGGTCACTTTAATAGCGATTTTCCGTGGCCATCGCCCATTACCTGTCATTGTCGTTTTATATAACTGCTCTTGATGCGGTGGCAGACCAGGGGAATCACGGTGAAGGGAAAATTCCTGATTTGTTCCAGTTTTCTATCCTGCTTCTACTAAATGTACTTAAGTCACTTATCCGTATTTAAAGGTCACATTTAAAAGCTCCTCTACCAATTAAAAACAACTTTAAACACAACAACAACAAAATTAAAAAAAAAATGTATCTCGTGAATACTAATATTATATATATTTCCTATATTTGATCGTTTGTTTGTGTCGAGTTAAAACTCCAATTCAAATAATTCACTATTAGAAAGCTACAGTCCCACCGAATAATACAGGCTATATTCAATTTTATAAAATTAAATTATAAACACCTAAAACGGTATGTACGAGGCACGATTTGTACTATTGTGTATTTGAAACAAATAAAATCAAACATTACTCAACTGATTTCAAAAAATATTATACTTATAAAAAGTAACTTTACCATCTAATATTATTAGGCTTTATATAATTTCAACTGTAACGATAACTACGCGGGAAGTCGCGGGGCTCTGCTAGTTCTGAAATAATTCTATCTATTTGGCTTATGACTCTAAGAAGTGATGTTAAACTTAGGATTTCTATTCTTTTAAATTAATAACAAAAGTTTCTGTTACTGTCTATCCGCCTGTTTGTTATATCTCGCTTAGTTATACCTCATTAGAAACTGAGTATTATAATAAATTTAGCCGTGAGGCAGAGTAGCATAGTACCTCCCCCTGTACCAAGTATCGTAAGAGGCGACTAAGGTACCAAAACCGACAAATGGTGGTATATCCATGCAAAAATGTCAGCTCAAATGTACAGAGCGCGTATGGGCAGCAGCTTACCCGTCGCGAAAGCTGCTCTCTGCGATTGTCAACACGCTTGCCCAGCGCAGCAATTATGGGCAACATACCCCCTTTCTTGGGGAGGCCTATGTCCAACATTTGTTGACTTTTATTGGCTGGTATGATGATGGCAGAGTAATACACACAGATACCTGACATTTATACACATTATTTCTTTGATTTGATAAATTTCTGTAGAAAAGAAACTTAAAATACTGAAACTTTATTTTGCATAGTTTCTGTGTATTTCTTATCTCTTCTGTTATGTAGGAATTAGCATTAACTTTAGTACGAAGTCGGAAGTCGCTTTCCAAACATATTTGGTGTTGTAAACTTTGTTTTAGACCCGGTTGACAAACAAGTATACATTCCGCGTGATAGCATGCGTCACCGCAGCCTAAAGACGCTTGCAATAACACTTGACAATATTAAGTCACATTACCCAGAAAATTGACTGTCTCTCTCAATCTTTAGACCGGAACACAGCAATGCGGACACTGCTATTTGGCGGTAGAAATAGGCAGGAGTAAGGTACCGATGCAGATAATCTTGACATGCATGAGGACTACTTGTGACTAGAAGTGAACTTCCACAATGCCATAAAGGTTAAGAAGATTGACATATATGGACACAATACAATCTACAAACAAAAGCATTCTATACTACATGACTGCCTCGTTAAAAAATTCTTAGAACAAGACTTCGAGTTATCTCAAACGTTATTATCAATAAAATTCTTGTAATAACTAGGAACTTTAGACGGAAGTCCTGTTGCGTTAAGACATACAATAAAACCTTCTCGAATGATTACTCTGTCGAGGAATTCGGTACGTAATGCCTATGGTTTTAAGGTTTTTATTGGTTTGCCATCGAAGGCAATGCAGTTCGCAAAATGTAAAATATCAAGGCTGTTCGAGTAGCGGACAAGGTTGTATACAAATGTAAGTTTTGCACAAATAATGAGAAACAAAATGGGGCATGACTATGTCCTTCTACGTAATAATACAAAATCCCCACTATTAATATTATAAATATGAAAGTAACTCTGGCTGTCTGTTACGCTTTCCCACTTAAACCTCTTAACCGATTTTGATGAAATTTGGCACAGACAATTTTTAGACCCTAAAAAAGGACATAGGCTATTTTTAATTCGAAATAAGGGTTGTATTGGGTCGAAAGGGGGGATGAAAGGTTGTATGGAAGTATTTAGAGCTAGAAACTTGAAACTTATTTTTCAAGCCATTGATTTGATATAAATAAACATGACATTCAAAGTTTATTTAAGTTAAGGTAAAGAGTTATGGTACCCAAAAAAACTGTTTCACGCGGACGAAGTCGCAGGCACAGCTAGTAATTAAATTTATCTGACGCAACATCTCATACATTAACTTGATTCGGAGATATGTCGTTTAAAGTACATGTGATACAAACAGTAAACGCAATTTCATCATACAAATTGGACAATTCATTTTTATACTGTGCTTGTAATTGTCGGGACCAATGGTTTTGAAGGGAACCAACGGGATTGGGAAGATAGTGTAAAAAATATACTATATTTGTATGCAGGTATGTAGTCTATATGTTAGATATCCTGGAAAGGAGTTGAAGCTTTTTTAATTACGGGATCATCGGGATCAATTTGTATTATGTACTTAATAAAAGTCAGGGCCAACTACTAGTATGTAATAAGTATCTAAGTTTGGCAATTTTTTAGGTAACCCGTTACAAATATACAACCAAATAAAGTTCACTGTGTACTGGTTTAGAATTCGATGTCCTGATTGTCCACCCAAGGATTTAAACGTAATTCCCGCTAATTTATCTGCTGTCTGCCGATATGTAAAGTGACGGTTTGTAAAGTAATTATTGGACCTTGGTCTAACAACGGAATTTGCAGTGTTTACGCGAAATAACTAATTGATATACAAGTTGATTGTCGAACTGCCTATTTAAGACACGTCTAGGCAAATGCTAATGAAATTTATATGTTACAGCCAAAGTAAGAAATCCAGATATCATATAAATTTCTTGATCAATGATTTTGGTGATGCTTATAATCCGTCCCTGCCTATAGACGCTGGTATTGTCACATGGATATCATGACCGCATTGCCAACCTTGTAAGTTGAAGATATTATGTCACATTTTCCAATAATTTCATTGCCTCTCTCACCCTTCAAACTGGAACACAGCAATGCGGTCACTGCTAGTTAGCGGTAGATATAGATGAGAGTTAGATATCAATGCATTCATTGGTAAGACCAATAGGTCTTACCAATGAAATGCAACAGAATTAGGATTGGTGGCAATATCGCCCAGCGAGGCTACGCTTTGCGATTACCAATTCACGAGCGTCGCAATATTGGACAAGAAATTTCTCAAAATGATAAAACTTTTGTATAAGGTCTACCTCATATAGTTTCATTTAAGCACGCCAAGTGTGCCGGAGTTGTACCCGTGCTATTTTGTTATTACGCTATCAAAGTTGTCAAATGAAAGGTCCAATTATCGTCATCTATTAGACCCTAACAACTCGAACGTTATACTCTAAAGAAATATGACCTGTATTTTATACAAACCACTTTATTGAATACTTTGTTCAATTGAGCGTCTCTATAGTCGATTATTGATTTACCTGAAACAATAAAGATAAAATTAGACATTTTATGTAAATATGTATATATATATATGTGTATAAATTTCATGTTGTTTATCTGGGATGAAGTTCTTAAATGAATCTTGAATTTCTCACTTTGATCAAGAGAGATTGGACAGTTTATATCTGAATTTAAGTTTCAGTGTCAGTTTTTTTACGACATGAATCTCTACTCTATGGATTTTAGCTATCCTGGTTCGGATGGATATATGTACCGACAAATGTCATCTCTCGAGACACCTTTTACTGAGGTAGCCATTCTACTCTGCTGGTACACTACAGCCTTATACCCCCAACAAAGAACTGAAAGGTAACTTTTTGACATTAATTCTGTTTTATTTTAATGGTATTGCCGTGAGGTACCAGTCCATAATAATAGTACCTCCACCTGTACCAGATGTCGTAAGAGGTGACCGAGGTATCGCCACCGACAGGTGGTGGTACCCGAAACAGTATAGCTCGAATGCAACAGGACCGGGATAGGCAGCAGCATTCCCGTTGCGAAGCTACACACTGCGATTGATTTCACGATCGCCCAGCGCGGCAATTATGGGCAAATTCCCCGATTATGACTAGCAGAGAACGCGGACGGTTTATGGATGCTATGAAAAATAAACGCCACATTTTTTTCTTTCAAAGGTTTCTTTTAAATTAAGAAAAGTGAACGAAAAGTAAAAAGAACCGTGTCCCAAAAATCGTGTTCTAGTACGCGCAAAATAAGGTAAGTGGAATGAACGAGGCGCACGCGCATTGAAATTTCATCGCGTTATCCTTCGGAATGGCGGATAAAGTTTCATTGTTTGTTCTGTCTGTTTGTTTTGCATTATAATATATATGCGATCTGGGTCTTCAAAAGATGTATGTTATATATTTTAATAAAAAATTTATTTTAGTTAAGTGCAAGTCCGGGAGGTAATTTAGGTAATTTTGACTGGGTAAATTGATAGAAAAGTTATCAGCATATTATCAGCTGTAACACATTTTGTAGCTGTTCTAGTACATAATTCTTTTTTTCAATAAATATGCAGTAATGCGATCGCTGCTATTTAGCGGTAGAGATAGGTGAGAGTGATGTACAGATGCAAACCTTTGTATTTGTATAAAATGATCTAGTCCGAGATATCAGTTAGCTATAATAAAGATGATCATGCAATAGCTGTAAAAACATCGTGTGAACGTTCCGACGTTGCGACATCGTCATCTATGTGCTCATACAAAACAGATTTAGTATAACATTTTGCTTGAAATATGTCATACTTGGAACATGTTAACACTATCTAATACAATAGTATATCCGTGTGTCACACCTGGGACAGTAAAACCATTGAATAGAGTAGATAATTGCAAAGCTAAATGAAAAAGCAAATGTTTCTCACAATATTTATGAACTCAATCGTTTGTGGTTTTATTTTACTCTAGCAGCGTGCGCTTAATTTATACTACGCTGTTATTAGTCCTAGCGTAATGTTATATAGCTTATAACCTTTCTCAATAATTGGACTATTTAACATTGGAAGAAATTTTTAAATCGGACGAGCGGTTCTTGAGTATAGCGCGTTTAAACAAACCAACAAACTCTTCCGCTTTAAAATATTAGTATAGATTTGGCACACAATTGAATCACGCGTTACAAGTTTTTTTGTATAAATTGATTTAGTTTTCCATTGAATTTGAAAGACAGACCCATTGTTTGTTGACGCTGTTTATGTATATCGTAGGTTAAATTATTCAAGCGGGAAGGATATAGGGTATAGATTTGAACCAAAAAAGATCGCATTGTAGGTCCTCCCCCTGTGTCAGGTGTCATCAGAGGCGACTAGCGGAACCAACAGATGGTGGTATATATTTTTTTTTTTATAATAATAATAAATTCCCACAACATCTCATACATTGACCTGACTCCGTGGTAAGTCGCCTTAAGCACTTGTGTTACGAATGCCAGACAACAGAGGAATCACAAATATACTACTTAAATACATATATTTTACACCCATACACAGAGCAAACACAAATATCATCATATAAATATTTTCTCTGAGTGGGAATCGAACCCACGACCCCTGGTACACAAGACAGGATCAATACCATCTGCACCATCGGGCCCGTCATATCCACCCGAATTTGTGTAACTCAAATGAATGCAGCAACATTAACAGGTACGATTTGCCACCATGCTTACAACGAGGCAATTATAGGATAATTCACAGTTTTTTGTAGACGTCGTACAGCTGCTTTGATGCTGATGATGCTGATGATACAAGGGTAGAGACGTTCCCGAAAAAATAAGTTCAAGCCGGTAAGTTCGCTTCGGTGACATACTACTATCTGATAGAAAATGCAGACTCGTTTGGCAACCTAGTTTAAAAAAAAGCTTGTAAACGCAAGCAGCCGTTCCTGCGCACCGCTGAGCGTGAAACTACGCGCTTATCAACTTTTATGGTATGTAGGTTTAAGGCAAAATTTCATTTCATAATGGGTAAGATACACTGCATTTCGTGGAGACTTGACGTTACTAACATATGACGTCACTTATATATATATATTGATATTATAAAGCTGAAGACTTTGTCAATAATATCAGAACTTTTTATCGGATTTGAGAAAATGTTTCAGTGTTTGATAGCCCACCTATCGATAAGGTGAAATATTCTTAAAATTAACTATGATAGGTGACGCAACGGCAGTGCCAGTGACAGTGCTATAATTTATATAAATATATATAGACCTTAATTGTAGGGCTAGGTGTCATTGTTGGTTATCTAAGCAGGTGGATAAGGAATGTTGCGAATGCTGCAGCCCACCTTCGCCTTGTTGCATTTGAGCAACCTTACTCTGCCATACTCCAACGCATTTATTTTGCCGACCCGACAGACGTTGTTCTGATATATAACCTAAATACCGACTGCAGCGCCATCTGCCAGGCTGATTTGTGAATCTAAACCATCCAGGGTTCCAACCAAACATACATACAAAAAATCTTTTAAAACGGTCCAGCCGATATGTGACATACACACGTACAGCAGATATATATAAATAAAGACTATCTGACCTGTCAGACGCTCTCCTATATCCCTATGCTGTGCACAAACCGTGGGCTCGATCCCCACGAATCCCCATGAATATATGACTTTGTTTTGTGTCTGGGTGTTTATATATATTTAAGTATTATATATGTGTTTCCTCTGTTGTCTGATGTCAGTAACGCAAGTGCTTTAAGCGACTCTCGGAGTCATGACAACGTTTTAATGGTTCAGTGAAAAAATAACATGTAAAAAAATAAAATTATCTTATATATAACATTTACACAGTCGGCGCTTAAGCGCATTGCGTGTGCGCAGATCCTCGCACTCCCACGCACCGTCGAGCGTGTCAAAGTTGCTATTATTCTATGAGATTTTGCACATTTCCTGGTGTGCATACATCACGACAACTAGATAAGAAATATAGGACAGTACATAATCAAGTCGGTGACTCTGATGTGATCAAATCACTTTGCTTAATACATTAGCTGGGATCATGTAGCGTGATATTAAATAGCCTATATAATTGCACTATTATTTAATAATTGCACTTTTCCTTTAAAATTGCACTATTCCTTTATAATTACACTATTCCTTTATAATTGCACTGTTCCTTTAGAATTGCACTATTCCTTTAGAATTGCACTATTCCTTTAGAATTGCACTATTCCTTCATAATTGCACTATTCCTTTATTTGCACTCTCCTCTTCCTCTTCCTCTATTAATTGCACTATGAGACAAGAACACAATAGAAAAATGGAACCTCCCCCTGTACCAGGTATAGATCCATTCGAGATAGCGTACCTTTGCAGCATGTTGGAGATGGGTACCAGTAAGCAAAAGGTCGTCTGCATTGGTACCTTACTCTCACCTATTTCTACCACTAAATAGCAGTGTTTGTATTGGTGTGTTTAATTCCTAAGGGTAACGTAATATCTTTAAGTCACTAGGTTGGCACCGCGCTAGTGATATCCTTTCAAATCTTCCAAAATTCCCTCTGCCTTAGAGAAGTCTGTTTCCAGCAGTTGACGTTTTACGCTGGTATGATGAATTTATTGCATTACTATTTATAGATTACTTTACCTCCTCTTAACAATGGCGTTCGGGATGATGGCTCAGTGGTTTACTGAAGTTAAGCACCGTTCACGACGGTTGGTATCAAGGTTGGTGACCCGAAATTTATCATGTCGAATTCCTTCTTAAAGGCACGTGGAACCACTAAGGCAGGGGACATTGACCGCGATATTTACTCATCTATAAAGATGACCAATGCAGTGAGAGCATTCATGATCAATCACTATCACCCTTGAACTTAGCGTCACGTGTAAACTGCTGATGATGCCGATCAGAGTTTTTGTTGGTTATGGTAATAAATATTTTTACGTAAAAAAATTTTTGAGATCATTGATCAATAAATTTAAACATTCAAGAAAACTTTTGCAGACAGCGAGAAAGACGTTTGACATAACTATCAGTCATTTGACAGTTGGCGTGATTGACAGAATACATGCTGCAGAAATCGATGCGTCGTTCGGAATCATTACTTTTTTATTTATCACAATAAAAATTAATCTAGAACTTTTGGGTCACCTATTTATATATTTTAATCACAACAACAGCAACTGCTTTAATTATTATAACGTTCATAATACAGAGTAATAATTTTCTTATAAAAAGTACAATTATCTTTAAAAAAACCGTAACGAATCTCAACATCGGAGAACAAAAACCGGAGTTAATTCGGGCACACAGCAGTGAAAGTAGACTCGCGCCTCCGGCCCTTAGGAAAGTCTTCGCACACATCACTCTCTCTCCGCCTGCTGGCTTTTGTAAACTTGACTAATGTACTTACGTACATACATGCCCTTTCATTCATTGAATGTTTATAATAGATGTAGGTACCTTTAATGACATAGTCTCGAATTGTCGTTATTTCCATAGAAAGTGGCGCCGCCCGCGGAAATTGAATAAACCAAAATTTGCCGTTCACTGTATGAGATTAACAAAGTGTTTTTGCAGAACTATGTACAGTTATTTGCACTAACATTGTACATACCCATCATAGTATCAACCGTTGGATATCCACGAAACCAATATTCAATACAGACAAACATACATATACGTTTATAACACGAACATAGATTTTAAGTCTATTGTTTTTCGGAAATACTTTGAGTAATAATTCTTTGGCAATTTAAAAATGTAAACGGTAGTTCTTCATCATCATACTAGCCTTTGGAAGTCCACTGCTGGACATAGGTCTCCCCAAGAAATGGGGAATTCACCCATAATTTTCTCGCTGGGAAATAGTGTTGGCAATCGCAGAGCGCAGCTTTCACGACAGGGATGCTACTGCCCATCTCTGCCCTGTGCATTTGAGCTGCAATGTTTCGGATGGATATATCGCCATCTGTCGGTTCTGGTATCTCAGTCGCCTCTTACGACACCTGGTACAGGCGGAGGTACTATTCTACTCTGTACCTTACGGTAATTAAATAGCTACAATACCCATACCTAGATTTGTCACGGTTTTTTATACCGTCATTCGTCTCACTATGGCAAAAAATATATAAACCGTATTTACGTTAAAAGGGACACACAGCTCTACTTCCATCCAATTGAAAGCGGAATTACGTAATTTTAGTTTCGATTGTTCCCCGAATCAGAGCGAGATTTATAATAAAACGTCTTCCTTTTCATTTCACCGAAATGTCCGTTCACAATGGCCACTTGTCTATCACGCTCCGGAAGACATTTCAAAACTCGATCAAAACTCGATAGAAAATTACTCAACCCCATTCAGGCTTATCACGACCGAGTTGTGTAAGCCGTCAAAAGCTTGGGCTTGACTAGCTAAACTGCTGGCTTTGTCTGCTTAACAAGGTCAAGGTTATTTTATATTGTAGTTGAAACAAATCGTAGTGGTTAAAATTTGTCATAAATGCGATATGATTTAGTTATTATTAATCCCCCTCCCCGTGACAATATGGGGGATATGTTACCTATGTCACATGCTGATAACGTATTTCTTTTTATAATAGACAGAATTTTTGAAATTAGTTTGGTAATTCTGAGTTTGTCACAAACGTAAGAAGAAGAAGAAGGTTCAAATGGGAGCACTTCGAAGTATATATGTTGTGAGTTTGAGATATAGATTAAAGAATAGTGTAATGAGAGATCTATGTGGTGTAAGAGATGATGTTGTGACAACCTCAGAGGAAGGAATTTTAATGTTTTTGACATGTTGAAAGGATGGATGAAAGTAGAATGAACACTAATATATAGAGCGGAAGACCGGAGACCAGGTAGAAGAATTGCCAGGTCAGAAAGTGCGAGTAAGGAAAACAAGAGAAGTTTGCCAAGATCGTAGCAAGTGAAGAAACTTAGTGCCTGCCTACTCCGATGGGACACAGGCGTTATGTATGTTACAAATGCTGTTTACAGTTCTATTTTAAATGTGACCTTTTTTTCAAAAATACAACATAATGTAAGTCTATGAAAGAATTGTTATACTCATTCAAATAAAATATTTTTTATTTATAATATTAGTATTGATAAATCCGTGAGGTACCGGCAGAGTGGAATACCTTATTTTGCGAACCGGAACCGACAGATGGCGGTATACCCGAAACAGTGTACCTCAAATGCAACAGGACGCTACGCTCTACGGTTGCCAACACGCCTGCAAATTCTAAATTCCCCGAAGAGTAGATTTATGTCCAGTAGTATCAAAAAATACAATATATCGGAATATTTTCAGTATAAGATCTTAACTGTAGACTTAATCTAGACCACCAGACTAATTAGTATGTATAAGGCAGGCGTCTCAATAACCTTTTTGTAAGTTGGCGAATGGCTCATTAAAGTTGAGTTATGTATTACAGTCCTGTAGAACGATTAATAATATCGATTGTCCATTTGCTACAGATGTGTTGGCTATCTCGAAAATTCACGGCATTGATCTTGCTGCCCATACCCGCCCAGTTGTGTTTGAGCTGCGCTCTTTTCTCATATAGTAATGGTATGTCTGTGCCTCTAGTCCTTTTTAGGTAATTACATTCGTATAGATTAACTTCGAATAATTTATTGCTTCAGATTTTGCTGCTTGCTGCTTCTATAACTTTGTAAC
>JACJUM010005600.1:7502422-7579651 GCA_020976665.1 Heortia vitessoides | reverse complement strand
ATATATATATATATATATATATATATATATATATATATATATGTCGCGTCTTTTAGTCTGTATGTGTGTTATCCAGTCCAGTTAAGTTATTAGTAAATAATTAATTAATATTACTATGGTTGTTGAATATGACATTATCATATAATCAATCGTAGGACGTCCATTGCTGGACATTCACTCCAAAATTATGTTAATATTGTAGTAGGTCCCGCGGAATCTAGAGACTGTATTTGTGGGCGAATTTATTTGAAATCAAGCGTTTAAGTCACTTTAATTTGAGACCAAACATCTTCGCACCTTTCGCAGACAACTTTAACTGATTTGTCATATTTGACTTAGCTTTAAGCGAAGTCTAGGACTTACACGATAGTTCCGTATACTAGACTCGGTTTAGGTCAAGCTAATCTAGGTTTCAACCTAAATAAATAGTATAAATTATCTGAGACAGGCGAGTTGCTAGTGGCCCTTTCTCTTACTGATACAGTTGTAATTTTTTATCGTTTAATATAGCGGGTCTGATGGCGCAGTTGGTAGTGATATTTTCTATATGATGAATATTTTGTAATATATTGTATATATATATATATATTTCTCTGTATATAATTATTATTATTTGTTCTATGTCCTTTATCTGTATTTAAAGTCCAGTGCTGTACATAGGCCTCCCCAAGAAAGAAAGAATGTTGCTCATAATTGTCGCGCTGGGCAAGTGTGACTCATATTTATCTCAATTTATGTAGTCTGTATTCGAATAAGTTTTGTAATCGATATGATTAATCTAGGTTATGTAAATTGCGCAACTATTAAGTCTACGTCTAAACTTGAGTGATAATGTAAAATGCAATTGCTTGTCCAGAAATGGACTTCCAATTGATGATTCGATGATAATATGTCATATATATATATATATATATATATATATATATGACATATTATATACATAAAAATAATAACTTTTCTGCATCGGAAGTTACAACCACGTCCCATTAACCTACACGAGAGCACACGATATTGCAACGAGCTTATATAATTGCAACACAAATAAGCATTACTTAGGCATGGTTCCACTGAATGCGATGCGAAAAACCTGTTAAAGCGATGCAAAGCTACGGTCACTTAAAAATTTGAACTCTAGTAAGTGTCCAATTTTTCTAAGTCGACCTATTTATGTTGATATCTACAAGAATTATGAGTATATCTAATGTACGCGTTATACTGAAATCAATACCTTAAACCCCTATTCACTTAAAGCTTATTTCGTGTGTTTTTTATTAGATCATGTCGACAAACTAGCATACTGCCTGCGTGATAATCAGCGTCACTGCAGCTATAGACGCTTGTAATATCACAAGGATATCACTAACGCGTTGCCAACCTTGTGACCGGAACACAGCAATGAGAACATTGCTGTTTGGCGGTAAAAATAGATGAGAGTGAGGTAGAGAGTAGAGCAAACGACTTTTGTACATGAGGTCTACTTCAGTAAATAATTCTGTTACAAACGAAATTTGTTAAAAATATATTCGATGTTAGAAAATATGTTTTTTACTCTGCCCTGTTTGATTATGGTAAGGCATTTATTTGACTTGCATTGGAATGGAAACAAGGTTCAATACAGAAAATAAATTATTCAATAAACAAATGAAACACTTAAAACTATATTTGGGAACCGGACTTCGACTAATAATGAATTAAATCAAACCGGTCGGCCTATTAGCATCTAACATTTATTCATTAATAAATCATTTGTATGCACTTTTCAGTTGGACCTTGGCATACATAGTTAGCGCTAAATGTTGTTGGGCTGAAATTAATAAAGAAATAAATTTGCAAGTTTGTTATGATAGATGTTATTTTTTATTTCACATTAACAAATGTTAATTTTCTAAATATAATTAATTAATACATAAACTGTCTTCTTCTTTAAACATTAGCAGATATAACTAATGAATATAGAAATATCAATATATACAAACACATATCGCACTTAAATATATTCTTTAACATCCAGACACAGAACAAACACAAATGTTCATCACATAATTGTTTGTCACATGATTTGGGTGGGGAACGAACTAAAAACCCTGGCGCGTAAAACGGAAATGGTTTGATAATTAAGCAATGGAAAAGCAATGATTTCCTTTATAAATGCATTCTAAAATTATAAATGGGATATTTGTGTCTGTTTCTATTTCTTAAGTGTTCAGATTGTAATCGGTTTCGAATAGCTTGAATCGTAGAGAAAGATTTGCTATGATTTCTTCGAGATACATGTCGTAAAATTCTAAATAAAGTGCAGTCCTCTTGAAGGAAAGCTAGCTATAATATAAAAAATCGCGTGTCTGTCAGTGTGGCACCACTTATACATATTCATAGGCTGTAAAAGTGGCCGGCTAATTACGTTACTGGCACATAATTTCAAAAGGCGTTATTTAATTCAGTGTCAAGAAATGAGGTGATTACGTCGGATATATCTTTCATATTTTTATTAATTGCTTACGACAAATAATTGCTCGTAATGATATCTAATTCGGGGATAAGTTAGTGTTGTAGCAATTTAACATTTAGCCTGGCCAAGGCACAGATGGTAGTGATTATATCTTGTGCGCCAAAGGTCGCAGGTTCGATCTTCACCCAGAACAAATATTTATATGATGATATTTGTGTTTGTTCTGTTTCTGGGTGTTGAGTATTTGTATCTAAGTAGTATATTTCGTTTTCTCTGTTGTCTGATATCCGTAACACAAGTGCTTTAAGTGACTTACTTCGGTCTCAGGTCAATGTATGAGATTATGTAAACATGTCAACTACGATCTGAATTAAGACACTCGATCGTTGTAGAATCATTACTTCAAGATTATATTAGCATTGCATTGTAATGTGGTGGGGGTACATACGTACGTACATTCATCGACCGCGTCAACAACACACAAACATCTATTTATTATTTATATTAGTCAAGATTTTGGAGGTACCTTTCAACATGTAATAGCTTCAAATATCTTCTAAAACATAATTTGCAATACATACAACCTTTAAAGTAATTAATATCTGCGAGACTTTTTAGAGAATGAAGCCTTCTAATTAAATCACAAACACTGCGTATGTTTTTACCTCATACAAAGGTTGTGTTGGTTTCTCACTCTTATGTATTTCCAACAAGCAGCTGTGTCCGCATTTGAAGGGTGGGAGAGGCAGTTAAATTACTGGGTGATGACATAGTATTTTGATATCACAAGGTTGGCAACGCGCTAGTGATATCGTTGCGATAAACCTGTAATCTTAGTTTAATTTTAGACTCCAGTCTCCGCCGAAGTTGAAACTTAATGATTATTTCTTAAGTGTGAAGGAAATTTTTTTATTATTATTATTAACCGTTGGCTGATAGAGTCGTAAGGTTCTGGAACGGAGACCATGTACTGGCAAGTGCAGTGTAGGACGTCTACCCACACGGTCTGACTAAAAGCGCAGGATCGCGGACACAAGCCGCATACACCCGGTTCTATTGGAGATCACTTGGGGAGGATGTCCAGCTGTGGACATCTTATGGCTGATATGATGATGTTGGTTATTATTAATACGAGCACAGGCTGTGGTGGCTAACGCGAGCCGTAAGCTTGTATATCATCTTAGTCATTTAAAAAACTAAATACACTTGCACACCAGAATTTACTGTTACACTGTTATTTTGCAACTGCTCTTGTAGCAAGTTACTTATATTTACTACCTGTTAAATGAGAGGCTAACATCCAAAGTGATACAGAACTTACATGCGGCGGATCGGACCCTTCACATTCTGATCTGAAGATCAAGGCTGTCCGACTGTTACAGACAGACATTCTACAAAACGTACCAATAAATAACAAGATTGGACACCTATAAATTTGTTCACAAACGTTTTTTTTAATTTGAATGTTTACTGTAATATTAGCTACATAAGGTACTGTTATTTGGCGGTAGAAATTGGTGAACTCTCACCATAGAGGTACCATGCGGACCTTTGTATATTTTTTTTTATATTACACCAGATCGACAAGCAAGCATACTGTCCGCGTGATAGTAACCATAATTTCAGCCTGTAACGCTCGTAATATCACAAGGATATCACTAACGCGTTGCAAACTTGTGACTTGAAGATATAATTGCACTGCCTCTCGCACCCTTCAAACCGAAACATCGCGATCACTGCTATTTTGGCGGTCGAAATAGGTGAGAGTGATTTACCAATGCCAACGGCCTTTATATGGGGTCGACCTCTAGTTAGTCACTAAACTCCTTAATGGTTCACCACCCACTTCTGGAAATAGGTCTCCCAAACAATTGCATTTAATCACAGAGCGTACCATCGCAACGATAAATAATAGCTGGTACAGGAGGTACTATTCTTTTTCTTAATTTTTCACACTGTTGTAGTGTTATGTGACGCAGGATGTTTTAGAGTTACTAGCGACATCTTTTGGCTATGAACGCAAGTTAATTAATGTTTGTTGAAAATAAGCCATGCTATATTTGCCGTGCGGTATCGTCAGAGCGGAATAGTACCTCTTTCTGTATTCAGAGGCGGCTAAGGCCCATAGTACACGGCGTATTTTAAACGCGCCGCCGACGCGCGTTTCCGAATCGCGCGTTTTCGGCGCCGTTGACGCTGCTTGTTGCGTACTAGGTACTAGTACGTAAGGTACGTACTTAGGTTACTAGGTTGCGTTCGAATTGCGTTTGAAGCGCGTATACGCGCGTCATCTGCGCGTCGTCGGCGCGTTTAAAAAACGCCGTGTACTATGGCCCTTAGGTACCGTAACCGATTGCGGTATATCTATCTGAAAGAGCGCAGCTTAAATACTGCACCTGCCCAGCGCGGCAATTACTGGCAAACACCCCCCTATCTTGGGGAAGCTTACGTCAAATAGTGAGCTTTCTATGGCTGATATAATAAAGCCTGAATAGGAATTTCATATATTTATATTTTTCTATCTATACTAACATTATAAATCAGAAGAGTTTGTTGTTTGTTTAAACGCACTTATTTCAGGAACCACTGGTTCTATCTGAATAAATATTTTAGTGTCGGATAGTCTATTTATCGAGGAAGGCTATATTTTATTACGCTAAGACCAATAATAACATAAATGATACTAGGTTGGTTCCTAATGCATGTACTACTACTACACTCTTGGTGTAATAAAAGCTCATCTGCTCATAATTGATATCATAACTAAGTATATTTTATTGCTGCAACAAAATTAATAAAGATCATGTCCATTACATAAGCAGATGCCGATTAGGGAATGCTAAATATTTGTCAATAACTAGTGTAGGGTTGCCAGTTTACCAATCGTGGAAATTAAGTTTACTCGCTTTCGATAAAATATGGCACACTGATAGCTTAAATTATCAATAACGACATAGGCTACTTTTTATTCCGGGAATTCTCCTCTCGATCGCTATAAATATAGCTTGTTAAATTTGACACATGTCAATTTTGTAGCAATGCATGCATTATTAATGTTGGTATTAAAGTATTTGGTTTAATAATACCTAGGTACACCTCGTTGACACCACAAAGTTGACGATACGCTAGTGATATTTCTGTGATGACTCGAGCGTCTAGACTACGGTAACGTTTACCATAAACGGACGGTATGCTTGTTTCATCATTATCATTATTATCATACCAGCTATTGGAAGTCCACTGCTGTAAGCATAAGCCTCCTCAAGAAATGGGGAATTTGCCGATATTTGCCTGCCCATGTACATTTGAGCTGCACTGTTTCGGATGGATATACCACCATCTGTCGGTTCTGGGACTTTAGTCACCTCTTACGATACCTGATACAGGGGTAGGTACTTTGCTACTCTGCCGGTACCTTACAGTAATATTTGCTGGCTTTGTAATATAAAAAAAGGTTTAACTTAATTTAAAAAGGCTTGTTAACTAAAAGATCTTTAACCAAGAAAACAGATCGTTTTACTTTAACAGCTGTCATTTTAATAAGGCTATATTTATCTATCAACCCTATGAGCAAGTGCAAATAATTTATGCAAGTGTTACATAAGCAAATCTCCTTACTGGTTGCCTTGATCGGATTTGATACATTTAAATACTGATTTAATTTGTGTAGAAGTCGGATAATGGTCACTTGGACATATTTAGGTGTCACTTTTGGTATGTACATATTTGTAAGTGCACAAAACTATAAATCAACCCTTCCATTTAAATTAATAACGACCTCCCAACGTTAGAGATAGAGTCTAAATTTGGGTGATATTTTTTTTACCTACGTTTATATTTATCTAATTAAATTAAATATGTATATATGTTTCAGTAGTGACAAACATATCGTCCACAGCTTTGTCCGTGAGGTATTTCTTATATCTCATAATTTTGTTATTCCTGGAAGACGTCTATGGCGCTTTCTAACAGCTAGCAATCATTCCGATTCCTAAGAGGAAAAATAAGACCCAAATCTCTCCCACCAGGATATGTTATTAGGATAGAAAGTAGACTACATGTTACTTCATGATGTCTTTAATGTCTGTGCCAAATTTCATTTTGATTTGGTTAACCATTCCGGCCTAAAAGACGAACAAACACCCAACAAGCTGTCGCATTGTAGGATAGAGAAGATGCAGTTTCAGAGGAATTCCTTCGGCGAACGCTTTAATCTAGCGTAATCTCCCTGCTAAGGCTTCCCTAAGGACTAATTTATTATAAATAAGATTTCTTGAATACTAATCCTTACTAATATTAGAAATGCAAATGTATGTCAATCTGTCTGTTTCTTTGATACCCTTTTACACCCCTGGTACACCCAGTACCAATTGTAGTTAAACTCTCCAACTTGGACCCTCATCATTATATAAGTTGGTAGATGTCCACTGGCCATAGGCCTTTCCAAGTGATCTTAAATAGCACCAGTGACTACATCAGATATAGTCAGATTGTTTGTCCACCATGTTGGTGGATGTCCTACGGCTCCTTCAGCTATCGGTTTTACATACTATGTGCACTGCACTTCAACTTCAAAATCCGCTAACAGTAATTTTGTGCAATGAGACATCGAGCATTGCTCTTTCTAGACAAACACCAAGATTTACAAATTAAATATCAATATACCCAAACAACATACCTTAAAAGAAGGTAGGTATATTATTCCGTGATCCATAAACACCCACTTACTATAAATGTGGAACGGATAACTGTTTTTTGTCCTTACGTTGAACACCTACAGTGCATTTCCTTAAGATAGATGATTTAGTATTTTGTTTACCTTGAATATGTTCACTAGTGTCAAATTGCGGCTTCTTTCGCCTGTGCCATTCCACTATTTTATAGTAGGTATAAATCTTTTCGTAATCGTCATCATATCAGCCGTTGGACGTCCACTGTTAGACATTACCCTTACCCAAGAAAGGGGGGATTTCGTGGTGGGGCCCCCATTGCCAATTCCCGCCCTGTGCAATTGTGTTATGCTGTTTAGGATCGATATACCATCTGACGGTACCGGTACCTCAGTTGCATCTTGCGATACCTACTACAGGGGTAAGTAATATTGTAGTCTGCCAGTACTCTTTATCTTGATTAAATATAATCTGATATCAAGCTCAGACATCGATGTATTCTTATCCAAGTTTCATATCTTGACAAATTGAAAAATACCTACTCTATGCGATGAAAACTATACAAAAACCAAATTTTATAAAAAATAGTTCAGCCGTTTAGTAATAAAAAAGTAAACTAATACTGCAAATACTTTCTCCAAAAAGTTTCATGAGAATTACTGCAGTAATTTAGCTGTGATGATGAAACAAACATACAAGTTCATTATTTGTATTATTTGGAATTAAAGCCATTTTGCAGTAACTACGCTAAGGCCAAGGAAACTGTAATATACAGGGTGATTATTTTCTAACTGCTCTGTAACCATTTAAAGGCCGATTATAATAATAACACCGGTTAGTTCGGTCTGTCGGTCTGTCACAGTTTATGTAACGAATTATGCAACGTTATATCTACACTTCGCATCGGCGTTGGGTGTCGGCGACGCAATAAGATTATATACAGGGTGATTGCAATGTAGAATATTGAATGGTCACTTATAAAGTTTATAAAGTCGACTTCATACATATATTTATACATATATTAAAAGATCTTGTTTTTTATATTCGTGCCCGATGGTGCAAATGGTAGTGATCCTATGTGTGGATTTCGTGGGTTCGATTCCCACCCAGGACTAATATCTGTTTCATAAATTTTTGTGTTTTTTCTGTGTGTGGAAGCTAAACATGCATTTAAATATTATAATTGTAACTTCTCTGTTGGCTAATGTCCGTAAAACAAGAGTTTTAAGAGAATTATCACTGACTCAAAGTAGATGTGGTGTAAATTTATTATTATTATATTAAGTGAATCCGCTTTAATGGGAACATAACAGACAGACGAATTTACTTTTGCATCTATCATATTATATCTTTATGTATAAAGTATCACAGTGTCAGTGTTTGTCCGGAATGAATTTAACAACTACTAAACCGATTTTCACCAATTTTGACTTAATTCATGATAAACATATACGTATAGTTAAGGCACAACAGATCGCGAGAAAGGGTAAATCTTTGTTGCAATCGTAGAGCACAGCTTTGCGGCGTCCGGTGTACTGCATTCGAGTTAAAAATTTTCTATTGGGGCCATCTGTCGGTTCCGGTACCTCAGTAGTCAATCACGACACCCGGTGGAGGGAGAGGTACTATTCTACACCGCGTAGGATACATATTTTTTAAACAGCCTGTATCACAATAATACTAAAAATATACTTATCTCGCTCCTTTCAATTTACAACTCTTATGCAATTATAAAATAATGTCTGTGCTTCAAATTGCTTATAATATAATTTAATGGTTCGATTCATTTATGATATTTTTCTTTTGGCCTTAACTTTCTACTATTTATTTAATAAAGATTTTTATTATTACAATACATATTTACATTATCAATTACTGGCAACACCTCGCCTGTTAAGGTGTAAAACTTTCATACTTACTTTCTACCACTTTTTTTCAACTAAATGGAGTGATTTTCGAAAAATACTTTACACGTGTTTCATGACTTTCAATGAAGCTCATGAATATTGAATTTCATTCGAATAACTTCAAAAACAGCAGTCTCATACAAACTTTGCACCCCCGTTTTAATCCTTTTGGGGATGAATTTTCAAAATTCCTTTCTTTGTGCAAAATTCCAATTCTAATTCTTATAGTTTAGACCCTGCGATGATATATCGGTCAGTCGGTCAATCAGCTTTTCTTTGTATAATATACATATATATATATATATATATATATTCCTATATATATCATTGCGGTGTCATTTGCGAATATTAGGTTACACATTTAGGTTGAAGAGTTTAGAAGTTCAATCCAGACAAACAATATAAGGGCTTAAAGGTGAGATTTCCTTCCCCATCTGATGCCGGGAGACTAGTCTAAATTCAGTCCACTCGATAACTTATATCTTCAAATTTATTAAGCCTTACTTAGGTTCGTTCTTTAAATTATAACAACGCTCCAAGCAACACTCGAAACAAATTAAAGTTAAAAAAAGTCCTGACCGATAGTTGAACCCGGAACCGACCGTATCTGGAACAAGTTCGCCACCATTGAGCTATGAAGGCTACCGATAATGTGTAGTTATAATAACTGCATATAAAACAGACCAGAAACCAAATTAATTGACATGCACAGCCAGTTGATAGCTGACGACCTTGAAAGGCCGCTAATTCTAGACCAGAAAACTAATTGGTTTAATCCAAGTACACAATCAGATATTTCCAGGGGCGGATCAAGTACTCTTGGGGCCCTGATATGTCTGCTTATAAGTGCCACGTCGAGCAAACGTGGTGGCAATCGCAGAGCGTAGCTTCCTCATGATCCTGATGTCGGTATTCGAGCTATACTGTTCAGTACTTTGACCACTTTCATGCTGGTAGGTGGTAGTGAGGAATTGTAACCCATTGTTTCAGGAGTCACAGAGGGGCGTTTGATGAACAGGGACCTACTGATGGCAGATATAGCTCAAACCCAACAGGTTTTTTTCATCTGCATAACGTGGCAAGGTCGGAACTCCTTTTTTAAGGGGGGGCAATGAAGAGTTCCTTCATTTTCTTGCCAATTAATCCTGCACTGTTTGGTTAAGCGTGGTGGCAATTGCAGAGCAAGGCGTAGCGGCTATGATGCTGCTGCCTACCCCCACCCCATTGCATATAAGCTGCATCAGTTAGGATGGAGATTTAATATATCAACATATTGTCGACGGGCCCGAGTGCGAGTGATCCTTTGTGCGCCAGAGGTCGTGGGTTCGATCCCCATCCAGGTTTAAGATTTCTGTGTTGAATATTTGTATATGTTCTATCTGTTGGTGTTTGTGATACTTATGTTGTCTGAATTTCTTAACACAAGTGCTTAAAGCGATTCATTACGGATTCCAGTCAATATATGATATGTTGAGTAAATTTATTTATAATATACATATATAGAAAAAATATATATCTTAGAAGATTTTCTCACACAAGAAGTATATATAATCATAATGAACAGCTACCTACATGTTATTATATACTAAGTTCTCAAATTAATTGTCGAGTCTTGCATGGTCTGGTTCTGAGGTACCGCAACGAGCATTGTCAAGGAGAGGAGCTGATAGTTTTTGTTTAGGCACCGGGGTCATGAGACCGACCGCCTGACACACTAGTTCTGTCGCTGATGAATGTGGGGGGGGCCTGGTTTGAGTGCGTTGTGAGACAGTCCTGAGTTGACGAGTGATATTATACAGTGGAAAGACGAACTATTTTGCAAATATCGGGAGATTTATATTTTCTTATACTTACGCGTTTACAATAAAACTACCCTTTTAACGTCATTAAAATTATATAACTTTTTTACAATTTTTTCGTTGTTTCGAATTCGGTGGCTATTTTAAAATATAATATGTCTAAAGTTTATATTTTCTAAGTGTTGTAGATAAAAGAGGATCTAATTAATTAAAAATATTGCTAAAACAATCGTGGATTTATTTCGACAAGGTGAATGGTGCCCGCCGCCACTTCAACTTGCATATTCGCTGGGCAATGTCGGTACCTTTAGGTCTCTGACAAATCTTATCGTTCCGAGCAATGGCATTATCGAAACTACTACCGTTTTCATCGGTAATCTCTTGGAGATGGCTATGTCCAGCAGTGGACATCCAACGGAAGAAATAATCATGAGTGTTAATCTTATGGTTTATCTACCGGGTACAATTATAATTTAATTTAACTAAAGATGAGTATAAATAACTGCTCAGAGATAAAAAAAAATCAATAGTAAAAACATTAAATAGTACTTTATTCGATTCTTTTAAAATCGATCTTTATTCATGTCACCTTCACTATTACACAAAGACTTTTACGTACATCCGTCCGAACATAACCGTTTCCTTTGCTTTTTTACCACCGACAAACTTTTTTCTATTACAACGTGTTATTGATACGCACGCATAGTTTAGTTTAGTTTTTTGTGTCATGTAATATCTGGCACTGGCAACACTGTTACAGCTTATTTCGCGTAAATCCAAGTTCCGAGCTGTTTTTTTCGCGTTACCGCATTTCTAAGACCTTTCTTTCCTGATGAGACTATAAAAACCTTTCTTATTAGTGTTACTACAATTCACTTGAGTTATTAATCATAAAGAAAACACTAAATAGCGTAAACTTACATGTCTCTTCTACTTTAATAATAACAATTAATTAATAATTAATAGGTAGGCAAGGTCACTCTTTTATAATCAACACAATGCCTGAACGTTCACAGGTACCGCGGTAGCCTCAGAGCGAGCGAGAAATATTTAGGGTCGCTCATCAAAGAGCAATCCGGCCTATTCTACCGGTGACGTTAAACGTGATGTCAGTGTATTTCAGCATTAGGTTCATCCAAAATACAACCTACATCACGTTAAGCAAAGATGGACAAGCGAAGAAAGATGTGGTGAGAACATGGAGTCCAAAAGTGGGAAAGGCCGTAGGACGTCCATTGCTGGTGGACCTTAAATAGGCACCAAGCTAATTGTTTAGTTTTATTTTCAGGCATATTTATTTTTTTATTCACCCGCATTGATTTCAATTTTTTTTTTCTTTTCGAACCATTTTTTCCTACGTTCTAAATATTACTATGGCGAAAATTTTAAATAATACTATGCAATCTTTAGCATTATACTCTACTTTTGTAGTAAAGTCATTGTGTACAAAGGTTTTCCTTTGTACAATATTTGTTTAGTTGTCCCGTTTTACATCGAACTCGTGGTGTTCCTCGGCATCAAGTTAGGATGCGCCGGCGTCGACACGGTACGACGCTTATGATCATCCATTGTTCTGACTATATCAAGCAGGGATGCCCCAAATAATCGATATCGATAGAATAATATCGATAAAATTTATGTTATGACTAATCTATGTTTATATTTATCGTGAACTAATATTAGAGCTTTGTGCTCAAAATAATTTAGTGGGATTTATGTTAATAAATCATCATCATATCACATCAGCTTTTGGAAGTCTACTACTGGACACAGGCCTCCCCAATAAAGTCAAAATTTTGCCCATATTTGCCGCGCTGGGCAAGCATGTTGGGATGCTGCAGCCCATTCCTATACTATGCATTAGAACTTCACTGTTACGAATCGATATACCGCCATCTGTCATTTCTGGTAGTCGCTTCTAACGATACTTGGAATAGGGGGAACTGTACTGCTCTACCGGTACCACACAGCAATGTAAATTATATTGAGCTAGATTACCGGACGTGATTTCGTTTACGTGGTTTTCGCTTTGTGTCACTTTCCTCGGGATTTCTTGATACTGCTTGGGTTCAAGATGTATACGCACAACAAACAGTCAGTCACACTTGATTACATCAATATAGACTTGAATTAATTAAATAAATGCACAACAAGGATGTATTATCACGATTTTTGTATATCAAAGTGCAAGTGTTATTTGATAATTGTAAATATATAATTAAGACGCAGTAGTTACCAAAAGAGTCTACCAATTTGTGACAACAAAACAATTTTACCTTTGTCGATATATATCTATTGTTGGCAGCCGTCACAAAAAACATCGAAAGTGATTGAAGTCACGAAACGTTACAAGGATCTTTAGTGTGACATTGACGGTGTAAAAATAGGTTTTTTTGTGCGATTGGTAATAGGAATCTATTCTGTTTTACTTTTATGGTATCTGACTGATATGGTCACGTTACTACTGAACTTTACAAATGATTTTACTACTAGCAAAAGCCATTAATATGGGCCGTTTCAGAAAACGGTCTATTCAAACTGAATGACATTTTTTTGTGTTATTGGCATATATGTAGGCTGATACAGATATTAAATGCATTACTTAAGTGAAGTTCACGGTGCATTCGCCTTAACCAGCGTTATTATTTCCCATTGTCCACAAAGAAGGAAGTCTTTCTTATAATCGTAATAAGCCATGCATATTTTCTTGAACTTCAATTAAAATAAGATTAATTGGTGATTTTTATTATCGATATAATCTATCGATAACACCCAGCGCACATCACTAAGCCCCCGTATATGGTGTTTACAAGTGAACCACCGTTACATGGACCCACTTCTAAATTTGTACTTAAACTGCTCTTACAAGCTTAATTACACTTATAGTAAATATATTTTTAATGAGCATGTTTAGTGATTGTTTATTTTTAATAAACGTTTGTGTTTACAATGCATCTATGGTAAACTCTATGGAGTGTCCTTGGCTGTATGTAGTGCATTTACCTTTAACAATAAAGAAGATACAAGGACTTTTTACTGGAGGTAGACCTCATACAAAGATTGCCTGCATTGGTAGCTAACTCTAACCTATTTCTACCGCCAAACAGCAATTACTGGGTGTTGTGACGTAATACCTTCGAGTCACAGAATTGGCAATGCGCTTGTGATATCCTTGTGATATTACGAGCGTCTATGGGCTGCGGTGACGCTTACTATCACGCGGACTGTATGCTTGTCAGTCGATCTGTTGTAATAAAAATAGAAAATCTCAAATAAAACTGGACTTTTTAATATTAATAAATTCACACCTCATCACAAACATTGACCTGACTCCGAAATATGTCGATTAAATCACTTGTATCACGCATATCAGATATCAGAGGAACCACAAATATTAAATAATTTAATTTAATAATAATTTTAATACATATTAAATGTTCGCACATAACACAAAAATAAAATTTATAATATATTTGTCCTGTGTGGAGATCGAACCCACGGCCAGTGGCAAGATAAGATCACTATCATCTGCACCATCGGGAAATGGTGGAAATGTATGTTTGCCACTATACATGTAAATCAGTGGATATCCAACGGTCAGATATGATTTAATACATACATATAACACATCTATATTATACTTACAGCTATAAAGACATTATATATGATGATATATTTACCTGTAAACAAACAAAAATTAAATAAATAAATGATTACATAAATGCTAAGAAATATCATTTTATATTCTCTAAATGTTACATACATATTGCAAATCTTGAAAATGGTTGCCGTAACCACTATATAGTATGTATACACAGAGTCGCTTTCCACTGTCTGTCTGTCCCTATGCATGGTTAGATCTTTAAAACTACGAAACGGGTTTTTGGTTTTCCATATATAAGAGAGATTCAAGAGAAAGGTTTATATGTATAATACATGCATAATGTAATCGATAACAATACATTTTAGAGGTTTTTTCTTTTCGATTATATACCAAACGCTAGCTGAACCTGACTAGATAGATAAAGTGTCCTGTGGTATAAGTACAATGTACATACACCTTAAAAAGACCCATAAATTGATGGATGTACAAAATGATAATATGTGTGATAGTATATGTCTATCTTTTAGAGATCACACAATAACCATTTTTATCCAAATTGTGAAATAATGATAAATAAAATATTAAATAATAATAATAATATCGCTAATATGAAAATAAAACAGAGCGAACGTCGAACATACAAAGGTAATGTTTAAATTGATTGATGCCTTGATTTAACTTGATGAGCCATTGAGAAACGTTTTAAAATGCGGACTGACTGATTGAATTACTGACTGACATGTCAACGCTGGGCCTAAACTATAAAGTTTATTGTTTAGGCGCTGCGACCTTTATGGGTTACGAACTTAAATTTCAGAAGACACACGGGTTTTCGAATATTCATCCCCTAAGGGGGTAAAAGGTCATAAACTGTCATACTAGTTCTATAACAAAACGCGGTTGAAAACGCTGGGCGCTGCATGTAATTAATAAGAATTAATATTGTAATCTATATAGACTTTTTTTTTATTATAAAAATAATTGTCCTTAAATAGCAACAGTATTGTATTTACTTTTAGCCTATTAAATATATATAAAAAAATGCAATATATCCGTTCATAAAATACAGAATCAAACAAAAACGCAAACAAGAAAAAGTACTACCACTAGAAACCTAGATTCGTCCTAGGAATTACAAGTGGCCCGCGTTCCTAGTATTAGGTCTAGCCCTCCATATAAGACCTAGACGCTATCTAGATTTCTAGTTTTAGTAGGATACTAGGCATCCGGTTGATTGGCTATGTCTGCACAAAAACTCTGTGATCGTATTTATCTGAAACGGTATTTGGTATTTAAGTTAATGGTTGTATTGGTGAACGGTTTTGGATTTGTCGAAGATATCCAGAAAAAGGATAATTGTAAAACCGATCGTGCTTCATGGGTTCCGGTTATTAAAAAAAAAAAATTATATAACATCTGATACATTAACATGACTTCATGATAATTCGCTTAAATCATATGTATTACGGACATCATACAACAGAGGAATTACAAATACAACATTTAAACACATATATTTAACACCCAGACACAGGACAAATATAAATATATTTTTATAACCTTCAGCGCACAAGATAGGATCACTACCACAAATGCCATCGGGCACCAGATCCTATTATTAAAAATATCGCTCCCAAAAGCAATTTTTGACGGATTCAGTGGCGAATTCTGTAGTTTCTCTGTCTTCTGCACCCCCCACCGGCATAAGTATTCATGTAACGAACGTGTGTTTGTTCTGTGTCTGGGTATTTAAGTGTAATATCTAATTCCTTTGTTGTCTGCCATCCGTGAAACAAGTTTCTTTAAGCTACTGATCTCGATTTCTGATCAAAGCATGTCATGTATGTAAATTCATTAAAATATATTTACTATATCGATACTACTATTATGAAGCTAAAAAGATTTTTTGTTTGTTTAAACGCAATAATCTCAGATACCACTGGTCCGATTTAAAAATTTATTTATCGAGGAATACCACAATACCCCCCAGTCACTATTCCATGCGGACAAATTCGCGGGCACTGCTAGTATATAGGCATTAATATTATTAAGCTTAATAACTTTGTTTGTCTGTTTAAACGCGCTAATCTTATGAACCGGTGGTCCGATTAAAAAAATCTTATAGTATTAGATAGCGTATTTATCAAGGAAGGCTATGTAACACCACGTTACAACCAATAGGAGACAGCTAGAATTGGTTAGAATATGATTACTGGATTGCAAGGCTTATAGGTAAAAGATAGGAGTGACAATAAAATTACCGAGTAATGTGGCATAGTAGCTATAATTGGATACTGGTGGAGTAGAATAATCCCTCTCTCTTCACCAGGTCTTAAGACGCGACTTAGGTACTAGAACCGCCAGATGGCGGTATATCCATCCTAAACAGCGCAGCTTAAATACTACAGGTTGAGGATGGGCAGTAGCATCTTCATCGCGAAGTTGTGCAAAGCGATTGCTACAACGCCTGCCCAGCGCGGCAATTATGGGCAAAAATCTCCTTATCGTTGAGAGTCCTATGTCCAACAGTTGACTTTCTATGGCTGATATGATGAGGACGATGTGCCATAATATCTTCAAGTTACTAGGTTGGCGAGATAGTGATATCTCTGCGATGACACAAGCGCCTAAATCCTGCGGTGACGACTACCATCACGCGAACCGTGTGCTTGTTTGCCTACCAAAAAAAAACTGGATAACTATAACGCCATAGTTAAGTGATTCACGCGTCGAACCACCTGAACAACAATACGTACATATTAACCACATAAAGATATCAAATAGAAACCTCATCGCGGACATCGTGTCTCACTTTCTACATCCTTAAAGATGGATCTGACCAAACCTGTTTGAGTATACTGTCTCGGTTGACTGTTTTCAACCTTATTCTGTTGGCTTACGGTTCACATTTGAACGGCTCTGGTAGCAAACAGCCGCGTTTTAGCAATGATAATGCATTTAACTTTCTATTGTCTATCAACCATATTTATTAGGCAGGTCTTTATTAGTTTATTCAATGGACTTTCTTATTGAGTATCGACGATGATTTAATGGAGTTATGAAACACTATTAGCCGCCTGCGACTTCGTCTGTGTACAAATACTAGGCTGACATTGTTACTAGTCTCTTAGCTATGATATGGAGAATGGGCGATAGCATTCCTGTCGAGAAAAATCACTTTCTTGGGGAGGCTTATGTCCAGCAGAGGAAGTTCACGCGCGTAATTTGACGGCCCCAATGGCGCAGATGGTAGTGATCCTATCTTGTGCGCCGAGGGTCGTAGGTTCGATCCCTATTTTTCTGTGGCTGAGTGCTTAATTGGTATTTAAGTATTATATTATAAACCAAATGCTTTAAATGAAATAACTCGGAGTCAGGTCAGTATATGAGGTGTTGAGTGAATTTATTATTATTTATTAAAATATATACAATAAGAATACAGTAACATAAATATAACCTTATATTACTAAAATTACTATTTAAATCAATTCTGTAATTTTTGAGTTTATGCAGTACAAATATACACACATTTAAATCTAGCCTTTTTATGTTAATATATGGATTGGATAACTTGAACTCTAGGGAGTTAAAGTACTTTTGAATCAATGACAGTTCCTGAGGAATGCGATATACAGTGAAATCCACGATAACAAATTACGAGCTATCAGGTAGTTATAAAAATATATCAAAATTAATCAAATAAAAAGGAAACGGTATAATATTTAGCAGAAATTAATATAATCGCCTTCAATTGGATAATTTCCTGCGCTAAATTACAATAGATAAATCGCTCTTTTTAATTATGAATGCAAAAAAACAATAACCTCCAATGTTATGACATTGAATTGAAAATAAAGCTAAATTTTCTCACGCAACTAAATAATTAAATTTTTCCGCTTTGTCCTAATACGAGCGTCTATAAGCTGCTGTCAGACTTACTATCACGCGGATTTTATGTTTGTTAGTTGATCTGGTGTAATAAACAGCTGGCTAGCTTCTATAATCTATACTTAAAAATAGTAAATCTAATTAACATATGAATTACGACTTGTTGCCCATTGATATAAAATATCCGCTAGATAAATCTATAAATGTTATCTATGATGTGGATGAAAGTTCTTATAACTGTTATATTAATAATTTGCTGTGTCCGATATCACTTAAAAATATTTTATAATGTAGTTCCATAGCATCTTTCATTATCTGTGGTAAAATTCGACGCGGGAAAAGCACCTGTCCCGCTTCCGCAACAGCGGGTCAATAGCCTCCGAAAGAGATGGAAAGCGTAGGTTTTGAACTTATTGTTTTTTTTTATCTCGTTTCGCCAAAGGAGTTAATCTTATGTGATGTCTTGGCAATTATTAACACTTAGAGTTGAGTAAAAGTGATTGCGTAACACTTTTACTTAGTTAAGAAATGAATAGGAAGCCATTATGTGTAATAACGAATTAGCTGTTGATTTAAAATTTTAATTTCGAATGGATGCAGCGTGAAATGAAACTGAGAGCTCATAAGTGTAATTACGATTGGTACATAAATTTATTACTTTTTAAATGTTCGTTTATTGGTTGAGATCAATTCTTGTAGGTTGTATTAACTGTGTCTATTGCCTTGCTAAATTATTTTTACATGTAAGTTTAACTCCGATAACAGTTTTTTTTTGTGATTTCCTCTATTTAACGAACCTCCTTCTGTCACGATGGCTCCTAACGCTGACATCTCCTAAGAGTTCACGTTATTTAAACAAGTCAGTCTCAGTCATGATCCTTGGTGAGGATGGAGTGCGGCTGTCCAGTCGTACTTTTGAGTCTGTTGTGTGCTGTGAGATCAGGGACTGCACGCACTCCTCGGTGAGCGCTAATGTACTTTTCTGGTTAGTGCGAGAGTGTAATATTTGTAATATTATTAATAACAGTGAGAATACGTCTGATTACATTTATGGAAGTGATTTACTGAATTTTTTCCAGGATATTCTCCAGACAAAAGGAACTCTTTAAGGATCAGCAACACAGATACGAATTTTTTATACGCAATATATTATGAGATAAGCGCTTTTAAAAGCCGTGAAGTAACACCAGTGTAGAATAGTACCTTACTGTGCACCAGGTGTCGTAAGAGACGACTAAGGTACCAGAAGCAACAGATGGCGGTACATCCATCCGAAACTATCCAGCTTAAATGCATAGCAGCAACTTCGTCGCAAAAGCTTCGCTGGCAATCGCAGCCAACATGCTTGCCCAGCGCGGCAAATATGGGTAAAATTCCCACTTTCTATGGGAGGCCTATTTATACTTATTACTTCCAAAAGCTGGTATGATGATGATGAAGTGCTTTTATTGTAACCATAAAAGTTATATAAATGTGCATATAAAAGAAAAACGTAACAAAATAAAATATTAAGTTTTAAATGAAAACTAAACAATAAAGAAAAACCATACAGGTAACAACAACATTTTTAATAAAAATCTGTTGTATAACAGAATGGGTCTTTAAGTCCGGTTTTGTGCTCGTACATGACCTTGGAGAAACTTTTTTGACCTCTGACATCTGCTTAATAACAAAAACTTGTATGTGAGTTGTCATTCACGTCATCGTTCAAATAAAAATTGAATAAATTAATATTTCATTATAATAATGAATTTTGAAAAAGAACTCCGTTACGTTTGACTGGCGGAAAGTACCACGACCCAATTCTTTATATGACAAACTAAGTTTTCCTCTGATTTGTCTCGAGTCTAGGTGTTTTAAAAAGATCACAAATATCAAACATAACTCCTATATTTATGTTTAATAAAACAGCCACAAGCCGGACACAGAACAAATATAAAATATTTGTCCAGGGTGGATCGAACCCACGACATGCGGCACACCAGATCACTGCCATTGGCGACATCGGGGCCATCGATTTGCCAGAAATTCATCTTTCTATATAAAGTGTAAGTACACATTTTTTTAGTGGATTAAAAGGATTATATGTTGTTGAAATTTATAGTCTGTAATGCAAGGATAAAGGTAAAGGCTTGATGTATATTTATAGTACCAATGTTTAAACAACAACAGAACCCAAAAGGTCGGAATAAATGTTAAGCCTACTTAATCACGATTGGTCATTACACAAATACAGTTAGCATTGTTAAATCTGCCAGCTTTTGTGGTAATTTGAGATACTGGGAAGACCATTTTTATTGTTTAAAAATAGTTTCGATAAACAGTATGATTTAAGAAATAACACTTAAGAACGGTTCGATCGATGAAGATAGTTCTTTTGTCGCTGGTCGTAATTATCTTGACACAAATTGTATGAAAAAATTTTGAATAATCGTTCTTACAAACAGTTATTTTGCCGAATAGAATAATACCTCCCTTTTTTACGACTGATATGACGAATTGTATTTCTCTATCTGTTTCATCAGATTGGTCGGAAAGGTCGTGACAACACTTGCCTACTATCTTCCGCTAAATCCGTGAACAGATGCTCCAACATGAACATTGCTGCATGGCTATCACGAAGCAAGGTTCCTGACATTGACCATCTGTAACTATTCGAGCTGCCACTTTTGACGTATCCGTTAACCACAAATATCTTGCACGATGATCCACTATAAGCACTGCTGCATCGATACGGGTGTGACCATGTTCTTCACAGACCATCTGTCAGTATATAATGTCAGCTATACCACATACAAAATGATTCCGAAAATATCCGGTCTAAAGGAACCAGCATCCATCCGTGACGTATCTCATAGCCACTGACATCCACAAATTTCTTGTAAGATGATCTACGACTAGCATTGCTGCGTCGGTACAGACGTAACCATGTTCGTCACAGACCATCTGTTAGTATAGGCCACCAGCTGTACATTGAAGAAAATCGCGCCGAAAGTGCGTGGTGTAAACGGAGCGGTCACTGCACGTGGCCAAGTCCGGCTACTTTCGTTCGCAAATCAAGGTCATTTTCACAGTGGCGGTGTGACGCGCTATACGTGGGCGAGACGAGGCGTGTGCGGTCGGAATTTTTATAGCTCTCGCGAAATGACAGATTTTTGATTGTCTACTTTTTTGGTGAAAACAGGCACAACATGATGTAGAACTGCTTTCGCGCATTTTATATGACGAACTGTATTTTAGCTTGTCGGCATCGCTAGAATACCATTATCGCGTCTCCAACCATATCATATAACCTAGTAACTTTAATGAATTTATTACCTTCCAATCTTTATGACAACTTGACTTCATTCACAGAATCAAAAAATAGTAAGATATTCATGCAGGTAAACATATAAAAGATCTACCTGGAATGGCCTTTGCTTTGCAATCAGTTTCTCTTAGGCCGTCCCTATGTCCAGAGGTGGACGCCGAAAAAGATCCTCGTCGACAGTCACGCGTAATTCCTAGTATAGTATAGCTTACACACGTATACCAATTCACACACACTTATAAAAACTATGTTAATATCTGACTAATAAATGACTTGCGGTTGGTCTTCCAAGAATTATTTAACCTTAACACATTTTAAATATATGACATCCTTTTCGCGACCATATTTAAAAAGTATTTGCTCGTAAAAAAAAAAATATTTGACTGTGATAAACCATGTAAATAGTTATATACTGCCTCCCCTATACCAGGTGTCGTGAGAGGTGATAGAGGTACCAGAGTCAACTGATGGCGTTACATACATCCGAAGCGTACCTTAAGTACTCAGGTAGGATTGGTAGACTTCATTTAAAGGTCGTCAGCATTAATACGTCAGGCCGTAAAATTACTGGGTCATGAGACATAATGTCTTCAAGTCACAATATTGGCAACGCGCTCGTGATATTACGAGCGTCCATAGGAATGATGCCATCACGAGAACGTAAAATAAAAATACCACTTCCTTGCGGAAGCCTATGTCCAGCAGTCAACAGCTGGTATGATGATGACGTTGATGTGTATGGTACTTAAACGTTGGCTTAAGCTATGGGTAAGATTAAGCTAAGCTATGTTGGCCAATCTACTCAGGAGTGCGAAGTGCTTGATATCTCTTTGCATGATGATATATGAGGAGAACTATAAAAGTACCAAATCTACTGACATAACACAGCGTACGACGTCTACCAAAAAGTCACAAATTTCTATATTTTTTTCAATAATCCACACAATCTCACATACATTGGCCTAACTCCAAGATAAGTCGCTTGAAGCATTTGTGTTCAGGCATCAGACAACAGAGGATTTACAAATTTAATTCTTAAGTATATAGAATTAACACCCAGACACAGAACAAACACAGATTTCATTATATAAATATTTATCCTGCGTAGGGATCGAACCCGCGACCCTTAGCGCACAAGATAGCACAACCATATACGCCATCACCCCGTCAAATAATATAATTCATTCATTCTTAATAGTTTCTTCCAAAATGTTAGTCTTAAACTCTCCTTTGAAAGTTTTTATTAATCGCACCTATTTAAAATCTAGATCAAGTAAATACATCAAATGACCTGGATTATCAGATCGGTACGGGAACTTTATAAACACCGGTTTTCTTTTCAGTTAATTCACGGTGAATCTCATTACTAAGTTGCAGTACACAGACCCGTTTGGTGAGAGACAGTTTAATTGAGGTATGATTGCACTGAATGACTTGTACGTTGCGACCCTCATGACCAGGTCAGTAGGGTCATTGAGTTAACACAGTTACGTGGCTTTTACACCTGTTATTTGATGATATTGAAAAAAGTATTCTAGTTAAAACTATAAAATCATTGTATTAATATAGAGAGTAGAACAGTGCCTCTCCCTGTACAAGGTGTAGTAAAATTAGGTTCTGAAACCGATAGATGGCGGTATATCCACCCAAAGCGTAGCTCAAAAGCAACAGGTCAGGACTGCATTTGCCATCATGCCTGTCCTGCGCAGCAATACTGAGCAATATTCGTCAGGAACTATCTATGTCGGTTTAGAAGACGTTTTCGGCTGTTATAATGATGAAATGTGTGATTTTGATAATTATTTTAAAATTTCATCATTTCCGAATTAACTAATAGAAATTTTTATAGTTAGTTTCCGGCATAAAATATAATAATTTACTATAGAGTAAAAATTTATTACAATAATACGAACGGTGTAAAACTTTCAAAGCCGTTAAATAGAACCTTGCTATGAAATAGTTAGAGTTATTCGCTGTTTGTTGCATAACTTCTGCTATGTATTTTATATTAAAGATGTCTGTGAAATGTTTTAATCAGTCGTAATTTATGTAAATGTATCTGACATTTATGAATTATTTATCCCTACTAATATTATAAATGCGAAAGTAACTCTGTCTGTCTGTTACGCTTTCCCGCTTATACCTCTCGACCGATTTTGGTGAAATTTGGCACAGACAATTTTTAGACCCTGAGAAAGGACATTGTCTATTTTTTAATTCGAAGTAAGGGTTGTAAGGGGTCGAAAAGGGGGATGAAAAGTTGTATGGAAGAATCGCTATCTTTTGAGCTAAAAACTTCAAACTAATTTTTCAGGCCATTCATTCGATATAAATAAACATGACATTCAAAGTTTATACAAGTTAAGGTAAAGAGGTATGGTACCCAAAAAAGGCTGTTCCACGCGGACGAAGTCGCGGGCACAGCTAGTATATATATTGTAAGCAAACAATTATTAAAATGACACGTAATAGAAAATACCTACGGAAATTGTCATTGCATATATATATATATATATATCTAAGTTAGATGAAACTGTAAATATATAGTAAGAAAATAATTATTACGGAATTTGTAACTCGGAAATTGTCATATAAGTTGAGAATTAAAACATTCCAAAACGTTGTTAATCAAATGTTTAAAAACTTATCCAAATATTCGCGCCATTTTGAACAAACATGGCCGACTGTTACTGTCAAAGACATGTCGTCACTTTTGAAAAATCTTTACTGTTCTTATTTGTTATTGATTAAAATGTAAATGTTTTCTTTGTAGAATACGCCTGTCTGTGTTGTCAGATATAATAAATAAATCAGAACTTTATATCTGGATAATCGGCCTCCTCAAGATTTTTTAATCACGCAGCGAAGCTTCGTTACCTTTTGGATTTAAGCTACCACAATCTATCAGTAACAGTACCACATCCAAGTCTAACGCCCCATAGTACTTAGGCAGGTAAAATACACTTAGTTATGCTAAGTCAAAACATAAAGAAGTCGTAGAGAATGATGCATAGTCTCAAAGACTCGAGGTCTAAATACTTGGTTGTGTACAAATTGCCCCGTTACATAGCAGATTCCGTACTAATATATGTATATACACACGTCTGTCCGTCGCAATCCGTTACTCACCGCTATACTAACCGCTCGGTTTGAAGGTACGATATGTCATTAGTTATTACCATACTATTTATTGGCAGTGAAGTGATTTGCTACGCTCCTGCTCTAGTTCTTTCTGTTTGATGGATGACTCGGTGGATAAACTTGAAACGTATGTGTCACTTGTTTAATTTTTGTTACAAGTCATTCATTTTGATGGACTACATAGCGCAGATGGTAGTGATCCTATCTTGTGAGCTAAGAGGTCGTGGGTTCGTTCACCACCATGGACAAACACTTATATTATGAATATTTATGTTTTTTCTGTGTCTGGATGTAAAATATATTTATTTAAGTATTGTCTTTGTGATTCCTTTGTTTCTGATGTCCGTAACACAAGTGTTTTAAGTGAATCAACTCGAAGTCAGGTCGTTGTGTTAATTTATTCAAAAAATATATATGTGTGTTTTTCTGTGAATGGGGGTTAAATATGTGTTTATGTATTATATTTGTAAATCCTACCATCTGCGCCATTAGGCTATTTAATACGACGGAACTAATCCTAGTATTAGGTTTGATCCCCACAAAGGAAAAAAATATATAATATTATTTGTGTTTGTTCTGTGCCTGGGTATTCAATTTAAGTATTTTAAGTACTTTTAAGTAATTTTATATTTGAGATTCTACGTTGTCTGGTTTACGCAACACTTGTGCTTTAATCGGCTTATCTACAAGTCAATGTATGAGATTTAAGTTAAGTTTTTATTATTAATTTAAACAGTATTAAATATCACTTTCCTGCATTTCATTTTAATCGCCGTACGGATCTAACAATCCTGCGAAATGACGTCACGCGGTTCACGGCAGTTGAGCACGTGAACTGCGCGCGCGCATCTCGTGTGATACCGTTAATGATAGATACCATTGAATTTGAAACCGAGAGTGGAGAACAGCACGCCATCTTGGTGACGTCTTTCTCCGTTAACAGAATGACCCTTTATGATATAGCATTGTTATACGCAAGTTGATTTATATAAGCTGTACCGGACATACTATTACATGTAATGACTGGGTGATTACAATTATATGGGTATGTAGTCACTGGGTAATGTGACAACATCTTCAAGTCAATTTATTGATCATGTTTTTTATTGTAATTAAAATAATAATGGTTTTGTGTTTTGAGTAGCTATTTTTGACTTACAACTTTGACATCACTTATATTAAATGATGATGTTACAATTGAAGTAACAAACAGACAGTCCAATTTATGAATGATTTATAATTAGAACAATAAATCACCATCATCACCATTAATAGAACATCCACTGCTGGACATAGGCCTCTCATAGACGGGGATGTTGCCCGTCATCCCCACCCTGTGCATAAGCTGCACTGTCCCGGATGGATATACCGCCATCTGTCGGTTCTGATACCTCAGTCGCCTCTTACGGCACCCGGTGCAGTGGGAGGTACTATTCTACTCTGCCAGTACCTCACGGCAAACGAACAATGAATAATAAATATATTTCTAAAATTCACAAAACTCTTCCTCTAATTTTGTAACCATTGCATTTGGCATTGACTATAGTTTGAAAATTGAACACATATATAGAATGATGCAGAGACTACACTATTGAGTCTGAAACTGAAAGTTAAGATGCCATCTTCACGCTGCTTCGCTTTGAACGAAGAATGATAAACATCGTTATAATTAAGATAATAAATTCACATAACATCACATACATTGCCTTGTAAAACCACAAGTGTTATGGATACACAAATATAATACTTAATTTAATACCCAGACACAGAACAAACACTAATATCATCATAAAAATATTTTTCCTTTGTGAGCATCGAACCCACGACCTTTGCCGCACAAGGATCAATACAATTTGCGCCATCGGTACCTTTGAATTAAATACGGGCCAAATATTTATATGATGATATTTGTGTTTGTCCTGTGTCTGGGTGTTAAGTTAAAATATGTATTTGAGTATTGTTATATTTGTGATTACTCTGTTGTTTGATGTCTGTAACACTTGCTATAAGCGATTTACCACGGCGTCGAGACAAATTGACGGACCCCATGGCGCAGGTTCGATTCCCACCCAGAGCAAATATTTATATGATGATATTTGTGTTTGTTCTGAGTGTGGGTGTTAAATATATGTATTTAAGTAGTATACTTGTGATTCCTTTTTGTCTGGCGTACCACGAAGTCAGGTCAATGTATGAGATGTTGTGGGAATTTATTATTATCAATGTACGAGATGGTGTAAATATTATTATTATATTAATCTTTCCTAAAATATGTGCTTCTTCGAATGACGCGAGTAAAGCCGGGTGGTCAGCTTAGTAGACAGCACGCGCCAGTAGGCTCTAATGACCTGGTTGTCGCACCCGTGTACTGGTCACCCGCTAAACTTATTAGGCTATATCCGTTGCTTGTACTGTTTGTTTCCACATTTCAATTATATTGGCCGTGGGGTACCGGCGGAGTAGAATAGTACCTCCCTCCTCCCCCTCCCGTAAGAGGCGACTAAGGTACCGGAACCGACAGTGGCGGAAACAGTGCAACATAAATACTACAGGCTGGGGATCGGTAGCATCCTCGTCGCGAAATTTTGCTCTGCGATTGTCACTACTCCTGCTCAGCGCAGCAATTATGGTAAAAAATCTCCCTATATTGGGGAGGCATATGCCCAACAGTGGTTGGCTGATATGATGATGATCTAACTAATGTAGTGAACTGTTTTATCAAAAAAAAAATTAAAAAGCAACTCTTGATGGAAGCAAAATAGTCGTCGAATTGTTTGCGCACGCGCAAATCTATAAAACAAATGCGCCAAATTGGATAATTTTAGTTTTGTCTAGACAAATTAGAAACTCAAGATCGGGGATAAATCTCCGAAGTTAATGGCATAAAATTTTAATCTATATCCGGACGAAGCCGGAAGTGACTAGTTTTGTCCAAATTTTGTTTTTTTCCAAAAAACTACAAAAATGAACATATGTTATATATCACTGCATTACATTGAAACATGTACCAAATTTATTTGGCCATAAATAGGGAATACATTACAATTGTCTATCTGTTTGTGTGTTTGCTCCAACTAATATTTAAAATGGCTACTATTTTATAAGCGGCTTAACTTGTATTCATAGAAACGAGATCAAGTATGTACATCGTTGTAATTAATTAATCGTACGTATTTATGTAATGGATGAGATACTATCAAGCAATCTCACATCACCATCACAACAAGCAATAACCGACTCAAATATAACTGCACCCAACCAAATCAAATTGGAATCCCGACAATCGTAAATTAGGTGAGAATTTTCTGAGTTAAGTACCAAATAATGACGATAGATGGCGTGCTCATTGTAATTACGTAATCAACTTTAGTATAGCAAATTACCGATTGTTTAAAACCTTGAAATCCATATTGATGTTTAACAAATAGATTGCTAGATCTTCAGTCTTATAAACTGCAAGAAGTTTAAGCACGCTAAAATGAATTAATTAGATGGCCATGAGGTACCTGCAGAGTAGAATAGTACCTCCCTCTGTGCCATGTGTCGTAAGAGGTGACTAAGGTACCAGAACGGACAGATGGCGGTTTATCCATCCTAAACAGTGTAGCTCAAATGTATACGGTGGGGATGGGCAGCTGTTTCCCCGGAAGCTGCTCTTTGCGATTGCCATCACGCTTGCCCAGAGCAACAATCATAGGCAAACTCTCCTTTTTTTGGGAGGCCTATGTCCAGCAGTGTCCTTGCAATGGCTGTAATGACGATCAAAATGCTATTTTACTTGCCTTTTTTATCTTTTTTTTGGTCGGCATGCTAGTATACAATCCACGTGATAGTAAGCGTCCTAGAAGTTTATAGATGCCAGAGATAGAAGTTTATTTTATAGTAAATCCTTACTAATATTATAAATGTGAAAGTATGTCTGTCTGTCTGTTACGCTTTCCCGCTTAAACCTCTCGGCCGATTTTGATGAAATTTGGCACAGACAATCTTTAGATGGAAATGCTGCAAGCATTCTGGGGACTGGTATTAATTATAAAGTTCAATAAATAAATATTATTTTTCTAATTAAATGTAAAATTATAAAAAATAAAAGTTACGTGATATTATTTGGTAACCGAATCAATAAGAAATCATTATCTATATCAGCCGTAACTTCACTGTTGGACGTAGGTCTTTCCAAGAAAGCTGGATTTATGCTATAATTGCTGCGCTGGGCAGGCAATAACGCTGCTACCCAGCCCCACTCTATCGTATTTGAGTTGCCCTATCTCGGCTGGTAATACCGCCATCTGTCGGTACCGGTACTTTAGTCACAGCTATATCTTGGCTCATACAAAATGAATTAGCCCAAGTAACATCACATTTACATGACGTAAACGGGAAAATTTCTACCGGATAAATAAGCTCTCTTTGGCCCTAGGTCTCACCTAGGTCTTCCTGTATAGATCCTTCCTGCCATAGCCGACATACTTAAAGAGAAATCTTGCTATGTTTAACGATGTGGTTAACACGTAACGGATGGAACAACTAATTAATTTTGCCGATAATTATGAGTAAATGTATATATGACATGGTGGAAATCTTCGTCTTGAATACAGGCGGTCCTAGGTTCGAGGATTGGTTACCTTTTTTTAATTGTTCATGTTACCCAGATATGCCTTGAGTTCTTAGTATAAATGTATGACTTTATTCTAATATTGTTAATTTCAGGATAGAAATCTGTTTTTTAAGTAGTAGGTCAACAAACAAGTATACAGTCCGCGTGATAGTAAGCAAAAAACACAGTTCATTTTTGAAATAACATGCCTATTCCAGCAGCCTCGCATTAGGACTCCAAAAAGATAAAAAGGTTTAATAACGAACTGGCAAAATTGGAAAGTAAATACCTAAAGGGCGAGTTCTGTCTATGTGAAAGCAGGACACACAAACAAACTTGCTTTCCATGAGTAACGAGGAAAGAGATGACAATATAACACTCAACTCTCACTTATGTCAACTTATAAATCACATCAAAACCAGTTGTCCTTTCATCTTTAAGATTGACACTTGTAGCTGTTATGCAGTCAGTCTGTGTTAGCATATAGTTTGTTTGTTTTGAGTTGAGTACAATTGTAAGACACAAGTTTTAGGCGAAACTTCAACCCTAACTAAGTTTTACCAAAGTTAGTAATAAAATAATTTAGAAAAAAAAATTATTTGATGTATCATTAATTTTAGTACAAAAACATGACTCATCTTTTAAGCGAGACCTGAACCTGTATCCTTTTGTGTCCAGGCAAAAGCTAACCCGAAGCTACTATTCGAAAATATCTAACTACGATCCTGGGCTAGCGTGGAGGAGTGAATTCGATTCCTGTACTAGTGAAATATTTGTTATAATTATTTTTATTAATTACTGTTTAAATTATGGCCAATTCTCCCTGTCTGGATGTGCGATAAACTCAGGAACTAGCAGATTTTCATACTGATTCACCAATAACAAAGTAAATTAGGTAAACTAAGATATTTATTAATTAATTATACGTAAATAACTAGCCTACCTATGTTTCTCATGATAAGAATATTGTATAAAAACTATCCTATCTCTCATTTTGAATCAAACCGTACACAGTAAGTAAAAAACATTAAACAAACACCGTGACATAATTTATCAATATATATATATATATATACATAAGGGTTAGAAACTAAAACTTGCATAATTGTTCCTTTTATATTGTAGTAGCCCCCTACGATAAGAAAGCCCCCTACCCTAAGATATATTTTTTGAAAATTCCCCCCCATAAACGGGGTTGCAATGTTAGAATGAAAGTACATGGTTAAAACCACGGGGCAATGCTTGTTATTCATAAAGATTAATACAAAAAACGAGAAATTACGAATTAAGATCACAAAGCTTTTGCTTGAAAGTCAGAATGCAGTACTTCAGAGCTGCCAACTTGCATGCCACAAACGCATGTAAATACACAAAGACAGGGAAAGGGATGGAGACTCAATAGAAAGTGACCCTATTGCAGATACGCCAGTGTGGGCCACTTGCGTTGCATTTCTGGTTGCAATGGACGTTCATTGCTAGTGTTGGGGTGATTGCGTGCGGTATCGATAAACGTAAAAGTATTTGTAAATTTAGATCGACGTCTACCCCCCTCGGTACACGAGACTATTGATCACTTCAGAGGTGTATACAAAGAAAAATGCTGAATGCTCAATTTGATAATATTTACTATAAAATAAAATTGTCAGATGTTAGGTATTTAATGTAATGGTAGAACAACGACATTGCAGTCCCCCGTCAAAGGAAATATGCAGGTTCGAGTCCTGTCTGAAACTTTAGACAACTTTTCCTTGTAAATATTTTCTAAATAGAGCCTACAATTCGTCATTTGTTCTTCATCCTGACATACTATGTTTTTTAATATCCATCTCTCGTTCTCGAGTGTTGGTTAAATTAATTTAGTGATCAGAATTTTATTAAGTAAGAGCAAGCAATGAAATTGATTCGTGCAGTATAAAAGATCTCAACGAGTTATTTTGTAATAAAATTATTTCAAAACACTTTTTCACTGATTGCTACGTGAAATACACTGTGTGAAAGTTTTCGGGTTCAGTTGAACAAAACAAGCTTAAAAACTTTCCTGTGTTCCAAAAGACAGATTACTAAAACACTATGGATTTTTCGATTGTTGCCAGATAATCGAATATACTCAGGTATAGTTATTGATAGTCGATAAATGAAGTATCGATACTTTTTATTTGTTATTGCAATGTATAGCAGTCACCAACACTAGATGCATTTCAACAGTTTCCGCGAAACAAAAAGTCTATTTAAATATGAATGGCTCACGAAGCCAGTTGTGATGCCTGCCCAATGAATATGAACAAACAGACATTAATGCAATTTGCATTTTTAGTAACAATTACGTATAGAAGCAATTTTCAAGATATGGTATTATCACTGTATATATCATGTATGTTTTTGTTTGTTTATTTTGGGAAAATAGTTGAAAACAATTTACGTGATCGCTACATTTTTATTATAATATATTTTTGAGAAATATATTAGCAATAATAATAATAAATTCAAACTACATCTCAGACATTGATCTGACTCCACCAAAGGACAGAGGAATCACAAATATAATACTTTAATACATATTTAACAACCAGACACAAACACAAATATCAACGTATAAAGATGGGTATCGAACCCACGATCCTCGCCCCAAAACCTAGGAACACTACCATCGGTCCCGTCAACAATGATAAAAACCACGACGTAGTTAAGTCAGTTTTCATTTCCCCTACTACCCACTATTGTTCAAATAGTCGTAAGACGCGACTATGATGCCGAAACCAACAGATGGCGGCATGTCCTTGGAACAGTGTGGCTTAGTCAGCAAACAAGCATGCGGCCCACTTGATGGTAAACGTGACCGCAGCCTGTAGACACTCGTGTCATCACAAAGATATCAATAGTGTGCCAACTTTGTGAACTGAAGATTTACCCAGTGATTTCACTGCCTCTGTGACCCTTCGAACCGGAACACACCAATGCAAACACGGCTATTTGGTAGAAATAGGTGAGAGTGATGTACCAATGCAGACTTTGCAAGAGGTCTACTTCTAGGACAAATGTAATTACGTGTAATATTGTGCGAAATGTCCTTGATTCCTCCGTTGTCTGACGTCCGTAACACGAGTGTTTTAAGCGACTTATCTCGGAGCCAGGTCAATGTATGAGATGCTGTGTGTATATATTATGAATATTAAGCAATCCCCAAACAAATTTTACCTGAAACGCTGTCTCCGTACTTTATTTACTGATACTGCTTCTCTAACTTTATAACCCTATTTCTGATGTACGTTATTTTATGTATATACACATATATATATATATATCATATGCATTTATTGCGTTTATTTATACAAATATGTATGCCACGTTTATTTATTTTGTATATATATTGCCTGCACCACCACTGCTATATATATTTTTCAGTTTTGTGTAATGATTGACTGGGAGATAATGCCATCTGGCTTTAAGTCCGCCATTTGTACATTTTGTAACATTTTGTGCTATAAAGTTAATTAAATAAATAAAATAAATAAATATTATGTGCAAATATATCTTTATTTCGCTATATTTTAATTATATCTTAGGGTTCAATAAATGTCTTCTATTGTCTTTTTTTTCTTTAATTTTAATGTATGTAACAGCTGTCGTGGTAACTTTGTATTTAAATATAATATTTATCGGTTCGGATGTGGAGAGACTGGTGATCTGTCATGCAGGGTTCGCCTAGTACGGATGCCAGTCTCTTACATAGACCATTTAGTATAGGTTTATAGTTTAAGCATTTTGTTATTCTGTGTAAGAGAAGAAAAATAAAGAAATTATTATTATTATTGTCCAAAAATATATTTCCAACATTCGGAGTCGTATTGGGTACAAATAATAAGGTATGTCCAATTAGTTTTTCCAGTCTGATTCTGGTGACAGTAAATTTTTAAAGTCACTGTCAATCGATTACATGGTCCGCTCTGCCCTGCTTGCCGCCTTAGATGGAATATTAAGGTTTGATACAATTGTTTGCTAGAGAAATTGTAATATAGAAGACGACCATAAATCGCTGTCCGTTGTCTTTTATAGTTCAATTGAATTTAAAAAGGCACTTCTAAATCGACAATAAAAAAATTCAATTCTCCAGTCAGAGATAATGCTGTTATTTCTAACTGGAGAATTAGGTTCTAAACAGACGGGCAAAATGATCCTATCTGGTGCGCCAAATGTCGTATGTTTGATCCCCATCCAAAGAAAATATTTATATAATAAATAATTTTATTTGTTCTTATTTGTTTCCGGATTCAAAGGTGTATCTTCGTTAAGGTTCGAGTGATTCACATGCCAAGTTTTTACAATGAGGTCCATCGTTTCGTCTTATTACAAGTGTAATACACAGACAGGATATTCCTGATCTTACGAGATTGTATATATATATATATATATATATATATATATATATATATATAACATAAATATTTATTGCGTTTATTTATACAAATATGTATGCCACGTTTATCTATTTTGTATATATATATTGCTTGCATCTGGCATTAAGTCCGCCATTTGTACATTTTGTAACATTTTGTGCAATAAATAAATAAATAAATAAAATAAAGTTATGAATTCCTCATACCTTGAATCAACTGGTTACCGAACCCGGGACATTTCGCCTTTAAAATATTTTGCCACTCTATCGAGGTCATCTTTATATAAAACAAGTTGAATATAACCAACATAAGTTAGTTCATCCTTGTCGAAACCGCAACGGAGTAGCGAACGCCAGTATATCGGGAAAACACAAGTAAAAATATACAGATTGTCCATTTCTGATCCGCGGCAATAACACAGGTTCATATTAATTAAAACTTTGCACTGGGTTGACCAGCTGTTCTTAATCTATGGAACCTAAAGCGATCTTTTGGTCTGCGAAGTGACAATGTCATCATTAAAACCCTTGTTATATTTTCAAGTGAAAATGTATGAATGTTTATCAACAAGTAATACAGTTAGCTAAGGTACCTTGGTTGAAACATAGATAAACTAATTCGGAACGATGCATTTAGATAAAACCTGCATTAATAATATAAAAAAAATGACTAGTGACATGACAATTTATTCGCACATTTAAAGGACATGTCCAACTCCTTTAGGAAGATTTCAACAGATAACTTGTCGAGATAAGTGGCCTTTCCAAATGTGTACATAAACCGTGCATCCTAATGCATATCCATAATCAGTTACATCAGTTCCGTAATGTGTACATAATGACTACCTATTTATATAACTGAATTTAATATATCTTATTTAAGTTTAATTTTATATAAGTTAAGGGATGTGATATGTTCCCAACTTCATATCTCTAAGGTTTTCGTGAGAGATATATACTACTGCCTTGCATATTGCATTAGCTTTAACTTGTAAGTTGTCCTAATAAATAAATAAAAAAATAATAAGACATTTTTACGCCTACCCCATATGAATGTACTTTGAATCCAAAATAATTGCAAAAAACCACTTTACATTTCGCATATCTATCTAGAATTAGGTGTAAAACACTTGTTACTTAACAACCCCCCCCCCCCGCTACCCCCACTTAGGCCTAGCTACAATATTAGGAACCATCGGTACACACTAGATTTCGACTGTAACCAAGTAGAGGTTAAGCAACGTTTCAAGGCGAAGCTTGAATTGGAGCGAAAACATTCTTGTATCGGGTTAGAACACTAAATCATTAGCATATACACTTGACTAATGAGGATTTTGACTAATATCTAATCTCTTAATAAGTATTTATCAATATAAAAATATAATGTAAACTATACGTGCGTTATTCTAAACAAACTTTCACATCAGTTTCAATCAGTTCAATTCAAATTCAAATCAGTTCCTATTTACAAGACGATAAATAACTTCATATTTAGAATTATTTCTTTTATATCCTACGTAATTCAATAGAACGTATGTATCATTAACCGATAAGATTCAAAATTCACCTTCTGTATTTGAATTTTGAACTTAATCTACAATTGCTACATACGCGTTATTGAATTATCGCTTAGTAATCTGTCTCTTCAATAATCATAATGTCACAACACAAAATTAAACGGTGTTCAAAAATAGATTCAATAAAAACTATAAATAGTGGCCATTTTTGCACTTATCTACTTGCATAAAATATGCTAATACAATAGACCTTTCTAAGACTAAAACAAACAACCACCGTAGAGAAATTTATCTCCACGACTCTCTCTTGCTAACAATACACGTAGATTTACGCAATAACGAATTAAATTAGCCATATATAAAATGGTTTATCATAACCATTTACTTATTTCCAAGCGATCTTCAAGATGGCCGACCGATAAGCGCATCTTTCGTTGATGTAATAGTAAACAAAAAAGGAATTAAATGATCATGACTTGTTATTTGGAGTAAGAGCCAAAGTTACCGAGATAACAGCGGTGTATTCAATTAAAATGGGCTGGGAAAATAGCCCAAAACTCGACGGCGAGCGCTGTGTCGCCTACTGGCAACATTTTGTAGCTAAATTCAAAGGCATTAATGATCAAACGATATTACTAAATATATACTCGTGTCTTATCATCATCAGTGGCTTCTTCCAATTTATTCATTAGCTATTTTACTCGCGGACTTTCCGTTACTATCGAAATTCAGGAAGTAATATAACTTACATGATTGAATGATAATGCACAAGTAACTTTCAATAAAATAATTTTTAAAATCGGCGGAATTGTTTTGAGTTTATGAATTCCAAACGCACACTAATATAAATCTCGTTACTCGGCGAAGATGTAGCTTTCTAATGGTGAAAGAATTATCTAAATTGGTAGAGTAGATTTTGTGTTACATCGTAACAAACAGACAGTTAAATATGTCCTCTTTATAATAGTACTATATATGTGTCAATAATGTCAATAAAGTAAAAGTAATATGGTTATGCAAGTACCATCAAACAGGGTTATATCCGTTTTATTTTTTATAATTAACTTGAGGCTGGATAACTTACGTCAATTCCAGAACTACCAGAGGGATGGATGTTGCTAATCAATAATAAACAACGGACATTATCTGTAGCTACAGTTTAATTATATATAAGTGTAAAAGAAGAATCTGACTGACTAACATTTCAACGCAGGGCCTAAACTATAAGGGTTAGAAACTTAAATTTTTAATACAACTAAGTACTATGTCAGGATTTTTGCAAATTCACTCCCTAAATGGGTACAACAGAGGTGCAAAGTTAGTGTATAACTATTAATGCATTTAATAATGCTGGTTTCAAAGTCATTCGGATAAAATACAGTAAAAAGGTTTTCATGAAAAAATAAGAAATACGAGTAGAAGGTGCGTCCAACGTTACTATGAAAGTTCTACAACTTAACGTGGATGAAAGAAATATTGTATTTATTTTTCATCATATCTTATTTTTTATTAAACCGTCTTTAGTAATAGCATTAGCAACACAAACAAAACATTTTACTCTTGTAACTTGTCAAAGACGAACAAATGCCTCACTATTACAATTGCAACTGGTGACATTCCCGTTGAGGAATGATACTTCGATCCTTAAGCTTTCGGTTGGTAAATGTTTGGATGTAGATTATAAATAGTTAACAACAATTTATTTCTGACATTCCATTAGCAGATTGTCGTTGCTGGATAAATACAATTTTGAAACAAAATCTTTTTAACCGTTGCTTTATATATTTGCACCCATTGCGACCCACTTTTTCCCGCCAATTCGCAGGTGCTAACGACCTTAAATAAACGTAATGACGACAGAATGACGACCGATCGGTGCGGTGACGAAACACAACTACTTTCGCCGCGAGAAAGTATCTGTGATGCGGCGGCCATGTTTTCCTATCCTTACTTTTTTTTAACCTTTTTATCTGTAAGGTTACTGCCGCGGCTTTCTTCTGCGTTTCGTTCCGTTGTTTTGTTTGCTGTTAAAGTTAACGTTTTGTTTTATTAAGTATTTATTGCAATGAAATCGTTGCGTGTCTATAATAGTTTTATACATGATTGCACTGAATTTAATTTACACATTCGCTTTTTTTGATGAAGCATTTATCCGCAACATTTACACGTGTTCTTGATTTTCTTAATACAAAATATTCTCTCGCGAAATGTACAGTTAACAGTGACAAGCGAATTTATCAAGTGTCATACTGTGTGTATAGAACTAACAGATACATACTTGAGATATAGTATGATATTCACATATTTTTCTTTCTTCGAAGTGTTAATCTCTGATGGAATTTATGATAATATCTTAAGATTATGTGTAAAAGATAAGTTTTAATTAGTTTCTTCGAACGTTTTTTATAAACCCGTTTTTGCGAGACACATATTTAACACAGAAGTCAACTAAAATCGTTAATTATATGTAATTGCAAATTTAATAAATGTAATTCTAATTTTCGATCTGTAACTAAAATGTCTAAAGATTAATGTTTAAAACAAATGTCTAGACATAAGAATGATTTGAATACCGATTCCTCAACCGCTAACCTAAATTGCACAAAACCTATGAAATATGCAAATAATCTCAAAAATCGCTGTCTTCAAGGTCCATTGCGCGTTGAGTGCTATCTTTTAAGATTGTTTTCGTACTGTCTGAGAAAAGGAACGGATGCTGGCGATTGTGTTGTCACACGACCGGTTGCAAATGTCAACGCCTGCTTTACCTGAAACAAGAAACGGTATGTTATTAATTTATGAGATTTTAAAACCGATGTTTTGAAATTAAGACGGATTGGTGTTTCAAGCGTATTTTGTATAATAATTTATTAAGACGCTACCAAATTAGTGACCTGATATTCATAATTGTAATCATACATTTTTAATATAGATATTTAGCGATCGTCTGGAAGAAGTTCCCGCAGGATAATACTAGCCTATACTATATCAGGAAGAAAGTCTTACGCTAAATTTTTTTTTTCTTTTTTGTTCCAGACGCATCAGACCAGACCTCATCTAGATCTATTATTGGACCTCATGGCGTTATCGATGTGTATCCTATTTTATGCACCACGTGTACAGGTTCGATCCCTACCAGAATCATCATGTATGTGATAAACATTACATTTAAGTATACGATTTTTAAGTACTTTGTTGTCTGTTATCAGTAACATACGAGTAAGTGCTTTAAGCTGCCTACTTATTGGAGTCATGTCAACTTATGAGATGTTGTGAGTTCGCCAGGTGATTTAGATGATTTTTAATATTATCAACACATCATGAATTAAGTAAACATTAGTTTGACCACAGCACAACGTGTAGAATTTTGTTGTTTCCTATTTTTTTAACCTCCTCATGTGCACACTTGTGACAAAACCTTACCACAAGTCATCATCCTCAACATAAATCGAAGGACGTCCACCGTTGACGTCCACCAGACATGGGCATTCTTAAGAGATCTCTACAAAGAATGGTTGCATGCTAGAGTTTAATCTCGTACGATCTATCAGATACTACGCTGCGCTTGCGCATGTATAGTCTCTATTCCTGAATATAACGGCTCCTACGGCTGTTAGCTCTTCGAAAAATGACTTCAAGTAATTTTATCTTGCAAACTACTCCGCAAAGATTTGTCTATAAATATGCCTATTATAGGCACTTCAAATCACCAAAACAATAAAAATTAATCTTTAAGTCTAGAATAGCTTGTTACACAAATGGCTGAAGATCATGACAATCCAATGGTGTGATAAGAAGCATTTAAAGAGAAAGAGAAAAGAACCTACAAAAAAATGATTGTGATAATGGTTCTAATAACACCTAATGGTAGGTGTTATTGGAACCCATACCGGCGTCGGCGCTAGAGCAATTCAATGAAATCCCGAGTACTTTCGTCATTAATATAATCTTTTCAGCAGTTGTAGCTTTAGGAATGGGTTTACCTTTTCCGCAACTCTTAAATTTACTCAAAGGTATATTTACAATTTTATTTCTTTTTCGGATATCCTTATACCTAATTCGATCAAACACATGCTGGGCATTATTGAGATTGCACCAACATGATTTTTATGACTATTTCAGTAGACGTGAGGTACCGGCAGAGTAGAATAGTGTCGTTAGAGGCGAGTGAGGAGCCAGAAACGACTGATATTATATCCATCCGAAACAGAGCAGCTCAAATGCATAGGGCGAGGATGGGCAGCAGAATCCCCGTCGCGAAAGCTGCGCTCTGCGATTGCCAGCACGCTTGTCCAGCGCGGCAAATGAGCAACAAACCTGATTTCTTCGAGAGCATAGACTTCTCTAAGAGTGCACTCCTGCAGTAGACTTCCAAAAGCTAGTACGATGATTTCAATACACTGGCATGTATTTGCAGTATCGATAAGTCGACAATTAATGATGCGTATATGATGTGGACTTATCGTTTAAAAATGTCGAGACATTATGCAATGAGGAATCAATTCGTCGCGTGCTGATAACAACGCATGATATTTGCAAAACTTATTTCCCGAATTCACCTCGTAATAACTAACAACTATAACATGGTAATTACGATAATTCTTTGTTTTCTTTGTAACGTCACCTCGAAACTGGGTTGCAGTGTTCAATTGTGACAGACGAATGGACACTTTTCAGTTTTTGCTTTGTAAAACGTTCGTAATGATAGGAAGTCATTATTACAGAATGTCACTCTGGTATAAGAGATATTATATTATATAAAATAGTATTAAAATTATCAAGCGGTTAGGGAATTGTACCTGTTTGTTTTGTAATCGTGTTACGGAACCCTTTCGCGATCGAAGCGCGAGCCGTTTAAAGAGGATTTGAAAATATTTTGCTAGCACTGTGTTTGGTTATGTAATACCGCGTTATCTTTAAACTACCCATTTCTGAGACTCAATGTAGACTATTTCCGTGTTTGAGGCATGTTGTTAGGTATTTTTATAGCACTAGTAAGAAGAATGAATGAAAGAGGAGATTCGTAACAGAACCAAAGCTACCGACTTTGCCCGGCGGATTTGTATATTGAAGTGGTATTGGGTATTTGGTACGCAGAACCGATAGACGAAGGAGTTGTAAAGTTCTGGAATGGAGACCACGTACCGGCAAGCGCAGCGTACGACGATAGACGATCTGAATAAAACCGCTGGATAGCGCTGAACACTGGCCGCGTACAACCGGTCCTATTAGAGATTACTTTGGAAGGCCCACGTAGAGCAGCAGACGTCTTGTGATTGATGATGGTGATGAAGAAGAGTGGATAGTACCTGAGTCTTTTAGTTACTAGTCTCGTAAAAGGAAACTTCTTCATACATAAAAATTACATACCTCAGTGTTTGTCTGGGACAAACTTCTTAACAACGGAACCGAAGTTTTTTGCATACTGTGTATAGCTTGATTTTAATTATAAGACAGTAAATATCTCATTATATAGTCGCAATATTTTTTTATGATAAACATATATAATAAGACAGGAAAACGTCTGTCACATCAGGAGGACGGTAAAGTGGCTCGTTGCGGGGCGATCGTAAGTGTCAGACATTCTACTTATGTTTAGATAATTTGGAACAAATACATTCATAGATTATAGAATACTAGCTGTGCCCACGACTTTGTCCGCGTGCAGTAGTTTCTTTAGGCATCATACCTTTTACTTTAACTTATATAAACTTTTAATGTCATATTTATTTATATATACAAATCTAAATAATACATAATACTCGTAGCCTAAATAATAAGTTTTAAGCTTCTAGCTCTAACAATAGCGATACTTCCATACAACTTTTCATTTCCTCTTTCGACCACTTACAACTCTTGTCTCTATGTCTAATGAAAAAATAATATTTATTTTCTGAGGCTTTAGACTGTCTGTGTACCAAATTTCATTTAAATCGGTTCAGTAGTTTAGGCGTGATTGCGTAACAGACAGACAAAGTTACTTTCGGATTTATAATATTAGTAAGGATTATTTTTATATCAGAACAATATTGCATACGAGTTGAAACAAAAACTAAACCAACCACAGAATGCGAGCAATTTATATTTGGTTTGATGCCGTTTCCCAAATTGAACGAAACCAAACGCGTGATTTCTCCATAACATTTCACTTGCTCCCCACATCTCGATTGGATCCAACGTCTAATCGACGCCGAATACCCGAACGGTGAAAGTGAATTCCGAGAGAGAAAACAACGGCCCTTGCAAATCTCCGACACCTGTTCGTTCTCGACGATATATAAATTACGGATATATTTATTGTTTTTTATTTAGGGCGCGATTCGATTTGATATAGAAAGCCGATAAAACATTTTTTATAGGATTACATTGAATTTGAAACCACTGTATTGTCTGATTGATTGGACTTTAATGTCTTCACGGTTTTAATAGTCAAAGTAGAACATTTAGATATTTAAGTAAACTATCTATACCGTAAAATTTGCCGTGAGGTACCAGCAGAGTAGAATAGTACCTCCCTCTTTACCACGTGTCGTAAGGGGTGACTATGTTACCGGAACCAATAGATGTCGGTATATCCATTCGATACAATGTAGCTCAAATGCATAAGGATGGGCATTAGCATCTTTATCGCGAAAGCTGCACTCTGCGATTGCCAACACGCTTGCCCAGCGCGGCAATTATGGGCAAAGTTCCCCCTTTCTTGAACGAAACGAAAAGAGGACAACTTAGGGAGGCCTATATCCACTGCAGGACATAGGCCTCCCCAAGTGGTCTTGTTTTTAATATTTGGATAGACAAACGTATAAAATTATTAATAAGTAACACTTTGTATATCAAATAACAAATGTATTGATTAACGGTTGTGTAAAGAAATCGAAACATATCGTGCCGAGTTTCGTCGCCGTTCCCACGGCCGCCTAGACTAGAGTTCACGCCCGGCTGCGCGTGCGCAACCATTTACTTTTACTGAAACACTACAATTTCCTAAACATGCATCCACATACGTAAACTTAGGTTGAATGACCTTCATTGAAAATAATACTTGACTTATTGAGGACGCGATTTAATTGATTGTTACCCTAATAATTTTGAATATTTATCATTAACCCATCAGAAATGTATTTATGATCATCACCATAGCAGCCGAAGAACGTAAGTAGCTGGACATTGGGATAGGCTTCCCAAAAAAAGAGGGAAATTTTGGGCACTTTTGGAGTGGTGGCAATCGTAATGCGGGGAATATAACCCGCTTGTTGCACTTAAGCTACGCTGTTTCTGATGGATATGCTTCCATCAGTCGGTTCCGATACCTCAGTCGCCTCTTATGACACCTGGTCCAGGATTAGGTAGATATTTGGTCAAGCATGAGCTTTCATTATATTAGCAAAACAAAAATACAAAATAATACCTCTGACTGTACCAGATATCTTAAGAATGAAATAAAAGTAAAATGCGACAGGTGGCGCTATATGGACACTAAATAACATAGCTCATACGCAACAGTACTAAAATAGGCCACATATTTGATACACAGTGACTTTTCATGAAAAAAAAACTCCCTTTTTCAGCTGGCAATGGATATCTGATAGCTGACTCGATAGTAAATTCGTTACGCCGATGGAGGAACATCGGCATCGTACAATCGGCAAATGTCAATAACACCTTAATCTATGAAAATGTTTATTTGCCAATCCAATAATTCTAGTGTTACGTTGTATTCTTCACTTAAGTAAATTACTTAGCGCAAAAAACTTGCAATTACCTCAAGGTCACACATAACATTGCAAAAGTTGCCTAACCGCGATATATTTAAAGCTGAGTTTCGCAGAACTGGTGCGAGTGAAAGAAATTGCGTATTGCAAACTGTGCGGATTGAAGAAATGGCTTTTAACTGTCAGTGACTCTACACTTTTTTATTTGTATGCAGGTTTTTGTTGTATTGTTACATTATTTGATTATTCTAAATAAAACGTCGAAGTTATTTAATAATAAAGGATCCTGATGCCGCAGATGGTATTGATTCTATCTTGTGCGCCAAGGATCGTTGGTTCGATCTCCACCCAAATCAAACATTTTTTTTTACTGTGCCTGGGTGTTAAATGTTAGCTTCATATCTCGGAGTCAGGTTAATGTAAGAGACGTCGAGTGAATTTATTATTCATAATAATTTATTATTATAATAGATTTATTTGGAACTTTTGTAAGACATTTCCAGTATTGCTTGCAAAAAAATTACTTAATCCGACCAAACATAAAAAGATAAGGATTTTATATAATTAAACGCCTTCAAATTGACATTCAATTGCAAAGCTAAGACCTTCATAGCAGACCTCGTTTCTAATTATAATAATAAAAATAAAAACCGAAAAATTAATAACTATTTCTTGTCTCGATAAAGCTTAATTAATACTGTACTAAGGCCATTTGACCCACAAACTATGCGGAAATGGTAATTAAAGCCATGACAAACGGACAGAGCAAACACTTTCTATACATACTAGCGACCTCTGTCGAAAATTTTGAATGAGGGCGGACGTGATGTGACAGTATGTTGAGGATTGTTTAAATGACATAGTCACACAAAAGTTTCAAACAAACGAATTGTTTTATAAATTTGATTTAATTTTATTAGCCATGATCCACGGTCTCACACAACTTGTCTAAGTTACTTGTTATAAGCTCAGCTATCTGCTAGTGAAAGTCGCGGCAAAATCGGTCTAGTCGTTTATAAGATTAGCCGGAACAAACAAACACAAAATTTATGAAAACAATCTGTAATACAAACAGACACTTACATTTGTATGTATGGATTTAAAATATGTATAACGCCAGACGTCACAGGTGACGGCTGCCGACAGATGGCGGTATAACTATCCCAAACAGCGGTACACAAATGCAATGACGCCCAAAATGAAACCAATCTGAAACCGAAGAGTCGAGGAAGATGCAAGCTGCATACAAAAAATCCTATAGTAAATCTCTTATTTTGTGGATTATGTAGAGATTGCTGTATTATCTATATACAGTGGACGTCCTATGGATTAAATAAGGATCTCATATACTTAGTTAAACGACATTGTACATATATTATAACAAACGTAGAGGTATAGATGAAAAGCTAAAATATACTAGTCTCTTAATCATTTTTTCGGAATCAAAAGTAGCTTATGTTGTTATGATGAATTTAAACTATAAAATTTAGTAAACATCATCAAAATTTGTACACGAAATATACCGTAAAAACGGTACAAACATACACTTTTTTATTTGTATCATAAGCATAGATTATAAATCAAAGAAGAGTTGTTAATTTTTTAGATTATCTATATTACCGGTTTATAACACATGTTAATATGAACACAATTAATTTATCGTTAAATGTTTAATTTGTTAAACTGTGAGAGAACAACTTTTAGTGCGACTTCCTCGTGTCCAAACGGCCTCAAGACTCGATGCCATGATTTGTTACAGTTATTTACCTGCGGTATAAAGCGAACACGAATTTCCTGATGGCCTCATTTATATTTGATGGAAAAAGGGGCTGCATTCAAGGTGGAAACTACCAGGAAGTGATGGTAGCGCAAAAGTTTGGGACAACTCTTTGAGTACAGGAAATTTGTGAGGCCATAAAACAGTTTTGACGAGGAATGTAGCGGCCTCTCAATTGGTGCAGGAAGGTTGCATTAATTTTAAATGTCAACATGTATTCAATGATGCAAGATTACATGTAATTGTAATTGGATTATGATGTGTATACAAACACATACAAAAAAAACTAAATGAAGCGTGAATCGAGAGGAAGACTTATGCAAAATATAGTTGACGACCCCGATTGCGCATATAGTTGTGATCCTATCTTGTATGCCAAAGGTCATGCGTTCGATCCATGACAAATACTCATATGATGAATATATGTATTTGTTCTGTGTCTGGGTGTTATTTATACGCATCTTAGTATTATATTTGTTATGCTCACAAGTAACACAAGTGCTTTAATAATAGTAATAATAATAATTTTATTCACCTATCTCATCAATCCAGTGTCGGAAGCAGCGACTAAAGTACCCTAACCGACAGATGGCGGTACATCGAAACAGCGAAGTTGAAATGCAACGGCAGATATCCTTAACGTGAGTTGGTGTCCATGATGAATTGTTTCATCATTGGAGAGGTCTAGGTCCAGCAGTGGACGTGTGACGGATTGGAAAGGCCTTACAACTATATTTGAATGAATTAGAGATTAGATTGTATTAAGATATAATTAATGTAAAACAATTTTATAAAAAAATATATATAATAAGTGCTACGTGATGCAGTAAAGCATTGATGCGTGTAAGTTTATCGATATGTAGATATATATGTATTGTAATATTTTAAGCATTAGGTATAGACATATAGAGTTACACTTAGAAGAGATCGCTCTGAGCTATAAGGTCGCCAATTGTATTATGATTTGTAAGATTTATTCTTTATCTGTATGTAATTTGTTGTGTTCAACAAAGAGTGTAATTATTATTATTCTCTCTTGATTGCTTCAACATGTTTGCCGAAGAAAAAGGGAGGATATAGTTCCTAAGGATTCCTTTAGAACCTAAATAAATAAATGATAAATACATTTCCACAACATCTCGTACATTGACTTGATTCCGAGGTAAGTTGCTTGAAGCACTTATGGCCGTACATCAGATAACAGAGGAACAAGCATACTACTTTAGTACATATATTTAACACCCAGACACAGAACGAACATAAATATCATTATATAAATATTTGTTCTGGGTGGTGATCGAACCCACAATATTCGGCACACAAAACAGGATCACAAACACTTCCTAGATATCAATAGCAATCAATTAGCATTCAACACGTTCCTGCGCCATTTCTTTTGTGAATTCCCTAGTTAATATACAATATTGTTGACTCTAGATGGTTGTGCCGGGCTTTGTGCTCGCATGGTCTGACATAACCTCGTTGCTGTTATCCAACACAATAGGGTCTTTATCGCTCAGTTATGTCATTGGTTACAATTGAATGAGACAATTAGAACAATAGTTGAATGTCACTAGTTTGTTTTTTGTCACTTGTTAGTTGTGTGTATAAACATGTGAAGTCGTGCTACGGACTTTAAGCTCAGAATCATAAATATACTACTTAAATACATTTTCTTAACACCCAGACACAGGACAAACACAGATATCAACATATGTATATTTGTCTTGGGTGAAGATCGAACCCACGGAAATCATGAGCCAACTATCAGGTATAAAACGATAAAAAATAAATAGCTGTGTTAGAAAGCGAAAGAGCCACTTGCAACTCGCTTGTCTCAAACATAACACAGATATCATTACATAAATTTTTATACTGCGTAGAGATCGAACCCTTTCGCATAAGATAGGTTTCAGATCTGCACCATCGGGCCCTTCTAATATGATAAACACAAAAATTATGTAAAGGATACATATACACGAAAAGTATACACGAGGATCTATGGTCGTCTGCATTGAATAGCAATGCAATTGCTGTGTTCCGGTTTGAAGGGTACGATAGGCAGTGAAATTACTGAGTAATGTGATATAATATAACTTCAAGTCACAAGGTTGGCATCCCGCTATTGATGTCCTTGTGATACTACGAGCGTCTAGAACATTCTTTATCATTATCTCATTATTTAGGAAATTTTGGATATTCCTAGTAATCAGAGAGTGACATAAAATTCTTTCTGGAATAACAAGAGTCCCTCAGGGATGAGATATAAAGTAATAGCAAATATTGGCATAAACCGCTGATCATTGATGATTACAATTCACCTAGATACCTCTTCATATAAACCGTAGGACTTCCACTAATAGACCGAAGCCTACGTAAGAAATTTTTATTTTAAACAGATTAAATCCAACGTAATCCATCGGTTTTAATCAAATCATCTGTCGACCTTGATGGACATCCAACGATGCGCTAGTTAGTGTTAATTTGGAAACACAGAATTTCTTACAGACAGTCAAATTACATCAACCAGCTGATTCATTGGATTTTATTGACTTTTGCCTTTTACGGATCTCCTCATTTCAGATTCGATCTTGCAGAGACTCCAAGCATTGCCCTCTCCATATCTATATATATTAGAATAAAAAATAAGACAAAAGTTTTGTAAGCGCCTTCGCTGAAAGAGGTTCCGTTAACCCGACCAAGGTGTCTTAGGGCCTCCGTTATCATCAGTTTTCTTGAAAGCTCTTTTCTGTTGTATCGATTAATGAACATGCAGTAAACTTAGTTTTAAGACCTGTCCAGTGATGACAGTCTAGTCTTAAGATAGGCTTGCTGCACGATGATAGATGTGATATGTGAATATCGACGCATCGTAGCATTTTTTTGACTTATCAGAAGTGCCTTTCATTATCATCATATCATGATTTCAGCCTTTGTAAGTCTACTGCTAGACACAGGCCAAAAATAACGCAGAATTTTGCCCTTAATTGCCGCGCTGGGGAAACGTGTTGGCAAACGCAGATCACAGCTTTGGCGATGGGGATGCTGGTGCCATTTCTCACCCTGTGTATTTGAGCTGCACTATTTCGGATGGGTATACCGCCATCTATCGGTTCCGGTCTCTCAGCCGTCTTACGACATCTGGTACAAAGGGAGGTACTATTCTACTCCACCGGTACCCCACGGCCTTTGGTTAGACGCAATTAAATAAAGATGTCTTTGATTTTTGATTATACGAGTATATAGTCGAATTCCATCTATACTCCAGTCGATAAATTAATAGAAAAACTAAGACTTAGGTCAACCAAATTCGTCTAAATTTTGTGTTTTAATGGAGATAAAACTTTTTATCTATGCTTGAGATCTCATCCACTGACCACACTTTCACAATCATCGATAAAAGGTCACAGTGTGTGTGTACGCAGCTCGCCTGTGTGTGTGTGTGTGGGTGCGTCCGCGCATCAATGCTATCAACTTTCTAATTTTTAGGGTTCCACTGGCTAATAGTGTAGTAATCTGGTGTCGATTCTCTCTGGTTGTAACTGGATAATTATTGTGGCAATCGTTGTTATTTTGGTACGATGTTTTACTGGTAAACCAGTGTTATGTTACAGTCACTAAAAGAGGTATGTTCAAAGACAATTAAGATCCAGAACCAGGGAGCATTCCTGTTTGGTGACTCTAAGGTGTTGTCTGTAAAAATATTGTTTGACGGGCCTGATGACGCGTTCGGAAGACTATCTCTTGTGCGCCAAGGGTCGTGGGTTCAGACAATTTAATTCTCTCAGAATATGAACAAAGTACAGAAATGATTTTATATTATGTAATGGTTTTTATAAATTGGATACATAAAACAAAGAAATATATTTATAATAATAAAGTCACACCACAACATTGATCCAATATCGAGATAAGTCGCTTAAAATTTTTTCTTGTTGATTGTTTTTCGGACATCACACAACAGATGAATCACACTTATAATACTTAAATATATACTTAACAAGACACAAAACAAACACTGATATAAAACAATTTTTCACTAATACGGTATATATGGGATAATCTCTGAAACGGCTGTACCTATTTCGATGGGATGATAAGAAGTAACTTAATCAATAAGACATGCTACTACTAATAGAAGCGCAAAAAAAATATGCTGACCAAAATGCACAGCTAGTCCAAATAAAATATTTGTCCTAGGCGGATATCAAACCCTCGACTTTTAACATACAAGACTGAATCACTACCATCTGCGCCATTGGGCCTGATATTTACCAGACAAATAAGCGTATATTTTGCATACAGACCCTGCTACCCTCCCGATACCTCATGCTTACTATCACTCTCGTTCGCTTCTCAGTCAAACACTGTACAAGCTGATTAAACTGTTGATTACTTCTCATGTTAAAAGTGAAAGTGCGTATTATAACTAATTAATAAGTTATACAATATAACTGAACAGTGCATGCTATTCTTCAGTCACAAATTTGTTGGGTCGTGTTCTCGCGATTAGAAAGGTCTTGGAAGTCATAGGTACTGAGGTGTCTAACATTAACACTTCTATAGCTTAATACACCTGCGCTACGGACAGATAACAGAGGACTGATACATACATACGTATGTACATATTATCTGTATATATAAAAGAAGTAGCTAACTGCCTGACATATCAACGCATTGCCTAAACTATAAGGGTTTGAAACTTGAAATTTTGCAGAGAGGTTCTTTTTATAACGTAGGTGAATCCTAAAGAGAGGATTTAAAAAAAATACCTATTAAAGGGATATAACGGGGGTGTAAGGTTATTATAAAACATTGTTGTTTCTAAAGTTATTTAAATTAAAATCAGTACAAAGATTATTCACTTTAAGTCATAAAACTCGTGTAAAATAATTTTCCTAAGATTATTCCATAATCCCGCTTAAAAGGGGGCTGTAAAGTTAGAATGAAAGTTAAAATTATCACGGATCAAACGTTGCCTCCGCGTAGAGACCCGTTTGCTTGTCTAGATTTATTTTCAGATAGTCTGTAATCATTCTCAATAATTGTACTGTCATATTTAATTAATATTGTTCCAATCAAACAAATAGTTTCTGAGATTAACGCGTTCATACGCACACTTACATATTTATGATAGGATGTTTGTCTAATGGATAGTACATTAGACCGGCTTTCTTATAAAGCAATTCCGTGCGATTATGAAACTATTGAATATTCATTGTGAGTTGTAATATCAATAATTGGTATGTATAATGCTATTTACTTTCATTATTACATAGCGGACTTCCATTAGGTGCCTATAAGAACAGGCTAGACCTAGTTTAGGTACCTAAGTATCAAAATGTATTTTAGTTTAAGTTTCCTTTTGTTGTTGAATAAAGTTATTATTATTATTAATTATTGTATATGACTATATACTAATAAATCGTCTATTTGTGGTGACATCATGACAGTTTTTAATATATAGCATATAGTATATATGAAAACAACTTTAAAGGAACTTATTAAAAAAAGCACCTGTTTTCTGCCTGTTTGTAAAGATTTTCACGGCTTTACCGATCAACCAGTTTCAATGGAATTTTGCATGTAGGTAATTTAGGGCTTAGAGTAAAACGGGCCCGATGGTGCAGATGGTAGTGATCCGCCGATCCGTATCTTATGCCCCAGGGGTCGTGGGCTTGATCCCCACCTTGGACAAATATTTATATGATAATATTTGTGTTTGTTCTGTGTCTGGGTGTTGGGATTCCTCTGTTGTATGATGTTAATAAAACAAGTGCTTTAGTGAAAACTTAAAAAAAAGCTTTTTATTTCGGAAAATATCATTTTGGGTTCTGGACGTTGTATGGACGTTACTCTATCAGGCAAAAACTGCTGAATCGGTTTCAATGTAATTTCTGTAAAGCTGACATTTCGGAATATAATGTTAGCTGAAATTTATCAAAAAACTGAATTACGAAACCAAATGGTGAGGGAAAAAATAGTTCAACGGCAAATAACAGAACCATGACCAAATTTTTTAATGTCGACACACGCCAAATCATCGCTCCATCCATCCATTAAGAACTTGTATGTGCGAATTCGCGCGCGCCAAGAATGTCATGTTGACATCGCCAAGTGCCTACTCTGTGACCCACTGCGCGGCAAGTTTCTCCCATAAGGGCGGGGTAATGGTGCGAGCGGGTATCCGCTTCCATTGGAACTATGTTAACACGCAATGGGACTAGGAGGTGTGGCCGTGCTTTAAAATTTATAGACGGCTATAGTTGGATTGCTTTTTATGACTAGCTTATTAGTTTTTTAACGTCTTTTAGGAAGTTTTCTAAGATACTAAGTTTTTTTTTGTCCTTTATTAAAGTTTTACACATGCTAAATATTGTCAATATTAGTGTAGTGGTTAGCCGTGATAGCATTACAAATAGACAGAAACTTCCGAATTCATATTTATAATTAGTGTGGATAGATGTTATTGGCGTTATTTTTTTATATTTAATAGTAACAATCTGTCTCGATAAAGCCACTCAATTTTATTTCAGCGCGCATTCTGACAATTGCGCCAACTGTGAAATCACTGACAAACAATATAACAAACGTTATAAGTTTACATTCAGAAAGATTATGTGTGGTCGTTAAGTTTTCTCAAATGTAATAATTCACCTCGCAAGTTTATTATATTTCACCGATACATATAAATAAAATTGGAGTGTCTGTTTGTAATATTAAAATAAAAGCTTTTTACTAAATGCATATGGATGTATTCATGTAACATATAATGAACATGAAAAATTTAATGTGTCGTTAAAATGAAAATATGCGTGGGCACAGCCAATCTTTCATAAGATCCTGTTCCTGAAAATAGCGAACACAACAAAAAATAATTACCCAATTATGTGCAGTCGTTCTAAAGTTACGCGCGTACATACACTTGAATGACTATTTTTTTATATAAAAAATAGCAACATAGTATATAAACATATATCTACAGACCTATGAAAACTCAGACGCCCAAAATATAGCAAATGAATGCTTTATATTCAATTATACCAATTATTTAAAAACACGTTTTAAATAAACCTACATAAAGCTAATGATAAGTTTTAATAATAACCAATAATTAGTAAATTTTATTCTTCTTTATGTAATTTTCTGTGTACAATAAAAAGCATATTATTATTGTTAAAATAAAAACCGAATCGCTCGCACCCGAGCCGGGGGCCATTTCTCAAGCGTTTTCAACGTTCCACTTATTGAAAGACTTGTGTCCATAAAATATGAAAAGCCGGGTGTATCAATATTTAAATGAACGGCATCAAACAACGCGAATAACTGTCTGCGGATTTTTCGTTTCTAACCGCATTTTTATGTGTTGAGTCGATAAAAGCGGTTTAGTTTTTTTTTTATTAGACCAAGTCGACAAACAAGCACACAGTCCGCGTGATAGTAAGCGTCACCGCAGCATATTGACGCTCGTAATCATCGTACCAGCCATTAAAAGTCCACTGTTGGACATAGGCCTCCCCAAGAAGGGGAATATGTTGCCCATAATTGCCGCGCGAATAATTATGGGCAATGGGAACAATTATGGTCAAGCGTGTTGGCAGAGCGCAGCGTTCGTTACTACGTGGAAGTTGCTACCCATCCTCGCCCTGTACATTTCAGCTGACTTTTTGTATACCGCCATCTGTCGGCTCTGGTAGCTTAATCGCCTCTTACGACACCTGGTTCTGGGAGAGGTACTATTTTACTCTACCTTACGGCTATCACATGGATATCACAAGCGCATTGCCAACCTTATGACTTGAAGATATTATGTCACATTACCCAGAGATTTCACTGCCCCTCTCACCCTTTAAACTGGCACACAGCAATGCGAACACTGTTGTTAGCGGCAGAAATAGGAAAGAGTTAGGTACCGGCAGAGTAACATAGTATCTCACCCCGTACCAGATGTCGTAAGAGGCGACTAAGATACTAGAACCAGCAGATGAAGGTATATCCATCCAACAAGCGTAACTCAAATACAGGGCGGGGTTGAGCAGCAACTTTGAGATTGCCAACACTCTTGCTCAGCGCGGTAATTATAGACCAAATTCCCCCTTTTCGAGAAGACCTATGACCAGCAGTGGACTTCCAATGTCTGATATTATGACGATGATGAAGTACCAATACAGGCGACCTTTGTATAAAGCCTTACCTCATAAAATTGATGTTATTGAAAGTCAAAATTTTGCTTTTAATTATGACAACAAATGAAAGCAAATGAAGGTCGAACTTAAAAACTTAGTTATGGTCGAATTTCGACTTCTGAGCGACCACTAATAAATAATAGAATACACACGTTCTGTGTGTATTCTATTATTATATACACACAGAACCGGAGGCAAAATCTCCAGTAACAATCCATTGTGACGAAGTCACCATGATGTTACAAATTATACTTTAAATTACTTTGTTGTTTTCTGTGTTAGTTAGTATTCAAATGTCTGTGTGTTCGCTCGTATAAATCACCATGAAGCACAAAGATCAAGGCTTGTCTGGACACATAGAGAATATTAATTAAATGAAAACGTCAAAGTATTTGTTTTATAAATATATGTGTTCCGATTGGAAGGATACGGAAGGCAGTGAAATTACCGGGTGATGTGACATGATATCTTCAAGTCACAAGGTTGGCGATGCAATAGTGATATCCTTGTGATATTACGAGCGTCTATAGCCTGCGGTGACGCGGACTGTAGCTTGTTAGCTTGAAATATTTAAAGTTATTTGTTTTGTGCGGACGGACCCGATAGCGCACGTTATAGAGATCCTTACCTTTGCGCCAAGATTTCATCCAGATCGGTTCAGATGTACCAGTACGAGGGAGCAACAAAAAGCTATACAAAAATGTTGTTTATTTGACGGGCCCGATGGCGCAGATGGTAATAATCCTATGTGCGGGAAAGGATGTGAATTCGATCCCCACCTAGGGCAAATATTTAATTGATGAATATTTGTGTTTGTTCTGTGTCTGGGTGTTATTTGTATGTACATAGCAGAAATGTATGTTATGAGTATTTTTATTTGTGTATATATGAATTTAAGTATTATAATTTGTAATTTAATTTGAGCCGTGAGGTACCGGCAGATTAGAACCTCCCCACTAGCTGTTGTAAGAGACAACTAAGGTACCAGAACCGACAGATAGCGGTATATCCATGCAAACAAATCCGCTCAAAGGGCGGGGATGGCAACACGCGCCCATCGCTATTATGGGCAAAATACCCCTTTTTTGGCGAGGCCTATGTCCAACAGTGGACTTTTAATAGCTGGTATGCTGATGATGATTTCTAATTCTTCTAATTTAATAACACAAGTGCTTAAAGCGACTTATGTCGGCAATAACACGGAGTTACATATAATATTTGTAGAATTATTATGAAATACCACACTCTTTCACACACTATTAAAATACGATAAATTGGACGTGAAAGAAACAAAAAAAATATATACAATTTACATTGACGCAACGAATGATTTCACTTTTGCAATAGTCGTGACTTGGCGGGTCTGGTCAAAGAATTAGTGATGAACCGAGAAATTAGCACTAGGTATTTTGTCACTGTTCCTTGTATTGAATCTTCTGCGGACAGCCCGTCACATTTTTTTCTACATCATTTGGTACTTAGCTAATAAGTTTAGGCACTGCAATGATTTTTTAATTGTTGATATTGATGCGACAGTCAAGTTAGCGCATTCGTTGGTGTTCCCGTCTTGTGCGCCAAGGTATATTCGATTCCCATCCAGAGTCACATTTTTGTTAATAATCATTTATATTTTATTTTTTTGGTATGTTACTAGGTCGATAAAAATGCATGTAGTCCTTGTGATAGTAAGCGTTACAGCAGCCTTCAGACCCTCGTTATATCACGAGGATATCAATAGCGGGTTACCAGCCTTGTGACTTGAAGATATTGTGTCACATTAACCATTAATTTCACTGTCTTCAAACCGGAACACAGCAATGCAAACACTGCAATGTGGCGATAGTTATAGATGAGAAAGAGATACCAATGCATAAGATTTATCTAATAGTTCAAGGTTGTGATCAGACGAGTGTCTTTAGGCTGCGGTCACGTTCATCATCAAACATCTGACTTCATAACATAAAGAAAAATAAACTTCTATATCATAGGCTTTAACAACTTTGACGGAGTTACAGTCAGACTAAAAGACGGTCTTAAAGACTGTTGATGTGTGACATATCGTTATCGCGTTATTTATATATATCCATTATTTGATTTAGACAGTTATTCGAGACATTTCAATGCATATCCGACTGCAATACAAACGGAATACATAACCTATTACATATTCGGTAATAGCGTGATATTTCACAATCAACGCTTTTTATTAAATAACATTACACGATATCACGTGACTGCGCCGCATATTTTGTCACAGTTGTCTAAAAAAATACCACACTTCCTAATATGGCGACATGGTCACTAAACGCGACTCTATCAATACCACGGGCTTTTGTTTTAAAAATCGTGTACTAAATGACTAAGGTGACATTAGACGAAATCTCTTTGACTCCAAGCAACGCCCAGTCACGATTGCTCCAGATAAAGTACTTGTCAAGGTTAAGTACGATACCTTGTCGAATTAAGCGATATGGTAGATCTTAGCGAAATGTTTATTGAATCAACGCAAGCAAAGCCAAGGTCTATAGCTAGTCTTAGCTCTAACATAATAATACCTATCATACAAGTATATGCCTGCACTTCGGCAGAGTATACCCCTATACCAGGTATCGTAATAGGCGACTAAGGTATCGAAACAGACAGATGGCGGTATATTCACCCGAAACAGTGTATTTAGAATGCAAACGTGCGGAAATGGGCAGCGGAATCGAATCGCAGCGCTACGCTCTATGTTTCGTTATGAGCAAAGCCACGACACACACCTATAGCCCAATAGTTAAGAGCGTTGGTTGAGACGTAACGGTCGCGGATTCGATTCCAGCACCAACATAAGAAATATTATTTGTGATATGAATATCTGTGGTATTTTATTTTGTATTAAATAGTACGAAATGAATATTTAAATTAGTACAAGGAAATTGTATGTGATGTCGCATCTACTAAAAATGTAAATACGAAAATGTTTCTATCACGTCTGTTTGTAACGCTTTCACGGCTTAAATAGTGCACCGATATTGATGTTATTTGGCTCGTATATAGCTTAAACTCTATAAATGGATATAAGTTACTTTGAAATTCGAAAATAAAACAGTAGGACCAGCAGACTCGCGTCCAACAACTATTCTACAGCACAACAAAACTATATTTTATGCGTAGTGTTATATCAAATCGACGGTTCCGAGGGCGCAGATGGTAGTGATCCCCACCCAGGACAATATTCATATGATGATACTTATATTTGCTCTGTGTCTGGGTGTTAAAAATATGTATTGAAGTAGTATATCTGTGACTCCTCTGTTTATTTATTTTTTATTTATTTAACTTTATTGCACAAAATGTACAAATGGCGGACTTAATGCCAGATGGCATTATCTCCCAGTCAACCATTACACAAAACAGACAAAATATATATATATTTATATATAGTGGTGCCGGCAATATATATACAAAATAAATAAACGTGGCATACGTATTTGTATAAATAAACGCAATAAATGCATATGATATAAAAAAATATAAATATGTATATATATATACACAAAATAACGTACATCAAAAATAGGGTCTCTGTTGTATGATATCTGCAAAATAAGCGACTTATTACGGAAGTAGGTATATGTTATATAGGTCAATGTATAAGATGTTCTGGGATAAAAAAAAGAAAATTATCTTTTTCACTAAAGATCAGGATTTCTTAATTAATAGACACTTACCGTTTCAAATTTAAATTGTTTATCCAAACACATCGTGACATAAAAATGAGTCATGATTCTAAAAATTTACATCCTTGTACAATAAACTAGTAACGTTTTGTAGGCAAAAGCCTGTCACGCCGGATAGTCTGTCAGATATGGATGAAATTTGGTACAGAGATTGTTGAGGCAACTATTTATCCCGAAAACACATCTGGCTTATTATTTTTCTTTATGGATTCCAGGTGACTTTTGTCACAGCGGACTGTCAAGAAGCGGCATAAAACTCTTCCCGGACAGTCACGGGGGGGGGGGGGGGAGTTAGAGTATAATCATTATTTGTTAAGGTAACGTAAGGGAGCACTAAGAAAATATTTTTGAAAATTTACCCCTTGAATGGGTAAAACGGGGTTACAAAGTTAGTATGAAACCTCAAAGTTAGTTAATTAAATGTAGTTCAGTATAAAGGTTTTTCGTTGCAAGTTATGAAAACCGTGTTAAATATTTTTTCTAAAATCCCTACATCCCTTAATAGGATAAAAAGGGGTGCAAATTTAGTATGTAAGTTTTATAACATAACGCGGAATCACCTCTGGGCGCTGCTAGTCTTTCAATAATTTGTGTGACCACCGTTATGTCGTCCCATCACCAAACCCACCATATAATTGATGGTGTTTATTAAAAAGTGTTACTCCATTACCAGCTGTATCATAATTATGTTGGTACCGTTATTTGATAGTATTCTATATGAAAGCAATCGTAGGTACATACAATTTTAGTTGGTCAATTTTTTTCGTAATAAACATCTGTATGTATAATAAATTAGGTTTCTTGATTAGACATCGATTTCTTTTTTACTTTGAGCATAGAATTTTATACATAGAAAATGCTGAATATATGTTAGAAATTTAAGATTATATTTACTAGAAAAAAATCTTGTTTTCGATGTCAGATGGGACTCGAACCTGCGGTTTTCCCATGTCTACTACCGTTGTACCCATGTCTACTACCACCATAACGGTATACAGCAGACAAGCTTACAGCCTGCTTGCTGGAAAGCGTCACGGCAGCCTACAGACGCTAGTATTATCACGAGAATATCACTAGGATTGCCAACAAGATACAAGTCTTGAAGATATTATGTCACATTATCCATTTATATCACCATTCTTACCCTTGAAACCGATATCATCATCAACGTCATCATTGCAGCTATAAAACGTACACTGCTGATGCAGGTCTCCCCATAAAGGTGGAATTTTGCCCTTAATTGACTTGCCCGTGAGTAATGCTGCTGCCCATCCCGCCCAATTGCATTTAAGCTACACTGTTTCTGTCAGTTCTGGTACTTCAGTCGCCTCTTACGACACCTGGTACAGGAGGAGGTACTATTCTAGTCAGCCTCACGGCTGTAGTTAGTATAAAAAACAAATAAATTAAATAGTAAAACAACAGTAACCCTAGTTAAATTTACGCAATCGAACCCGGAACTACGAGGTGAAGAGACGAGCAATCGGGTCAAATCATTACATACATACATCAGTTACCCAACTGTAGCTGAACTTTAAGTCAATTGGGTGTCATTTCATAATAACACGTAATATCATATCGTTACATCTTCAGACGTATGTTAAATAGATTTTAATGCTCTTTTGTGTTTAAAAATAACTGAAATTAAAGATAACATTTACAAGAAAAACAATTAACTTGTCTCAGGTATTGGATGAGATTTGAACCTGTACCTTTACCTATCCGGAAGACTGCACTGCTATTGTACTGCAGACTTTTCCTAATGCTCTTCTATATCGATACCATACTTTTATGAGTTACCTATTTGGATGGTGTTATGCATAGACAATTGATTTTTTTTAATAAAATAAAAGCTAAACATTACGCATTCATTGTTCATAATAAAACCACATTGTAACAACTTTTAAAAGTTACTGGCATGATGACGCGAGGTATTCGAAACGTCGAACACAAAATTCAAAAATTAAATACAACCGTTAAGAATTAGTTCCGTTACGCAAAAATTCAAATCCAAGTAAGAATCAATGAAAACGGAAACAGTTTATGTGGATGGTTTTTGTCCACCAATGGAAGTCCAACGACTGATATAGTGAAGGTAAATAATGATAACGTAACCATATTCCCGACACAGCTATAAATCAATGACATGTATATTGATACAGAATAGTATAGTTATTCTGAGATTTATGTTTGCTGAAGAATAACTCGAAGTTTCTGATTGGTCAATAAATTTTATTTCACTGCGTCAACCAACTGCAGCAATATCACAAGGGTATCACTAACGCGTGAGGTACCGGCAGAGTAGATCAGGTGTCGTATAAGGCAACTGAGGTACCAGAATCGGCAGACAGTGATATATCCATCCAAATCAGCGTAATTCAAATGCACAGGGCGGGGGTGGACAACAACATCCCCATCGCGGTCTGTGATTACGCAACACGCTTGCCTAGCGCAGCAATGATAGGCAAAACTTTCCGTTTCTTCGGGAGGCCTATGCCGAGCAGTGGATTTCCGATGCCTGATATGATGCCTCTAACAGCCTTTAAATTGATTCTACGAACACTGTTATTTGGCAGTAGAAATAGGTCAGAGTGAGGTACCATGTAGACAACATTTGTTTGCGGTATACCTCAATAAATGTAAACATCTCAAGGAAGTCCATTAAAACATATCTTATGCAAACCTCTTAAAGTGTCAATACAACACAAAAGAAAAAGTGACAATCCTATCTTTTAAATAAATCTCTGTGTTAACATATTGACTAATTTTTGCCTTAGGCATTTCAACTTTATCTGTGTCGAATCTGTATGGACATGCAATAATTTGCCAAGAAATAAGTACTGTATTGCCTTCTGCTATAAATAAGTAATGTATATAATAAAATTTAAGTGTCTGTCCGTTACTTTAAACAGCTTTTTATAATACTTTCCTAATTTAATTTGATTACAATTTTTTATGAGTAAAAAATAACTTAGGTCGCGATTATTTTACATTAATTTATATATATTTAATTATATATATATATATATATATATATATATAAATATATATTTCTATAGATATATATATTAATTTCTAATATCTAAATACATATTTAACACACCGGCACACCACAAACGCAAGTATTTATTATATAAATGTTTTTCCAATGTGGGTAAGGAACCTACGACTCTTGGCGCGGAAAATAGGATCACTACCATCTACGCTATCAAGTCCATATAATAAATTAATACATTATAAACGTAAATTTTTTGGGAGTCTATGTATATTAATTACTTTTTCACGCGGTATCGGCTAAACGGCACTGGATTGAATTTTGTACAAAGATAGCTCATAGTCTATAATAGTACAGAAACTACTTTTTATTTTGGGGAACGTACAAAACTGGTCAATACTGGTTTATTCCCTCAACCGGATATATCCCCAAAAGGAATGTTAGTTAACCTATGTGGAACCGGGTTTCTTTTAACCCTGATAATAGAGTTCCCCAGGGACGCAATATAAATATAATATTCTTTAGTTTAGTACTTAAACATTCTGATCTAAAAGTACTAAAAGCCTGTCGACCGGTGACATTTTGCTGACCGCTGGAGATGATGCAACGATTGCCACACGGTTCACAGAAGCTAACAAACTTGCCTTTACCCTGAGCAAATATTTATATGATGACATTTGTGTTTGTTCTGTGTCTGGGTGTTAAATATACGTATTAAAGTAGTATATTTGTGATTCCTCTGTTGTCTGGCGTCCGTAACACAAGTGCTTTAAGCGACTTACCAAGGTGTCAGGTCAATGTATGAGATGTTGTGGGAATTTATTATTTATTATGTTTTTAATTTAACCTTAGTCACCTTTTACAACATCTGGTACAGGGAAAGGTACTATTCTCTGCCGGCACCTCACGGCTTCGTATTCATATCCTATTAATAATAATAAAGGCAAATGTTTCATTTATAAATTAACATTTGTTTCTATTTCACAGTGGAATAGATCTGGATAATATTTGGGATGAAGTGCCTTTAATGTCATCGTCATATCAGCTGCAAAATGCCCACTGCTGGACACAGGCATCTCCAGGTGATTTCCGATACCGGTTGCATGCGGCCTACGTCCAGCACGATCCTGCGGTTTTAGTCAGATCGTCTGTCTATCTTGTAGGTGGACCAGTACATGGTCTCCAATCCAGAACCACCATTGTCCATCGATTGTGCGTGCTAAGTGCCCTGCCGACTGCTACATCCGCCAGACTATGTCGATAACTTGAGTTCTTTCACGGATCTCCTCATTTCTGATTCGAAAGAGACACTGAGATTTATCTGACATCATTGCTCTGTCCAATAAAAGTAGAGGGAGAAAGTGACGACATCAAATTGAATGGAAACAAATATCATCAAAGAAAATATATCATCGCGAAAAACAATAATCATTAGTCGTACAAACGTAATCGATATGATTACACAATCGATAATCGTTTTGCAGCAAATTTGTTCTTAATCGATCCCTAATGTGGTGGTTCAACACGTATTTGTACATTCTTGCCTATCATTAGAGGTGAGGATTTTTTATTACGCAATTTGAGGGCATAGACCGCAAAATTGTATGTATTAATCGAAACATAACTTTAGCGAATAATCTTTCATCTATCGTGAATGCATCTACAATTTCTTCTATAATAACAAATTCTGTGTTCACAATATGGCGTTATAGCTTAACTATCAATTATCTAAAATTATATCACATTATAACTAAAGGATCAAATAATCATATTGCCAATAAATTACTTATAATTTTTTTCAATAGCATAATAGTTTTTTATTACCCGGTGTCGTAAGAGGCGACTAAGGTACCAGAACCGACAGATGGCGGTATATGTATTCGAGACAATGTAGCTCAAACGCACAGTGTGGGGATGGGCAGCAGCATCCCCGTCGCGGAAATTGCACTCTGCTATTGCCTAACGCGGTAATTAGCAGTGGATTTCCAATGGCCGTTACGATTTTATGCATAACAATACCAGAATTCTATTTAAAACAATTTTGTCCTAGAAAAGGATTTAACTCGTCTCAGATTCTAGATAAGACGAACCAATATCCTTTCATATCCGGAAATCTTTTAATAAGAATCAAGATTTAATCTTCTGGTCAGATACTATTATTTAAAAAATAAAGCTTTAATGAAAACTTCACGAGAGGTAGACAAGACAAAGACAAAGGTCGTCAGCGTTGCTACCTCACTCTAACCTTTTAGTACCGCCAAGCAACAGTGCATTGCTGTATACCGGTTTGAAGGGTGAAATTACTCTGTAATATAACATAATATCTTCAAGTCACAAGGTTGCAGACGCCCTAGAGATACCTCTTTTTTTTAAATCCCGATTTAAATTTGTAATGTAAAATCAAATATGGCTTCTGTTACAAAACAATGACAATTTCGTAAGCGACCTTCACACGCTTATAAATATAAAGAATGAGTTTTAAGTAAAAACCCACAGACGAATAAATTTATATATATTATTGACTAATAATAACGCAAAAGGAAATGTCTGTCTGTCACGAATATACGGTTAAATAACAAGCAACTATACCAGTAATCGATGAAGTTGTATACTAAGAGGAATTAACGTTTAATCTATCCTAATAAACCGATAGTTCAATTTGAAAAGTTCTTTCGGTTTTCGTTAGTCCAATTATCAAGGAAAGCCATAAGCTATATAATATTACGCTAGGATTAATACTAGCTTAGCATAAATGACGCTAGGCTTATTCTATAACTTAACGCGGGTAAAACCGCACGCACTGCCAGAAAACTTATAAAAATGTTATAAAATATAAAATAAGAATGCAAATCTAAGTATAAAAACTTTTATAATTACTCTTTGTTAAAATTCTCATTTGAATAAAATCTTTTTAGAATTGTAAGTGCCTTCTTGCAAACCAGAGTGTTAACTTATATTCATTTTTGTATGACTACGTCAGGTGCATTCTGAAGCGTATTTAGTACCCAAAGGTTACATTGAAAGTACACATTAATTTATAATTTTTACTATACATACATACTTTGTAGGTACAGAAATTATTGACATAATATTTTAGCCATAGCTAGCGACTCGCCCCGGCTTCGCATGAGGATAAAAAATGGTTGTGACTTGTCTCTGAGTGATAGGCCATCAATCAGTATATATCAACTGTAGTAATTTTTTTAAGGTGATCATATATATAATGACTATAATATACTTGCATTACATTATTTTGATGTATCCCGTCGGGTTTAGCCAGCGTTTGCAATGTTATCGTAAAATATAATAACAAATGTGTTTATCTATGAAATTACATTTGAAACTTTCAAAATTGTATTACTATACATGACAGTATTTCTCTACTATATTATGCATCTGTTTTATATTTTAATCTTTCTCTTGAATCACTCTATTTATTATAAAAAAAACTATATTAAAATCCGTTGGGTAGTTTTTAAGATCTAAGCATACACAGACAGACAGCGGAAAGCGACTTTCTTTTATACTATGTTGTGATGTCTGACTGTACCAGGTATCTTAAGAGAGACAGATGCCAGTACATCCACCTGAAACAGCTTAGCTCAAATGCAATAGGGCGAAAATGGGCAGCAGCATTCACGTGATTGCCATCATGCCTGCCCAACGCGGTAGTTACAGGCATTACTCCCCCTTCCTTGGTAGGTATGGTGGGTAGGCCTATCCACCAATGAACGTTCTACTGCTGCTATAATGTTGATGATAATGAATGTCTTAGTTACCCCGTGATGATTATCTCTTATATGTCTATTGCTATCAGTTGCTATTGGCAGTTCAATAAATTGATGCCTCATTCGAGCCCTCATTTTGTGACATATTTTTTGTAATCAGTTTCCTCGAAAATTGCTATTTTTATTAGCTCGAAATTTCTAAGTTAATTGAAAAAAGTCGATCAAATTTAACGTAACACATTTCACAAATTAGCTCATGGCGTAGTGTTTAAAATGCCCACTGTACAATCGTCAGAGTTAAGCAACTTTCTTATCGGGATGGGTGACCCAAATTCGATTATCACGATTAGGTCCTGACTGTATTTGCCATCGCCATGGATGGCTTGCGTGGTAGACTTTGGATCATAGCCCATGTGCTCCTCTGGTATGGATATAAATAATGCTGGACCCAATGGCGTATCCGGCTATGACACCCACCCAGAACAAACATTTATATTATGAATAATTACGTTTGTTCTGTGTCTGGGTGTTTATTATTTATTTAAGTGTTTTATTTGTAATTACACTGCTGTCTGATGTTCGTAACACATGTGCTTTAAGTGCTCTAAACTCCTCGGGGTCAGGTTAATGTGTGAGATGTTGTGTTATGTATATGATTGCACAAATACCTTTGGGCAAATTGTTACTGAGTTAATCATTATCTCAGAATCATCTGGAAACTTTCACGTATCCTTGACATTAATGTGTGTAACATTGTCTTGTGAAAGATATAGTATGTGTTATGTAACGCGTGTTATGGATATTTTAAATTCTAATGAATTTACAACATTTTTTTAGTTTCGTTTAGGGTAAGTTAGGTAACATAGTTACTACACGTCTGATATCTGCGTGAAATAATTATTCCGTTTTTATATCTAATTAGGCTTAGTGATTATCATATTTTTATAAGTCTGTTTCAAAGTTAGAAGATATAAAATAGCAGGTAATAGCTTAGTTTTAAGTATATATAATTTATTGCTACGCACGATTTTATTACAGTCTTAATTTCATAATTACACAATCAATTTTAGATTCAACGTATCTGTGTTATATTAGATATAAATTTCAAGTATATATATTCAGATTTAAAGTGACTTTCTTTATCTGTTCAACAAAATTAGAGTAAAGCAATAACTTAACAGAAGTTAATCTTATTTACCAGCGAGTTAGTACCGCGTTGATATCTTTCGTATAGAGAGCTTTTACGTTCACCGTCCATAGCAATTTACCTACTTAAATAACCAGTTTTATACATTACAATTATAAAGAGACGTAAACCAGAAATACCTTGTGACATTATTTAAATTTAAAAGTGATAGGTATTGACATTTAAAAAAAATATCCGACTTACCTTGACATGTCACTAGAGCACCGCTTAATAACACCGCAAGAAACACAAAGCTCCATCTGGCACAGTTTTTACCCCCCATTTTCCTTGCACACCCGTTCAATCTTGGCTGTAGCATAATTTTTCACTTTGCACTAAATTTTCATAGTACTGGAGACTCCAAAAAAAAAGTTTGTCGCCTTCTTTTTCACTGCACTACAGATTCGATATTTGAAAAGTGAACGAATCGATTAAGGAGGATGGAGTTGATTGTTTAAAAAAAAAAGTGAAATGTCAAAATTTGAAAATGGAACGTCGGGGCATTGCGCGGTTCGCTCGGTACCGTTCGGTATTCAAATGATTACAAGATGTCTGCGGTGCGCGGTGAGGCGCAGTCGGCGGTGGACTGAGAGGGCCGCTGCCGCAACCAGCCGTCGGTGCTCTCTCGCCCTCTTACCTTCGAGACAGGTGCGGAGAACATTTTTGGTTTTCTTTAATCTCCATTTAATAATAATGCTTTATTAATCTACTGCGAAAGTAACAAAAACTAATTACACAAATAAAAACAAAAGAAAAACCACAATAGATTACACTGATAGGCTACAACGACGGCAGCCGTACTAATAAAATAAACTGTGTTACAGCTGTCACTGTCGACTTTCAACTGGAGCTACCAATCAAAATCTGGATAGGCTCTTGCTGCAAGAAGATTGGCTAGTAAAACTGATGTCTACCATAATAAAGGCACCAACTTGTCCTTTAACTTGAAGTATTGGAGGCATCGACAGACGCCTTGGCCAGCTTCGCTTCCCGCACTATGCAAACTCAATGTCGTTCTTAATGTTCTTTTTTTTCTGAGAATTATCGCCATCTCTATAATACATATATAATAAGAAAATGACAAGTTTGTTAAAAATGCAATAAAAAGTCTAATACTCTGTGAGTACTTAAGCCGTGAGGTACCGGCAGAGTAGAATAGTACCTTCCCCTGTACCAGGTGTCGTAAGAGGCGACTAAGTTACCAAAACCGACAGATGGCGGTATATCCAAAATATTGTAGCTGAAATGCACAGAGCGGGGGTGGGCAGCAGCATTTCCGTTGCGAAAGTTGCGCTCTACGATTGCCAACACGCTTGCCCAGCGCGGCAATCATGGGTAAACTAGTTTTATATTCGTGTAACAGCGAAATGTTACCTACTTCTGATCGCGGGGCCACCTCACTTTCAAAGTCGGCCGCATCGGCATTTGGTGTCGGCGGCGACTCGCTGCCACGCGCCGACGTGGTTCCGGTTCGATAAGGTACACGCATGGGAGAAGTGATAAGTCGGCCTCATTGGCGCAGTGACCCTAGAAGCGGAAGCCCCAAGTTTGATTCCTGTTCAAGTTTTGTTTTCCAAGGTTGGCTGCAACCTTGAAAAACATAACTTACTGAAAGTTGTTGATCATAGTATAACATTGGTTGTCAAGAAATGTTTATTAATAATTTTTATTTCATGTATTGACCAAATAATAAAAGAATACAAATTAATCAAACGTTATATTAGATTGAAGATCAGCTTGTCTGACTGTTACAACGTACAAACTAACAGACGATAGTATCCTTATCTTGTGCGCCAAAGGTCCTAGGTTCGATCCCCAACCAGGACATTTATATGAAGATTTATCGTGTTTACTCTGCTTGTTACGGTGTTAAAAAAGTTTCATGATAAACATCGTAGCATCCGTAGAACGTCCAGTGCTGGATATAAAAGTGGGAATTTGCCCACTATTGCCGCGCTGGGCAAACATGGAGGTAGTCGCAGAGCATAACTTCGCGACAGGAATGCTGCTGTGCTTTCCCGCCCTGATGCATTTGAGATATATTGCTTTGGATAGATATACCGCCATCAGTCGGTTTCGGTGCCTTAGTCGCCGCATACGACACCTGACACATGGGGAGGCACTATTCTACTCTACCGGTACTACATCACACCACCATATATGGTCCACTGTTGGACATAAGTCTCTCCAAGTAAGACAGAGGAAATTCACCCATAATTGCCGCACTGGGCAAGTGTATTCGCAATTGCAGAATGCAACTTCGCGAAGAGGATGCTGCTGCCCATTCTCACACTGTAGCATTTTAGCTGCAATTTTCGGATGGGTATACCGCCATCTGTCGGTTTTAATCGCATCTCACGACACCTTTTTCGAGGGAAGTACTATTCGGCTCCACCGGTACCCAACGGCAACGGTTCCCCACAAAAAATAATTATCAGATTTAAATATGTAAATTAAGTATTATAAGTATGTAAATTATTTATTTAATTAATCTCCAATTCACCTCTTCCCAATTCCTCTTCTTTCCAAGTATTTTGTCTACGATACATTTGGAATACACGAACAATGAATGAATGAATGAATAATTTATATATGAACATGTACACAACTTTAGTTATGTACTAATAATACATAAAATAAATAAACTCTATAAAAATGTCTGCCTATGTTAGGTCATTCTTGAAGTCTCTACGAATCAGTACTTCCAAATGAGAAGATCCGTAAATGAACGAAAGTTACTGATGGAAACCCGACAAATTAGTAAGTTTAAGTGACAATAGATGGTACCATCGGTAACAACGAATGGTTACCGACATACCCTCAAGTGCAGCGTAGGACGTTGACTCACTAGGTACTCTCACCTATTACTACCGCCATACAGCAGGGAGCAAAGGAGAGAGACAGAGAAATTACTGGGTAATGTGACTTAATATCTTCAAGTCACAAGGTTGGCAATGCGCTTGTGATATCCTTGCGGTAATAATAATAATAATAACTTTATTCAACAACAAAAGGAAACTTTAAACTAAAATACATTTTGATACTTAGGTACCTAAACTAGGTCTAGCCTGTTCTTATAGGCACCTATGCTCTGTAGTGTGCATGTAGGTGTGGATGTGTGTGTATATGGTCTAATGTAATACAAGGTTTGTTAATACAACACATTATTTACGTACACATTACATAGATACAGAATATGAAGCTAAGCTAGTATATACAGTATACACAAACAATAATAGTAATAATAAATATAGTCCAGTCTAGCATAATATTGTTAGCAATTCCTCTGTCTTGTTGTAGTCCAATGTCAAAAGCCATGCCCTTACTGTTGTTTTGCAAGTGTATTTATTTATGTCATGAATAGGTATCTATTTTTTGGTTAATTTTATTATAAATAATTGGTCCTGTAAAATTTAGAAATCGCTGTGCGAACCGTGTACGACATGGCTGATGTATATTTTGGAAATCCACACCTTCGTCTACTATGAGTTAGTTTATTTTCAGGTTTACATAGTTTATGCTGTTTGAGAATAAGTTCTTGGTAGTACAATTGTCTCACTGTTAAAACTTTGCTATGTATATAGAGTTTTGAGGTAGGGTATTTAAAGGGTAGAATGTACATAACTTTAAGCACTGATCTCTGTGCCCTTTCTAGCGGTAACATATTCGTTTTAGTAGCACCCCTCCAAATAGTAATATAGTACGATAAGAGAGACTGACATAGAGTTACGTATAATGTTTTCAAATTTTTGTCTGTAGCAATAGGTCTTATATTTTTAAAAACAGCAGTTAATTTCCGAATTCTTTGCGTTAAAATACTTATGTGAGAAATAAAAGTTAATAAGGAATCTAATGTTATGCCAAGATATTTATATGTTGAAACATTTTTTAATTTTAGACAATCACAAGTACTATTTTTAAATTTATAATTTATCCGGTGGGCGAAGAGATGCAGAGAATTTGTAGGTGGTTGAGTTTTTTTAGTAATCGAAAAAATTCAAAATTTTTATTTTGTCTGCATTTAAAGTTAGAAGGCTTCCATTTAATATTTGTTGTATGTCAGTAAAGCCAATTTGGGCATTTACAGTGACATCTTTCCAGTCACTACCACTAAACACTAGAGCAGTATCATCTGCAAATGCAATTATTCTACCATTTTTCAGGGTAGTATGAATAATGTCGTTAATGTAGATGATAAATAACGTAGGTCCCAACACACTCCCTTGAGGCACTCCATATTTTACTTCAGAGGGTTCGCTAATAAAGCAACTTATTTTAACTGTTTGTTGTCTATGGCTCAGATAACTTTTGAAAAGATTGAGTTGTTGACCCCTTACGCCGATAGATTCAAGTCTCCGAAGCAGAAGAGGAATGAATACGGTATCGAGCGTGTGTATGCTTGAATGTCGAATTAGTCATATAAAAGGTAGATGTATCCTATTGGAGAACTCTCGGGGAGGCCTATGTCAATCAGTGGACCGCATACAACTGACACGATGCCGTCACTTCTTATCGCAGGTTCTATCTAGTTGGGACTCCGGTATCTCTTATTATGTGATGAAATCCATTGGAAGTCCACTGCTGGACATAGGCCTCTCCAAGAGAGGAGGAATTTTGCCCATGATTTCCCTGTTGAGCAAGCGTGTTGGCACTCGCAGAACGCAGCTTTCGCGTCGGGAATGCTGTTGTCCATCCCTGACCTGTGCACTTGAGCTGCATTTCGGATGTATATAACGCCATCGTCACCACACTTGGTGCAGCGGGAGGTACTATTCTACTCTGTCGGTATCTCATTTTATGTAATTAGTTCTTATTTATTGTTGTGTATGGGGCTGAAAAATAGTAAATAATATAAAGTATTTATACTCAATATTTGATCATATTCGTAATTCTGTCATTACCGCATTAATATCTATAATCTAGTATATATAAAAAAGTGCTCTCTTAAAATTTAATTATGCCACAAGCAAATGATTTTTAATATCTAAATAATGTATCACTTCATTAGTAAAAGAATTTTGAAATCGGTCAAATAGTTCTAGAATTCGTTCATTACAATTGTACAATAATTTTAGGAAGAGATCTTTATTACTTTTTTTAGATTATGAAATAGCGTACGTTATTTTATGAAGACGTGGAACAATATTTGTATTTGTTTTATTTACTGATCAAATCAATCAATATCAAATCAATGTATGAGATGTTGTGTGAATTTATTTTTTAAGGTTTGAGTACTATTATTGAAATCTGTGGCTTGTTCACGTGTAAGCACTGGTTGGAACCAAATAGTATTGTTTATGACGATTTATTATTTGAAATTTCGTGAAAGGTTCGTATTTGCACTAGGCTTGTAAGCGATTTGGGTATGCTGTGAGCTACAAGTAATAATAATACTTTTGAAATATATCATACGTTGACATCAGACAAAAGAGGAATCACAAATATAATACTTAAATACATAGATCCAACACCTAGACACAAGCACAAATATCATCATATAAATATTAGTGGGTGGGGATCGAACCCACGACCACTGGCGCCTAAGGCAGGATCACTACCATTTGCGTGGCGCAAGTCCATCAAAACCCCTCAAAAAAGGCCAGTATTCCGATAAGTAAATACAAGTTAAACAAAAATAGAAGTTCTATCAATTCAAACTACGTCACTTCGAATTTAATGAGAACGAATTAGTGAAAAATAGTTGTACACTATGTAATTAAATATCAATTAATATTATTTTATTTGAAAATCTTTGACTTCCATAGTCGACGGGGGTCGCATCGGAGTTTGTCACGTGATTCGATGTCGGATTGACGTTTACATTTATTTGTGTTTGATATCACAAAATCTTAAAATTAAAGATATAATTGAAGAGGCGATGTAAGTGAGCTTTCAATGTCGTTTCTATGTATTTTCAGGTACGATAGATGTAATATTATAATCATTGTAAAAGCCTTAAAGTAATGCTGCATATCCATCCTGTTGCATTTGAGGAGAAACTATTAGTGGTGTATTTCGAAAATCCTCAATATGATAATCAATCATAGTTATTATTCGAATTGTCCAATTTTGACAATATTTTCTTTATTTGCCTCTCAGAAATACGATAAGAAATCTTTATATTACCTACATTGGCAAACAAACATACTCTTGTGTTGGTAATTGTCTCTATGTACGCTTATTTCTAAAGCACATTATAGTGTTAAGGATTAAATTAATAATGAAACTACATGGGATTGAATTGCTCTAACCTAGATTTAGGACAACGGCTTGTTAGCGCCTACGCCGGTGGGGATTCCATTAACACTAAGTATTTAGTGATAATGGAACCTTTATCACCAACAGGTTTTTTTGCAGATTCCTTTCTGGTGGCTCGTGTATTGAACTTGCATTCAACTTAGTTTAAAACCCGTCTGGTGCCGGCAGACGGCAAGGTGAGGATAAGGACGGACTAATTTATATGTTAGGTTACTCTTATAATCCTGTGGGGTCAAGGTCATCAGTATTATAAATATAATACAACATTAAGTACCTGATATTACTGAATGAAATTGTTTTATATATTATTTTTGACTTTTCGAAATAATGTTAAATAAAATATATGAAGACAACATATTGTGATTTGATATACATGTATAATAATAGGTTATAAGACTAATATATACTAAAGCAGCACCATGCGGTTTCACCATTAAGTAACTTATATACTAATTTCTACCCCTTTAAGAGATGATTTTTATAAAAATATTTTACACGTGTTTCACGACTTTCAATGAAGGACCTTTATAATTTTATTCGAATAACTAAAAAAAAATTTTCATGCTAACTTTGCACCCTTGTTTTACCACAGAGAAGACCCCTAAAAAGAAGTATTTTCAAAAATTTTAAAGAGGCCTTTTCTTGTGCTCCCTTCCGTTATAAAAGGAACTTCTGTGCGAAATAGCAACTTTCGAATTTTATCCATTACATTATTATGACAGTCAGCCAGTCTACTTCTTCTTTTAAATATACAGATTACAGGATATCACGTCACTGCCCAATCATGTCACTACTGGCAGTAGTCATCGTCATCCTAGTAAAAATAGGACGTTCACTGCTGGACATTGGCCTTCCCGAGAATGGTTAAAATTGTACGTAATTGCCGCACTGGACGAGCGTGATGACCAACGCAGAACTTAGCTCCACGACAGGAATGCAGCTATTTGCAGCTATTAATCTGTTCTCTGTCTTGCATTTGAACTACGCTCTTTAGGAAGAATATATTGGCATCAGTCGGCTCTTACACCTGTGCTAGTACAGTGGGAGGTACTGGTAGGTAGGTATCTTTAATCAGAAACAAAAATCTTGACATTGTTCTTTGGCTTAAAAAATATTGGACGACTTTAGAGACAGATTATAGGAATATATTAATAAATTTACATAAGAAAGACCCCCAAATGTCGTCTATATTGGTTCCTCACTCTCGCTTATATCTGCCGCGAAATAGCAGTATTCGCATACTTATCTTGGGTTCGAAGGCTGAAAGAGGCATAGAAATTACGGGGTAACATAATACGTTCAAGTCACAAGTTTGGCAACGCTCAAGTGATATTACGAACGATAGGCTAATGCCTCCCTATTACGCGGACTGCATGCGAATTTGTCGAACTTTTCTAATAAAAAAAATCTGCTTTAATTTCTACTCATCATACCAGCCATTAAAAGTCCACTGTTGGACATAGGGCTCCCCAAGAAAGGGGGTGTGTTGCCCCCAATTGCCGCGCTGCGCAAGCGTGTTGGCAATCGCAGAGCGCAGCTTTCGCGACGAGAATGCTGCTGCCTATTCCCGCCCTGTACATTTGAGCTGACTTTTTTGCATGGATATACCGCAATCTGTCGGTTCTGGTACCTTAGTCGCCTCTTACGACACACCTGGTATAGGAGGAGGTACTATTTTACTCTAGCGGTAACCCACGGCTATTTGCAACTTAAAAAAAATTCTACCTAAAGTTTATAAATGCGCCTTCAACACAAAATATACTTTTCTTCGGATTGGTATCGCTTGCTTTAGTATAACTGATAATTAATACAATAAGTAAAGTTATATATAAAAATTACTTGTCATGATGTTTGTCCAGGATTAACCTTCAAAGTACTGTACCGATTTTAATATTTTGTTTGATTACTCTGGACTTTGCTTCAATTTGAAAGATTGGAAAGCTGGTATCTCAATTTATAGTCCCAATGTTTTTTATTGGCAAACAGGTATAAAGTAACTTCGCCGTCGCGAAAGCTGCGCTCTGTGATTGCCAACACGCTTGCCCAGCGCGGCAATTACGGGCAACATTTCCCGTTTCTTGGGGTGGCCGATGTCCAACAGTGGACTTTTAATGGCTGGTATGATGATAATGAATATCCGTTATTTTGGAAACGTCCAAAATGGGACAAAATTCCAAGAATAAATACACAGATAAATAGAGGTGCACTTCTAAAAAAGGTCGCCTTTCAGCACTCACATATTTCTACCGCCAAATAGCAGTGTTGGCATTGTTGTGTTCCAGTATAAAGAGTGGGAGAGGCAGTGAAATTATTGGGTAAATATGTCATTGTATTTTTAGTTTACAAGGTTGGCGACTGACTAGTGATAATTTATTTAACGGCACAAGTGTCTATAGGCTGTGATCGCGTTTACCATCAAACGGACTGTGTGCTTATTTGCTCACTTTATAACATAAATAAAAATAAAACAAGAATTAAGCTTCAATCTATGTTTTTGCTTATCCGTAGCTATTAAAGCTTGAAGTAACACCTAGACCAAGAATAACTTTATTATCGGACACCGACTTTTCCGTGTCAGACTCTTGTTTTATAGAACGACGACATTAAACTCGACTTTAAATTTTGCTCCCCGAATAATACTTAGAATTAATTTCTAATAAAATCCATTGCAATGTATAGCGTAAAAATTTATGGGTCAACTAATCTTTAATATTTTTAAATATCTATCACAAAAACTTTTGACCTTAATTTATATTTGTTTATTTTTATTAGCACTATAAAAAGTCACTTATGTAAATATATGCTAAATCTTTGCTATGCTTTTAAAAATGCTTTATAATGCTTTTTTTATATAGATATCCGATTTTTTCTTTTTCTTTAAATCAAAAATGTAACTTACAATAAAATATAAAGGCACGACATGTAACCGATAGATTCTATTCTATATCTAAATATAATAATACTTCAAATTATAATAAATTGTACAATTATAATAAATAGCAACGCCATCTATTTGCTACTAACAAAAACATTTAGTCAAAAGCTGAGAATCTTAAGTGACTACATGTAGTTTTTGCTAACTCTACTAGATGACGCTAGCGTAAAACTCGTAGTCGTAGTTTCTTTTATACTACATAGATGGCAATGTAAGTTTTATAAAAAGTGATTTCCGTGAAATCGCAGCGAGAACAGTTTCTCCAGAAAATAAATCCTTAACAAAACACCATTACTATTTTTTTTTATTGATAATACATGCAGTGTGATATATTGTGTCAAGGGTAGTAGTAGGGTTGAATCCCTACCGAGGACAAATATTTATTATAGGATAATTGTGTTTGTTCTGTGTCTGGGTGTAGCAATTATCTATTTGATTATTATATTTCTGATATCTCTGTTGTCTGATGTCCGTAACACATGTCCTTTAAACAACTTAGCTCGTAAACAGGTCAATGAGATGTTATGTGATTTTTTTATGTAGATAACAGTATCATTTTTGCATTTTCTACAATACTATAATAATAGAGGCACTGTTCCTCACCGCCGGTACTGCATGGTATTTTATATAAACTAACATTTATTACATTGCAGTAATATAATAAATTACAGCCTATCTTTCATCATATCAGCCATTGGAAGTCCACTTAGGCATCTCCGAGAAAGGGGAAATTTGCCCATAATTGCCGCACTGGGTAAGAGCTATCGCAGAGCGCAGCTTTCGCGACAGAGATGCTGCCCATCCCCGCCCTGTGCATTTGAGCTACACTGTTTCGGATGGATAAACCGCCATCTGTCTTACTAATACTTGTGTTGCCTTTTACGACAACTGGTACAGGGGGAAGTATTATTCGGCTCTGCCGGTACAATCTAACTTTACCTTTTACAGTTATTCCACGCTGCACAGCAAGCGAGATCCTCTGCATCATAAAAGTTCCAGAGCGGTGGTCCAATCCCTGGTCCACCAAACGCCCTTCCAACTCTCCGATAAAGCAGTATCCCTGTTCATTCCATACTCCAGATATCTAGCGTGCAACCGCGCATCCGGAAATAATTAATATCTGTCGTTGACATATAATATATATACAATTAAATACATATATACATACATCACGCCTGTGTGCTATCGGGGTAGGTAGAGACAATGTATCTCTTAACTTGCTACGATCTTGGCAAACCTCTCTGGCTTCCCTTATTCGCATTAGTATATTCATACACGCTCGTTTGTTCTTGGCCTGGCCCTTCTTTAATAGCTCTTCTACCTGGTTAAAATATGTTCGCCTCTGTCGTCCTATACCAACCCTTCCATTCACTTCCGCTTTATATATTTGTGCAATCATTCGATTTTCATCCATTCTTTTTACATGCCCAAACCATGTTAATATACCTTTCTTTATTGTTGTCACAAAATCATCTTTTAAAACACATTTACATTTACAAGGGTACCACACCTCTTTGAATTAACTTACATAAACTTTGAATGTCATGTTTATTTATATTGAATCAATGGCCTGCAAAATAAGTTTGAAGTTTCTAGCTCTAAAAACAGCAACAACAATGTATACTTTCATACAACTTTTTATCCCCCCTTTCGACCCCTTACAACCCTTGTTTCGAATTGAGAGATGAAAAGATTGTCTGTGCCAAATTTCATAAAAATCGGTTGAGAGGTTTAAGCGGGTAAGCGTACCGGACAGACAGACAGACAGAGGTACTTTCGCATTTATAATATTAGTAGGGATAGAATAGAGGCTTATGAATGGGAATACAACTGCCATGGTAACAAAATGACGGGATAATATATTTACTGGAGTATATAGTTAAGCATATATGTATGACAGAGACACCAATATTTGATAATATAAAATGTTTACTAGCTAGCAGGCAAAAACACATCCGATCTATATTTGACAAAATTTTGCAATCAATATTAACCTCAAACTGGTGACGAAGTTAGTTTTTTTTTTTTTTTTTACAAAATACACGGCGCGTTCGGCTAAACTTTAGAATTAGGTACATATTTAATTGAGGTAAAACTTTAGAATTTGAAGAAAAATGTTTCAATAAATATATTATTACTTTACGACGACAACTTCAACATCATAATACCAGCCATTGGAAGCCCACTGCTGGACATAGGCCTACCCAAAATACTCAAATTCCTGCACTGGGCAAGCGTGTTGGCAACCGCGGAGGTCGCCTTCGCGATGGATGCAGATGATAGTTCTAGATAGATCCTATCTCATGCGCCAAAGGTAGTAGGTTCGATCTCCGCTTAAAAACAATATTTATTCCATGAATATTTGTATATGTTCTTTGTCTGGGCGTTATTTATATGTTTAAGTATGATATTTGTATTTTCTCTATTGTCTGATGTCCGTAACACAAGTGCTTTAAGCTTATTATCTTGGAGTTAGGTCAATGTATATAATGTTGTGTGGATTAAATTCCTCGACGAAAATATCAGTTGCGTAGACGCAAAATGATAATACTATAGTTGGAAAGTCACGATTGATATTTGCCTCGTATTTCACTAACAAGTCTTAGTTATTAGTTAGTTATCAATTACAAAAAGCCCGAACTAACTGAAGTTGCGTCGCCAGCCTCCGGTTAGCCCTTAACCAGGCATGGCATACTGAATATGTTCGCGTATTATCACCCTTATATCCGTGGCAATAAGATTCAGTATCAGATCGGACCGTTTAGCCAGTTTGCCGGTCATTATGCGCGCACGCGATGCGCAGGAGTTGCGTGCGTGGTGCAGTTAACAGCTTTTTTGATTGCCCAGTAAATATCCGCTTACCTGTTTTGATATCTGTGCCTGTATTTACGATGTGATAGTCAATATATACGGGGGCATTAAAAAAATTATTTTAATTAATTTAATCTGGAATCTTTATAAGATCTGGTAAATAGAGGGGAAAAATACACAAACCAGCAACATATGTTTCATACATTACAACATATTCAATTTTTTTAGACCTGTCCGGTAAACAAACACAGGCCGCTCGATAGTAAACGTCACCGCAGGCTATAGATGTAATATTACAAGGATATAACTAGCGTGTTGCCAACTCTGTGGACTGAAAATACTAAGTGACATTTACCTAGTAATTTTTCGGCCTCTCATCCTTTAAACCGGAACACGGCTATAAATGTGAACACTGCTATTTGGCGGTAGAAATAGTTGAGAGTGAGGCACCAATGCATACTTTTGAATGAGGTCCCTCTTTATATAAAAGAAAATGTAAGTCATTCCAGTATTTATTTATTTATTTATTTAACTTTATTGCACAAAATGTTACAAAATGTACAAATGGCGGACTTAATGCCAGTTGGCATTATCTCCCAGTCAACCATTACATGAAACAGTAAATATATATATATATATATATA
>JACJUM010005600.1:7304404-7502322 GCA_020976665.1 Heortia vitessoides | reverse complement strand
ATAGTGGTGCACACAAAATAGATAAACGTGACATACATATTTATATATAAATAAACGCAATAAATACATATGACAGTATGTATGTGTATGTATGTAGAACAAGAGTAATATATATCCAAGATAGCGGCAAATGCAGAAAAGGTAACTTTAAAAAAATGATTTTTTTTAAATAAAAAATTCCCACAACATCTTATTCATTGACCTGACTCCGTGGTAAGTCGCTTAAAGAATTGGCAAGCACCTTTCGGTGAGAGATGCAGTGAATTAACTCGGCATTGTGGCATAAAATCCTCAACTTACAAGGTTGGCAACGCGTTAGTGATATCCTTGTGATATAACGAGCGTCTATAGGCTGCGGTGACGCTTACTATCACGCGGACTGTATGCTTGTTTGTCGACTTGGTGTAATAAAAAAGACAGGTATGTCGGCGCCATCGGATTATTAGCCTACAGCATTACTAGGTACCTTTATCACCACTAGTTATTTTGCCTGTTTTTTTTCTGGTAGCTCGCGTACTCAGCCTAGTTATATATAGTAAACCTAGTTTTGAGTCCTGTTTGATATTTCCCTAGTTTAGTTTTATAGTTTATAGTAGTTACATATAGCGTTTATCTCTTGTAATCCATATTGTACACCTATTTAAATCTTGTAATCAAAATATCAATATGAAATGTAAAAAATTAAATATAGAGCGTTTCAAATAAAAAAAAATTGAAATCACGTAATCCTTACTAATATTATAAATCTAACTAGAACGAAGTCAATCCGTATATCTGTCTGTTACGCAATCACTTCTAAACTACTGAACCGATTTAAATTAAATTTGGTACACAGATAGTCTAAAGCTTATATCTAAGAGTTGTAAGTGGTTGAAAAGGGGGATGAAAAGTTGTATGGAAGTATCGCTATTGCTAGAGCTAGAAGCTTAAAACTTATTATTTAGGCTATCGATTTGTAGATATAAATAAATATAACATTCATAGTTTTTATAAGTTAAAGTAAAAAGGTATAGTGCCTAAAGAAACTACTGCACGCGGACGAAGTCGCGGGCACAGCTAGTATCTGATATATTGAGACTCCAAGATAATAATAATGTACACATATTCACATTTGGAAACCTTTTTACGTCCCACATAAAGATGAAGTACCTCAGTAGAGTAAATTTATACATCTCATACATTGACCTAACTATGAGATAATACTAAAAGACTTAACAACAAGACTTACGCAGATCAGACAACAGAGGAATCACAAATATGTTACTTTAATACATAGTTATTATCAGATACCAAATAAACACAAATGACCATTACATAAATATTTGTCATGTGTGGAGATCGAACCCGCGACCCTTGCCACATAAAATAGATACACTGCGGAATGCGCTATATATCGATGCGAATAGTATAAATGTGTGTGTGTATCTGTTTGTAACAGACAGAGACACATTATTCACAGTTTATGAATGAACCTATTTAATGGAAATTTAGGATAAGCGTAACTTGAATCTTAAGTATTTCACCCCAGCCATGGGGTGGAATAGCACCTCTCTCAGTACCGGGTGCCGTAAGAGGCAGCAGCATTCCTGGCGCGAAACTACGCCTGCCTAGCGCAGCAATTACGGGCAATCCCCCTTTCTTGGAGAGGTCTATTTCCAGCAGTGATTTCAATGGCTAGTATGATGATGATAATGATGAGCAGGCATGGTGGCAATTACAGAACGGGGAATGGTGCAATTCCAGCCCTACTTCGGGTTGATCGGGCCCTACCGCCGTCTAACGGTTCTGGTACCTTAGTCGCCTCTTACGAAACCTAACACAGGTAGAGGTACTATTCAACTGTACCAGTGCCCCAAAATTTCTTTATTATTTCTGGGTCTGAAGGACAATGATGGTGTAAATCCCACTTTATCTTCCATTCATCACTATTTGTATTTTGCTATGACAAACTATTGTTATTGATCACATAATCCACTTCCTATAATCACAAACACTTCCTATAACAAAAAAGGGTTCAAAAATGATAAAAAAAAGGTAGTCGGTTAATCTCGACATTAAAAGGTATGTATATTTGCCGAACAAAATTTTTTTCTTGATGAGAATACGTCTTTCTGCGGGTACCGTGAGGTACCGGCAGAATATAATAGTAACTGCTACTCCACCAGTTGTCGTAGGAGGCCACTGGGGTGTCGGAGCCGCGGTGTATCCATCCGGAACAGTGCAGCTGAAATTCACAGGGCGGGGGTGAGCAGCAGCATCTGTGTCGCGAAAGCTGCGCTCTGCGATTGCCAACACGCTCGTCCAGCGCGGCAAAAATCCTCCTTTTTTAGAGGGGCTTGTGTCCAGGACTACGTTATGGACTTCCAATGGCTGGTATGATGACGTCTTTGATATCGACTACGTAGTATGTAGCAAAGTTTAAAAAATAAATGACAACAAAATCTGAGGTTACAGTTTGGATTTGTAGCTAAATAGCTACAAATGTATTAGTGTTATGTAGTATATATTATGTAGTATAACAACTATTATATACCTATACTCAAAATTAAGTGAGACAGCTAAAGTTTCGTAGAATTATTTGACCGGGAACAAGATACAGGTACGCAAAGCAACAGCTTAACTTACACATATCCGTCAAAATTTGTCAATGAACATCAATCTTTAAGTTCGAATAATTGAGATCCAAATTTATTGTGAAGGTTTAACATATTTGCTTCACTTAATTTGTTGATTTTACCCCATTTTTAACAACTTTTAATTTTGATTGTGGATGAAAATAATTTTTTAATCTACATTCCAGTTTAATAATCTGTCATTGATGGTTGGAAGAGTATTAACTATTGAATCCTAAAAAAATCTCTTTCAAACGGATATACTTAAGAAGTATCCTAGTTTACTCCTTATTTGGCACCTTTTCGTAATACTAGACATTTATCCCCGTTCCTGCAACATTTTTCATTGATACTCAGCTCCTATTTTTATAGCGCTATAGGTAGTACTTTTCTTAATCGGATCACTAGCTTCTGATCATAAACAAACTAACGAACAAATGATTCCGCTTAATAATATTAATATTAAAATATATTAATGAATATAAACAAAATAAACCACTCGAGAAATATAGTATATAGTAGATAAGGTATTAAATATTTACCTGTTTGTTGAAAAGAGTGACTAAAAAGGTAAACCGTTGACATCACATGAAGATAATTTCAACATCAATTTTTTTTGTATTTATAATACTATCCTTATTAATATTATAAATGCGTAAGTATTTTTAAAGTAAATAAATTTACAAAAATGTCATACATTGACCGGACTCCCAATTATTAAGGCTGGAGAAATCACAAATATAATATAACACCCAGACACAGAACAATGCAAATAATGATCATCATCATAGCAGCCTTAAAAATGTCCACTGCTGAACATATGCCTCCCCGTGAAAGGGTGAAAGGAGAGCTTTGCCCATATTTGTCTCGCTGGGCAAACGTTGTGGATGGAAACCGCAGAGCGTAACTTCTCGACGGGGATGTCCATCCACGCACTGTAACATTTCTACTACTCTATTTCGGGTAGATATACTGCCACCAGTCGATTCCGGTACCTCAATCTCCACTTACGACACCTGGTACATAGGGAGATACTATTCTCAGATAGAGATAGAGTCTTCGAGCCCATCAAACCTTTATTATGTTAGTTGCAATTCTTTTTTCTTTATCGGCCTTTAAAAGCCTAGCGTAATCACAAGTGAATCACGAATTCCATACGAGCAAAACCGGTGATTATAACTAGTTAGTACGTATAACGTTTTTAAAATTCGTGTTAATTAAAGTCACACACAAGTCTTTCCGTGTTCACCCGCATACCCTTCACTATAAATCAAGTCCTGCGGGAACCATTATTATCCTTTCCGGGTTCAGATGTAGACTGTGAGCTAATCCAGACTATAATCTATATGTGTGCTAAATTTGATCCAGATCCGCTCGGCCGCACTGGCGTGAAAGAGCAACAAACATCTATACAACACAGGCTTTCACTTTTATTTATTATATGTATTACTAAGGCAAAATACAATGAATTCTACAATTAAAATAGGTTTAATTATATTGAAGTACTCGTTACATACAAACAAATAATTCCTGATTATAGTAACAGGTAGGTACGTATACATAAAATGATTGAGTAATTGCTTAACGACACATCAATTAATTTCGTGTCTAATATTCGTTTTATATTCTAGTTTAATAATGACTTGGTTGTAAATCGAACATGAGGCCTTCCGCGGCTGAGGTAAACTCGTAGCTATTACGCCAACATGTCCAACATCAGTCTCTAATATACGCAGTGTCAACTAGTTCAATATACGTATACATTTAATTTGATTCAAGCTAAGAAAGAGAAACGTCACACTCACACAAAACACATAATACCTATTCATGAATGAATTACATTATGCACTCAAATATAGCAAGTTTACAAACTGTACCACTAATAAGCAGATAAGTACTTAGTAGACAGTCATTCATTCACTAGTCCGGTAATTGCCGCCACTACCAATGATGCCAAAACAACAAAACGAATCACGAAAAACAAACTATCAACTATTATAATTTTATACCGCTAAGGGTGTAAAAAAAAGATTCCTTCCGCAAAGAATTTAGGAAAGTCGCTAAGACGAAATCGGACTTGGTTGTTATAAATTTTGTATAAGATAACAATTACTTATGTGTGGGTGTGTGGTGCGCTGACGAGTATAGTTACGGGCACGCAATAACGCTAACAAGCGTGCGAGCGAGAGCCGCATATCTTGATAGCGCGCTGTCCCGCTCGCCAATATGGCGTTCTGACTCTGGCGCAGGCTCGAATCGTATCGCCTGCCCACTCAAGGTTCGCTGACTGGCGTTCTTTTGTTTTTAATGTTGCCATTATTAGAATATTCCTTGATTATGGGTATAGCGCGCTCTTAAATTATTACTGTATAATAATGGGATAGGTTAAATTTATTAATTGTTTTGTTCATGTTTATTTAATAAAAAAATTATATTTATAATGAGGCTAAAATATGACAAATAACTAATACTGAACTCATATTTTGTTACTTGATATATTGACCTTGACTTATTATTAAATGAACAATTTAAATTTTTTAATTAAAAAAAACTTTTGAAAATGTACAACGTTTTAATTACTACCGAAAGGCAAAACAATTGCGCGTTGTACAGCAACTGAACCATAAAATTAAAAAAATTAAAGTTTTTAAGAAGTAAGGTCAATAAGAAATAATTTATTATTTTATACAAAGTAAGTATGTAATAAATAAAATGAATAAGTTAAAGTTTAAAATAACTAAAGAAATATATTTTTTATCTATAAATATTTCAAACTTTTTATTATTTACTTTATAGCTATATTGTAATACCATTGCTGGTCCATTAGTTTTGTAAGAAAGATAAATATTAACTTTTTTTATTTAAATGTACCTATACAATTGTAGGATATTACAATTTTATATTAAATTTCTTATGCCTATAACACCTTTGTGTTTCCTACAACACGAAAGAAGTCGTTTTCTCCGAGTGGAGATTTAGCCCCGCCTCCTTGGAACCCCGAACCGCAGACGAAAACAGCGTCAAGCCGAGGACCTGCTCAAACCCAACGTCTGCATACCGATCGACGGTTTTTTATACGCGCCCGTCCGTACACGTAATCTGCGCCAGTGTGCGAGCGCCCGCTCTGTGTGCGCGTCGCTCGTTCTCTCGACCTATTGTTGTGTGCAGTATACTCGCGAGCTCCAATCTAGCGGCTCGTCCCGCGCGAAACGTATTTGCCGGCATAAACAAAATAGTGACCAGTGTATCCAACGCGCACCGCGAGTGCAACAAGCTACGACAGTGTGTGATAACGAATATCTAGCGTGACCGTGTGGTGATAATCGTGGTGTTTCGCCGTATTGTGGTGGAGAACGCCATGCCAGTCGTGTTTAGGTATGTTCAGATTAATTATGGGCCATCAGTGAGGTCGGTGGCCGATGATTTCGCTACTCAGATCGGAGTTTGTGTATTTTTGTAATCGACGACAGCGGTTACGCGCCGGGTGTTGTTTCAACTTATTGCAAGATTGCTTGAAGAATCTGCACTCGTGTATTTGTCGTACTTTATTGTTATCGACTGGTAGGAAAGTGTGTTGAGCGATTTATAAAGTAATATTATCACTATCGGTGACGTTGAAGTAGTAATAAATTATGAAATACAATGCAACTACTCTGAGACGTTCGCTTCATTCTTATAACGAGAATATATCTCAGTAGGTATTTCCACATGGCTTAAAATGCTTCTTAAGATAACACCAATGCATAAGTGTATGTTTTAAAATATTGTAAAAGAAATCGGATACTTTTTAAGTTAACTTCTTAACGACCGAGTGAATTCACCCGACTTATAATATCAACTACTCATAGGCTGATGAATAACAACATAAAGTAATACTATCACTAGCCTCAAAATAAACTCGTGCTTACAAATCTAAATGATGATTCGTTTAAAAATGACCTGCGGTTGTCGCGAAGACTTGAAGGAAATAAAATCCAGCGCTTCACAAAATTAAATGGAGGCGTAAGTACGTAATAATATGATAACAAAAAAATCCGAATTTGTTATAGTATTTCTGTATTACTTATTTAAATTGAGGAATTTTTTTTGGTAACATCGTCGGCATCCTGTTAAATCCATTACAGCATCCATTTTTAAATATTAAACACTTGAATATAAAATATGTACCAAACTCAAAGGTTTGTTATGACTTTTTTCGTTTTTCAAACCCGCATATAAAGATAAGTGATATAAATTATAACAACTGCTGAAAATACACTACAAATACGTAAGAACATGATTAAAATCAATTACAGTAATTTTATCAATATGGATACAATTGAAATTATATTTAGAATAAACGATATGTGGTTTGATAAATGATTATTTATGTATGTCTAAACTCTAAAGATATGATAAATGTAGAGTTCTAGACATCCTAGCGGTTATTTATACATTTAGAAATCTTAGTAGGTACATAGCTATAGTGAAAAGTTCCAATTTCGGTTGGTACATCTAATCGTGTGTGAATTCAGCGCCGTTTCACTATAACTCTTTCATAAAAATTTTAATTAACCGATGTCCAGTGAAATAATTGAAATGTTCACCGTTGAACATTAAAACGATGGGACAAAGTTGATAATTGTAATGCCATTTATTTTTTTACTCGACCCCAGTAAATAATACTATTTGCCCCATAAAATGTGCTCAACGCACCTGCTTTGTGAAAAAGCCGGGTTGGCTTAACTAACTAATGGTATTTCATTACTATATTGTAATGATATGTTAAGCATTATTAGGACCGATATAATTTATTGCGTTATTCCACATAAAACATATTATAAACGCGAATGTTTGTAAAGATGGATGTCTGTTACTCACTTACGTAAAAACTAGCCAATGTACTTATTTTATTGAAACTGTAAAATAAAATAACAACGCGCTTCCATCAGAATAACATATTATAACATAAAAGAAAAAAAAATATATTTATATATATTTTTTTTTATATATTATTATTTTATATAAAATTTATAAAAATTTATGCAAATGTCACGTGTGTCTAGGAACTTAACGAAACGAAACGGAACTTAAAAAGCCAAGTAGGATTGTTACAAGTTGTTTTTATGGTTTTGTGTAATTTATGTCAATGAATATGTGATTTTTGAAGACTCTTAAATTGTTATTACTCGTCAATAGTGTACTTCTAGGCCCTAATTGCCTATTTTCATTGAAAGTGTAACACATTTGTAGGTATCTAATTAATACGCTAATATATATTAATGGACAAGCAAAAACTTTTTTATATCTACCTCGTTCGGAAAAGGGTTACTTTACACGATTTCTTTTTCTTGTTCGGACGAAATCTCTTGCTACGGCCATTTCTCAATAAGGTGACCGTCGCTGGCGAAAAAAAGGAATATTTATATCCCCTTTATTCTTTTTTAAGAAAAAATATTTTATTTCGAATAGGTATCCTTTTCTTTTTTTTACGGCGCGCAGTAAACCGCGACAGACGGGGTCACCGAGTGACCATTTTGAAAACCGATTTTTGTATGGCATTTTTACGGAGCGATTTCATGGTTAGAAATATATTCCCCGAGTGTGCTGTTGTTAAAAAGAATATAGAGAACAGTTTGATTAAAAATTATTATCCGATTGTAAAATCTGTTATATGGTCCTTTTATTATCTGTGACATCTAATGTTCTATTTATGAATGATATTTTTATTAGTGTATGGATATAAAAATGGGTTGGACTTCCAAAAGTTTAAATCTAAACGCGTTGTTCTCAGAAGCGAACAATCGTTTTATTTGGTCGTTATCTTAAATGAATAATTCATGATATTAATCGAATTTCCTACGCTCCGTAGGCATTGGTGTATCTAATTATATTTGTTTATTCCTATTTATCGGATTTTGAGTATCAATTAGGGTAAATTGGTACTTGAGTAATTTCGTTTATTTGGCACTTGTGAGTATATATATATATATTATTTTGCTTTTTGTTAAATAAAGCTTTATTCTGGCGAAAACTTACATCGATTGTGGTAGTTTACACGCAGTATAGATTAAAAAATTAAAAACAATAGTCAATATTTTTCTGGCTCTGGCTTTTGTTCTTTAGCTATAAAAATAAGTTTTAGTCCCGGAGTCCCGCCACAAAAGACCAGTCGCGTTTACGGAGACAGCTTCGCTTGAGAACCTGCGCGAGAGCTAAGAATTTTAATGTGCTCGTGTTGTTCAATGGTCACACGCAGCATACAGAATGCGTTTTCAAAATGCACTGTGCAACTAATGTACCACTATAAAAAATATTTTAAAGCTAATAAAAACACCTCACTTGTAGAATAGGAATTGATAATTGTTTTAAAAAAATATATTAATATTGATAAGAGCATTTCTCCATTATGATTCTTAAGTTATTTTTATCAGATCAAATGAACTGCGAGTTTTCATCACGGAATAGACCTTTAATGCTGTGAATATAAATGATTGGAGTGAAATGTTATATAGAAAACTGTATTTACGCAATAACCTACTTGTTTTAAGTGTCACTAAAATACAAGATCTTTTACAGTCATATAAAATGCAGAGAAAATCGACGTCTAGCAAAACTGCAAAGGTTTACGATGTAAGCAATAAGCAATAACGTGGAGACGGCAACGTCTTCTCAGTTTTTGAACGATCCAATTGTATTTGGAATTCAAATTCTGCAGTTGGAAATTTCGAATTACAAATTTCGAACACAGAACAAATTGAAATAATGTTTCGATGTTCATATTTTGAAACGATTTCTAAGATCGTGTTCGAGTTGTCACCTCGGGGCGAGTTTTCGTGGTAGTTAATCTCGATTTATGATTACCATACGGGCCACGTATTCAAATTGCTGGTTCTTTGTTGCTCCGGCCGCAGGTTATGTCACATAAATAGCGCCTGATGTGTGTGATTAATGCGATATGAAACGACGAGAGAGAGAGAGAGAGAGAAAAAAAATATATATCTCATGTTCTTTCTTTCGAAAAATCATATTATAAAATATTTGTATAGACTTTTATTTAAATGGCTAAATGTTAAATCTCAATTAAGGGCTCATTTGAAGCTGGATCGAATATGTATGTGGCTGAACGTAAATTATTACTACCGCTTCAACATAAATTTCGTTATGCTTTTGATAATGAGGGATTCCTAGAAAAGACAGGGTCGATTTCACGCTGCATCCAGAAGGCATTGTTCCAAAAAAACTATAGCGTTAGGGTTGTCAAATAATTAAATTCAAACAATTTTATGATTGAAAGTTGAAACTTCAAACCTAAAGTTTTTTATCAGTTCAATCAAATGTATATGCTAAGACCACCAGAATAATTATAGTGAATTGCTAGATCACCCAGTTAATTTCTTATTTTATGATCTTTCATATCATATTTGCTTTTGGATGTTACATTTTGTGATTTCTGCCTCTATTGCCACGGCGGCAATTGTAAAGCGTATCATTCAAATCAGCGTAGCTTATATACCGCAGTGTATATAGCGTTATACCGCCGTATATTGATACAGTTGGAGGTACTATCAATAATATCTATACTATTCTATTCTCAGTTCACTAAAGCGACTGCAATACTAAAAATGTTATGTCTTATAAAAATGGGTGGAAAAAAATAAAGATAATATTTGTTAGAAATCAAGTTGTATTCGCTTTAGGCGGGACTGGAACCTGCATGTTTCTATTGTCGGAGAATTGCATTCCCTTTGTGCTACCGAGACCTTAATAGACGCGTCGAATTTTTACTAGTGTTCTTTTTGAGCTGAAAAATCAGCGCCATTTCTCCAATGTGTATCAAGTATATTTTTAAACATGGCTCACAGCCCTATCAATATGATTCATTCTAAACGTTTTTCATTTTTGTAGCATTATTGGCATGGGCCGGGAGCCCGAGACATAATCCATGTGACGCGATGACGGTTCACATTTTTTTTTTATCCCATTGCTATTCTTACCACAGCCAATTTTGCAAGGGCGGTGTGTCCTGGCACGTTTAGGAGGTTAATGAGTGTGTTTTAAATCGTTCGAATATTTGGCATAGCGCGTCATAACAAATTTTATTATAAAAAATATGTAATCTTTTGCCTATAATCCCGAGATATTAATGAAATAACTTCACGCTACGTACCTACCCCCGGCGATCACGCAGGGATTGCCAACAAAGTGGTAGAGGCTCTCGTATCTAGTACCTATTTGATTTATTGTTGATAATGAATGGGGAAGCACGAAAATATAAACTAATGATAACTTAAAATATTTTCATGTTAATCTCATTGCTATACTAGAATAGTGTCAAGCGTGTGATGGCACTCGCGCTCGATATGGTCCCAGCCGGTCCGAGACATAGAGTCCGTGATAGGTGTCTATGGTGCGTGGCTTTTAGATAGACATCTATACCTATTTGTTAGATTTAGGTACCATAGACAAGTAAAAACTTAAAATAAATGTGAATAATTGGTTGAGACGTCATTACCTATTTTATCAATGCTACTATCAGTTATTACAAGAAATAATGTATACCAGTCCCTCATATACAAAGCTTACCATAACTTGTTACAGACCACTTACAGCACATTGTATGCATTTGTATGTATGCCATATCGATATGTCACAAGTGCACCTACAAATTATCTTTTTAAGAGTCGACGTTGTAAGTGCTATAGTACCACGTGAGCGTAATGTTAATAATTAGCAATTCTGTTATGGGAAACGACAGAACGACATTGTATCCGGTCTTATGATGTGGTACATATCACAAGCTTGTTCGAGCGAGCTTTCCGCTCGCGGCTTCACTTTGTACCGCATCCCTCGGGAGCTTCTTTCTCTGATCACACGTAGCCAAGTTTTCATCAAAATCGGTTGAGGCGATTTTCGAAATCTCACGTTGCAACATAAATAAACATTCACAAACAGAAAAATTAACATTTCACATTTTATATGTTGATAGTAAACAATAAATTCAATATTTTTTTGCGTCATAGTAATTAAAACAATTTAAGATTTAACTTATAGCATATACATTCGGCTAATAAAATTAAAATATATAGTAAAATAAAATTATAGTCTAAAATTAATGTGTTTTTATACATGTCCGTGTAAATAGTGGAGCACTGGCTTTTTCTTTCAGGGAATGAATTAACTTGCTTTTGTCCGCTATATCCCCAGTATTACAAAATAAATAATATAAATTATAGCTTATATATTACTAGCTGACCTGACGGACGTTTACCTGTCCTATGTTTGTAATAAAATAGTAGGACTATATAAGTGTTAAGAGGAACATATTTTCATTTTGCGAGGAAAGTAAATAATATGTCCATAATAAATAATATATCCATTTCACAGGAACGTATGCTTTTTAACAATGAGGCAACAGAGACAAGTATATATAATAATATGTATAGTTTGTATAATTTAAAATATATATATAGATTTTCGGACCACATTGTTGCCGATCGATCATATTATGTTTCTCTTAAATTGTACTTAATTGCTTAAATGCACGTTTTTCATACTTTAATTATTACCTATACTTGGTGACTTACAATTTAAATGTCAGCTTAAAACTTGATGCTTACTTGCGTGTTTAAAAAAAGTGTTTAATAATAATTTCAGCCCATTTTTTCGCTTAAATATATTAATTCAATTACCTATATCATCATCATTATATCAGTCATTGGAAGTCAACTGCTAGACATAGGCCTATGTATAGCCTGTTCCCAATTAATTATAACAATAATAAATTTACACGACATCTTATACGCTGAAATAACTCCGTAATAAGTCGCTTAAAGCACTTGTGTTACGACAGAGCAATCACAAATATAATAATCTGGGTGTTGAACCATATGTTTAACACCCAGACATAGAACAAACACAAATATGATCATACTATATAGGTGGGGGTCGAACCTACAAACTTTGACGCACAAATAGGAGCACCACCGGGTCAATCAAATTATATAGATTAGATTCTGTACATAATAATAATAATAAAATCCCACAACATCTCATGCATTGACCTGACTCCGTGGTAAGTCGCTTAAAGCACTTGTGTTACGAATGCCAGACAACAGAGGAATCACAAATATACTACTTAAATACATATATTTTACACCCATACACAGAGCAAACACAAATATCATCATATAAATATTTGCTCTGGGTGGGAATCGAACCCACGACCCCTGGTGCACAAGACAGGATCACTACCATCTGCGCCATCGGGCCCGTCACATACATTTTATACTTACCGTCTATATACTTAGATATATAATGTAAAGTTATGACTGATGTGACCTTTGCCATGATCTATTTAAAGTTGTTATTCAATAATAGGCCGAATGAGATCTAATTAAGTCTTTCTTCTATTTAAGCTAATGTATGGATTAGGAGGTTGATTTTTGGTTAATGCAATGGGCAGACAGTATTTTTTACATGTGCTGTTTAAGTACTTAAACACTTACTAAAAATTAAAAGTTTATTTCAAATATATTTCTTTATTTTTCTATACTTATATATTATAATGCATATGTATATAAACGATGTTGTTTTCTATGTACAGTACAGTAGATGACGCGTGAAGTTATTCTAATTAGGTATTATAATAGTATGGCTATATATTGAACAGGAAGCCAAACATCATCAATCATAAACGGTGATACATCGCTGAATATTGCACAAGCATGTTAAAACAGCACTTGAGTGCCGAATGCGGATCAAATATTCCAAAATTATGGACATTAAAAATAAAAGTACGCATTTAACAATAAGTTTTTTATCGGATTAAAGTTACTTAAATCGATATACAAATTAATATCGGATCGTACTATTAAAAACAAATATTATATATAACGGACCCGGCGTAGATGGCAGTGATCCTATCTTGTGTATCAAAGGTCGTAGTTTAGATCCCCATCCATGACAAATATGTCTATTACAATGTAATGTCTGTAACACATGCTTAGAGCGACTTAACTCGTGTCAGGTCAATCTTTGAGATGTTGTGTGAATTTTCATTATTAATAATAAAAACGATACTGTTTTTAGAAGCGAAATTCTCAACGTACTTAGAAAAGAGCAACCAACTTTAACAGTACGATCTATAAAGGCTACAATTCCTTGTTTATCTACGTAGATACTGATCGTATAGTGGAACAACTGGAACAATTGGACCAGTGCCAATTATAATAGTCCTACTAGGCGAGCCCTACGGACTTCTCTCAAATATAATAATAATCTTAACAGCCACGAACTACCAGTTACAAATCCATTGTTACGCCTAATATAAACTTTACTGCGTAGTCATTAAGTGCGATAATAGCGCGTTGCACGTATACTCGTATTTATCGATATGTTTATATAATATATATATTTTTGTTTGTTATTATTTTAGTCTAATGGTAATGAAAGTATATCATTTTTCGGCTTTAAACCGTGAATATTTAATTTTTACATTATTTGTCCGATGTCTTAATTTGAAATGGTTGTCACTCTTGAAATCGGTTGCCGTAGGAAACAAGTCGAACAAAAAATGTTTAAGTACTTTAAGCCGCTGAAAATAAGTTATAATATGTAAGTAATAGCTATTTATGGTAATATTTCGTGTCAGAAAAAAAATATAATATGTATTAATCAGCGTTTGCAATAAAATATATTCACTGTTATTCACTTTGATAAAACAGAAGGTAATCAATGTGTCTCGGTTTATTTGGAAATTTAAACATACAATAGAAACTTATTAATGCTATCCCAATAGCTAACAGTAAAATATCTAGGCTGTGTATTTCTTTCCCCTATTTCTAAGTTCCCATTCAAAGCAAATCTACCTGGCCTATGACTAACGGTGCGCAAGGACGTTGAAAAAACCAAAATGGCCGCCATTGTTCCATGGACGTCATTAAAATTTATAACCTTTTGTTCTAATTCTATAGTTCCAATTTTGAAAAACATTCGCTTTATCTTAAGCTTTATTTCAAGTGTCTGCCTATGATCTATGGCATAGTATTTTGACTTTTTGTCAACGTCCTTAAATTTCAGGTTAGTATGTTTAATATTTTCTTTACTTAATATATACATATATTTATTTACTTTATTTCTGGCATGTTCATTCATAAACAGCTGAAGAATAACTGAGTTAGACTTTAGGAAAAAAAGTGTTTTTAGCAATAACATATTTTCTCAAATTCAGAATGTGTAACATTAGCTACGTATATTTGTAACTATACTTACTGCATTAATTACAATATTGTAGTAGGTGTGTGCATAAATAGAATACTTATTGATTAATGAAAAGCTTATAAATGTGCCATTATTTCTTGTCTAATAACCAAGTATAACGATTGATCATACATTAAATAATAAACGCTTGTTCGTATTTATTTTTAATTTTGCTATCAACTACTAAAATAACGCAAAAACGCGGTAGCGAACTCAGTTAAGCGAATACAGCTTAGTTAGCCAAGTAAGTGATAACTGAAGCGTTCGACCACCAATGGCGAGTGAGTCGGCGCCATATTAGCTTTTATGGTGAAACCGCGCCTACAAGCCGGAATTATTCCACATAAAAAAATCTGCTAACCAAAACCGAACCTTATAACATAGACGCGAATATATAAAATAGGACAAACGAAATGCGGAAATAAAGACAAATGCAAACTTTGCGCGCTCCGATCAATCGCGTCTCATGGGTGTTAAAAAAATATCGAATTAGTGATGTGTGACGGTTTCTATTATTTTCAGTGACGGGCGGATAGTTCCGTAGCATCGTTACGTGGAAATATTTTTTGCATTAGAAAATTACAATCCTATTTCTTCACGTGCATTTATTTTAATTTAGCATTGGTAATAATGTACATTGTAATGTTTCCTTCAATAAATGTCAAATACTTTCTTACTTGCGATTGTATAAGCTATTATAATTTAAAATTCATTGTTTTCTTATACGTTAAATACTTGAGATATCAGGGACCTAGATTTAAAGGGAACATTGGTTAGATCCTTGCTTAGTGCTATTTCACCATGACATACCAAGATCATCGTCATATGAACAGTAAAGACATCCACTGTTGGATGTGACCCTCTTAATATTTTTGGCTATAATTACTGCGCTGGGCAGACGTGCTGAGTGCTCAAACAGGAATGCTGCTGCCCATCTCCACTCTATTACATTTGAACTACGCTAATTCAGACGTATGTCGGTTCCGGTATATTCGTTGCTACTCGCATCACCTGGTGGGAGGTATCCCATATTGCCGGTACCCCACGGCGATTTGCTAAGATACAAACTCAATTAATATTCCTTCTGTATACCGTATCATGTTCTATAAACAAAAATAATTAAGTCTTCTGCAGACATCATCATGGTGGCATCAGTAAGAAGGATGAGCATTAAGATTTAGCGGTCACTTTATCATGTTTTATTCAGCACACACTTTGTAAGACTCGATACATTGGTAATGTATAAGAACAGGTTTCAACAAGGGCTGCGAAGGTTTGTAAGTTGTAATTAAACCAATGCTTCTTTAAGCAATTATAGTTAATATTGCTATCATAATAAGTTCGTAGTTTCTATAAATTTTACTGACGAGATTTTCGGGACTTGAACTCGGGCTTTTGTTAATATTTTCTGTACGAGTTATTCTATTTATTGTATTGTATTATAAATGTTATTATTATAGAGCAACTCTAACTGTATGTTACGCTTTCACAGTTTAACTTGTGAATCGGTTTGTTACTATTTGAATAGCTTGAATTCTAGGAAGGCTATTTTTGTCTGAGGGGTAAGGTAAAAAATATTGCACGTTTAAAGTATAGAGTAAATACACGTTTTGGACGGCTCAGGACAATGCCTACAGTCAAATTGATTCCCATCCATCGTCAAATAAGACATTTACATTTCATTTTCTGACACAACAATCAATCAATGTTATATTATTGGTCATATTTTTTTTCGATTAATTAATCTTTCGTATGTCTGGTCCGAAATGGCTGCTTAATGCTGACATATGACGTCATCGAGTCGAGTCCTGCTCATTTGTATTGGCGCTTAGCCCAAAAAACACTTTCTTTAATACAGATGACTTCACAAATTAGTTCGTTAAAAATGTCTTACGTCCACAATGCTTATCAAACCAACGTGACCTGCACTCGTAACTTGACACCGCTACCAGTTACGAAATTAGACCTACAATGACAATAGGGCGATGTCTGTGGTCCTTATATAGATAGTGAGTAGGTTTAAAATTGAATGACCATTACTTCTTGGTACGGAATGCGATGAATTAGTAGGGCTGGTGTAGGTGAATTTTGTTTCTAATTTTTTACTTCAATAATTTTAATTGCCAACTGATTAATTCAGTTGCCAAAAAAAAAACTTTTAGACTTACACATTGCTGCAAAAGTACACTGAGCCCTACTTAATAGTAAATACGTTCAAAACTAGTTGATATGAAAAGCCTTTACGTTTCAATAAAGTGACTGTCTTCCGTTTTTTACTTTATATCGAACTCATCCCAAAGAAGGTAACTCTTGTTATTCCGGAAAGAAATCTATGTTCTCTGACAGTTTATCTTTTCAAAGACCCTGCCGATTCCTTAGAATAAAATAAAAGGCCGGATTTTAAAATATATTAAATACCACATCTCATACATTACCTGATTCCGTAATAAGTATATATTTAACACCCAGACGCAGACCCAGACGGATCAAACCCAACCTATGGCGCACAAAACAGGATCACTACCGTCTGCGCCACCGGACCCGTCTATTATTATTTATGTATCCTACAGAAGCATGTTTTAGGGATAAAAAGCGTATAGGTTATTGTGAAGATAATTTATCTGTGTTAAACCTCTACACCATATTTCATTCAGATCTTTTTAGCCATTTCGGCGTGAAAGTATAACAATCGTTCACACATCCATCCATCGATTCAAACGATGGTTATATTAGTAGTATTTTGAAATACAAGCAAATATAATTGTATAATGCCTGTTTATTAGCATTGATTAAATCACACAGTGTGAAGGAGTCTGAGTGTCCCTTCTCTTAAAGCGAAAGTAATATATGTCATCTGCTCCCTGATTTACATTTATATTTAGAAATATTGCTAAATATAAAGTTTTGTTACATTGTCCCCAAAATTATTATTTTTACAACCACACAGTGACAACCCTAGTCATCAGTAATATGACACGGAAGACACGCCTGTGTAAACGGTCTCTTATTTAAAAAATGAACACGTGTTTTTCGTCTTGTTTCTGGTCCGGGCCGATTTGAATATTGTCTATTATTTTTTGTTCGAACCACCAAAATTCCTGTGATGTTGACAGTGTGCTTATGGGCATTTTTTTTGCTTCAAAGACTATACATTTTCTACAAGTCATGAAAGATCTTTATTCAATATACTGAATATTTTCTGGGCTGCGGAACTAATTTAGTACTTTGTCACAGTAACTTTGACCAGATGTAGTACTTCTCATATTCATATATTTCACTGTGACAAGGTTGCAGTGTGTATCTAATTTTGATGTCGACCGTACGAGCTGGTGGCCACCCGCGTCTTCTTATGTATCTTCATATATTACAGCCGGTTTGTTACCCTGACGTATGGCCAATATTCTTGTAAAGTTTCATTGAAACATATTTAGTTGCAAACAGATTTTTAAATTCATATACGTAAAATGCCAAAATAAACTCGTGCGCATGGTATAAAGAAATACAACTAATAGACTATAGAATAGACAGTTCGTTTTTTTTCTTATTTGTTTGTTTGTTATCTCTTCACGCTATATCTTTCCAACCAATCTTTTTGACATTTTGCATACATATAGTTGGGAGTACGGAGATAAACCTATTATCGTATATTTATTTATTTATTCATTGATTGTGGTGCAGACAATATATATACAAAATAGATAAACGTTACATACATTTTTGTATACATAAGCGCAATAAATACATATGATATAAAAAATATACATAAAATAACAAACACCAGAAACAGGGTTATAAAGTTAGAGAAGCAGCATCAGTAAATAAAGTACGGAGAAAGCGTTTCAGGATAAATTTCTTTGGGGATTGCTTTATATTCAACGGAACCATTCCAGAGTCGTATAGCTGTCACTGTAAAAGAGTTTGTCAAAAGACTAGAGTGATGAGGTAGAGTTAAGAGCGAGATAGTATTAAAAGAACGGAGATTACGTTAGTGAGAGGAAGATAGGAATTGGAATCTGTCCTTTAAGTTGGTGCGTACGGATCAACAAGTATTTTATATTGTATATGTTAAAGTGATTTTGTTTTTATCTGTTCATACATAATCTACCCAACCGATCCTGACATTTCACAAGGAGAAATATATTATTATAGTTTTCATCCTTGATAGAGCTAGTACTGGTACCATGGTATTCTCGAGAGCAAAGACGCCGTCAAAAGCCAGTAAACTATAAAGAAAGTCTAGCTTTTGTTTGAATTTAGAACCAGATTTAATGTTTCCGTGCCTTGTGTTATCTATTAGCTAATCTACAGATAGATTTTGACAGTCTCTAATGAACAATGATTAATTGTAATACTTATCGGTTTGTCCACAAGAGAAAGTGACTCTGTTATTTTTATATAATTAATACACAGAATTAATTAATCCTAATAATTTTTTCGTTGGTATGATTTGAGATGCCTTGAATTATTTGGAGCCGGAATCTAATTCGAAGTGCATAGATCGAGCGATTTTTTTCTTACATAATATTTGCATGTGTTCGATTAATCATTTGAGGTAGACTTCATTCCACCAAAAACATTCTGTAAAAAAACTAGCCAAGTCTCGATGGAGCTGCTTGCTCATCTCTAAAAAGTAATGAAATCTAGACAAAAACGTACCAAGTCTAAGGTTCCTTACTGCGATTTCTTCATTATTATAGTTAGTGTTGTGTGACTTGGCAGTTGAAGGGAACACAAGGGCACAGAACTATAAGTCCCACAGTCTTAAAATTTTGGATTTTAAGTATGTTATCATAGCTTACTGGGTGATGAAAATTTCTGCATTCTGGTTTTATCCAGAGGTTCTCAAATAAGGGCCTGAAAATGCGGCGCAATGGTTCCAGTAAAAGATGGTACGGCCGTGAATGCTTCGCGGTCGACTTGGCGGGGGCACTGCCGTGCCCCCAGATTTGTTTGACAGGTCCGATGGCGCATTCGGTAATTCCTATCTTCTGTGTGAAGGGTCATGGGTTCGACGTTAAGACGTATTTAAGTTTTATATTAGTAAAATTTCTTTTGTCTGATTCTCGAAGCCAGACTGTTAGTTTCAGCAACTTCATCTCAGAGGCAAGTCAATGTATGAAATATTGGTGAATGATGCCCACTTAGTAGTGAAAACAAAATGGTGGGCTAGTGATTAGTATCAAAGCTGGAGTTAGTAAGATATTACAAAAGTAGCTCATGATTTTGTTTGTATGAACGCGCTAATCTCAGAAACTACTTATTTTAGCAATTGTAAGCCCAATTATTATGGGATGCTATAGGTGATGTATCATCACGGATGGCAGGTGAAACAGCGGGGTACAGCTAGTGCTACATATTTGTCCGAGTCCAAAGAAGAAAAGTAGCGTACGGGAGATTCGACTCTATTGGATACGCGATACCATAGGGTGGTGGACAATGTTCGGAAGCAGATTTGCATTTCGATTCAGCTGGAAGCGGCGCTCCTAGTCAAGAATTTTGGCATGCAGCAGGCAATAGAATGCTAGTTACTAGCACATACGCAGATAAGAAAAATGTATCGTTCGCATGTTAGCAGTCTTGTGGTGCGGTTGTCAGTTAATACCCTGGAAGATGATATTGGATATAGGCCTTATCAAAATATTTCTTATAAGCCAGTAGGGTTTGATCTAATTTATTAATAATGTAATGAGGTACCATAAGTCTTACACTGATCAGTTGTGGTGGCAATAGCAGAGTACAGTTTCGTGCGAAGGATGCTGCCCATTCTGTGACATTTGAGCTATCTGTCGGTTCCGGTACCTCAATCGCCTCTTACGATACCTGGTACAAATCTACTGTGCCCTTCTAAGTATAATATAAAAAGATGACCTCTTGTCACGTTGAGATTTTGCGCCGGAAAGAATATAAAATAAAATAGCACGTGAAATATATCCTTACAAACACGATACGCACAGGAAATTCGAGTTCAAAACGCAACAAGCGAAAAAAACGTTTTCTCCGAAGCAAAAGTGGCTGTTGGTATGCGAGTGAGCACATTTGCATGTAAACTGCTGGCGGGCCGGCCGCGGGTCTATTTGTAAACCTAGGTCTTAGGTTTTAAGTACATGTAACATTACCTAAGGTGTATTGTGGGCACTTATTATAGTGCTCACGCACCGATCATATCACAGCATCATTTTATTTAGATATTTAAAAATAAGATTTTATTCATTGCATTTTTTTTTGCGCGAGCCTATTGCTAGTCTAGTTAGACGTCAATTTCAGTGCCACCGATGTCGTATTGGTGTCAAGTAGTCACGGGGTAGAGGCTAAGTTGAATATCTCGTTCAATTGAGTACCTCATTCTGCATCAGGTGGGGGGGGGGGGGGGGGGGGGGGGTGATTGACGTACAATACTGATGGCGGTATATCCATCCTACGAGCGTAACTTATGTGTGTGTAATCAAATTTGCGATTGCCATCATGCTGGATAGCAATTATATGAAAAAATTACTTACAGGATATTTTCTTATTAAGAAGAACATTGAAATAGTTTGTTGCTTGTGCTGTCGGCCATGCACCTTTGTCCTAAATATCTTAAAGATTATTTTACATCTCTATTATTATAACGTTGACCAGACTCCGAGATAAGTTGCTCGAAGCACTTGTTATGAACATCAGACAACTAAGGCATAACAATAACGTATTTGACAAATCAAAATCATTAAATATTTTTTCTTTGTCTCGCATCGACTTGGAATCGTGTCAGTCATTCAGCAGAGACTAGTAAGTGTGTAATTACATTTCAAGTGTGGGCTCGGCTATTTGAGAGTGAGGTACCCAAGCAGATCACCATACACCGCTTGGACAATTGTTAAGAACTAAAGAATTCCCTTTTTATGTGACTAAGTCGTCAAAAATGCATACAGTTCGCGTGATAGCGTTAGCTTTACCGCAGCCTATATACGCTCGCTGTCTATGATTAGCACAAGGATATCATTAGCGTGTTGATTACCAAGTAATTTCACTGCCTCTCTCACTCTTTCAAACCGGAACGCCGCGGTTGGTGGTAGTATAGATAATATAGGTCTACATATCTACTTACTCAACCAATTGTTATTACTCCCGCATACAACAAGATACGTCTGTCTATCGGAGATCATAATTAATCTTATAAATATGCAGTATTATTAGTTCTTAAGGTTGCACTTTGATTGACATTATAAGCGTGAAAAGACAACATGTCAGATATTTGCTTCGAAAAGGGCGTCCGCATGGCCTTCACTCAATACCGCGTCCTGTAGGAAGATTACCGGAATCAAAGTAGTCCGTATTTCTCTAGAATTTTATTTAACCGCAACTTTGAGCCATACGAATTGGCTCAGCAATTATGCCTAGAAAACGTGATAACCAGACTTATACATTTTATATATTATTATACGATGTTCTATCTTAGACATGGACCTGACTTCGAAAATTGCTTAAAGCTCCACTTGTGTTACATGTATCAAACACCCGCCCGATAGCCCTCCTCTAGCCCTCTCACTGTTACTCCACACTGAAATACACTTCACACACATTTCTCTCGTAGAGCTGTACACCGTGTTCGCCGACGAACGCGTGCAGCCCTTGTCCCTCGAGCGGCCGGGCTCACTCGGTCCACTTTTGCAAAACTTGACGTCATCCCCAACAATGGCCACCCGAGGTCGAGCCTCGGATCCAGCAAACCCTGCTGAGGAAATCGTAGCTAATCGCAGCCGCCGTGGTGGGATTCGCAGGTGAAATCGAGTACAGGGATGCTCATAAATAAGCAACATGTCAACACCCCCACCCCCACCCCCTCTGAGTAGTCCAACATTATGTTCAAAACAATAAAGACATTAAAAATATAATGCTAAAATATGTACAGGTGAGGGAAAGGAAAAGTTAGGGACGCTAACGAATGCGGCATCAGACCCGCCATTTATAATACTAGCATAGATTGATACATGAGAGCTTCTACATTGCTAATTATGTACAATCTTGTGGTCTGGATTATATTTTATGACATTTACACTTAAACTATTTATGTACACCTTTAAAACGTGATCACTCTTGAAAATGGTTGCCGTGAGGTAGTTTTATTATAACCAGAAGCAGTGGGAAGACTTTTCGATCACGTTTTACTTATTTTATTATTATTAAAGCGGACTACACAAGGGCGTTGTCCTCCGTAAGCGATGCACGCGGCAGTTTGCTGTGCTACTCATTTCAAAACTCATACAAATACAAAACAAAACAAACAAATACAAAACTAACTCGAGGTTTTTAACTAGCGGTAGAGTACCGCCAGAGTAGAATTGTACCTCCCTCTATACTGTTACAAGTGTCATAAGAGACGACAGATGGCGGTATATCCATCTCAAACAGCGTTGCTTAAATGCAATGGGCGGGGATGGAAAGCGGCATCCACGTCGCGAATCTGTGCTCTGTGATTGCTAACACGCGGATCCAGCGCCGCACTTTGGGAAGGCCTATATCCTACAATAGTCGTCTGGCGCCAGCATCACCAGGGGAAAGAGGTCAGGCTGCTCCTTAATGAGCTCAAGCTTGCGCTTGTCCCGCACCCTCAGGCGTGATGTCTTCGTAGCGGGGTCGGAACGACACCGACGTCCATCACTTCAAGGGCGCCTCTATGGCACGGATCTCGGCTTGAGTGACCCTCGTTAAGAGAACTTAAAGACAGTGGATGCGATGATTTATATATCGGTTTTTCAATAAAATATTTTGCCTGTGGAAATATTTTTTGTTTATTATCCACTTAAACCAATATTGAAGTTCTCCTCCTCTATGTCGACGCATCGTAAAGTTGTCATAAAAACGATACATAACCAAGACGCCATTACAGCAAAGATATAACACTTATCGTATAAGTCGTCACGTGATTCTATCAGCAATATCTAAATTTTAACGTCCTATTACACCTGGGAGAGACGGTAACTCGGTGAACTATCAAACAGTTTTCTTGTGCGACATAGCAAACGCGACGGTGAAGTAACATTTATCTCACGCCATGCAAAGCAGTACCGCTTAAGCCACCCATTGCTATGAAGCCATATAAAATCCAAACCAAAGTCTATCAAAACTTAGATATGAAACACTTGTTCTAGAAGTCGCAACGCATCGCTAAGGGCGTCCTTGCCTGGCTGGGGACGCCCACCTAGGACAACGTGTAATGCAGTTTACTGACAAACGTTTTTCCCATGCGATACGATTATACGCAAACGCGATGGTGAAGTATACGCGTTTAACTCACGCCGGGCCCAGCAGAAACAGTACAAGCCACACCTTGGTATGACGACGTATCGTAAAAGGGACATAAAAACCAAACCTAACCAAGATCCCATTACAGCTCAGTGATATTACCATTCACAGTTTCGCATTTTACTGTCCAACTGTTTAGTGGCTGCCTTTATTCCTCGGAATTGAAGCTTTTCCAATCTGATAATTTCACGCTGTTGTTTTTAAGGCTTTCATTTTAAGCTACACAAGGATATAAAACTGGTTTTCGGATTGTGGTAGCTATCTTCTATTTTCGTGGACATCACATTGTCGGATCCCTCGGGAGCTCTTTGTCACTGGCTGCTACAAGAATATATACCACCCTTCTTTGTTTGTCCTTTGCTGCAAGTATATTTTCAATGTTAGTAAAGCATATTTTTTCCGGTATTTTCAAACAATATTATTTCGTCTTATTTACACGAAAGATTATATTTTATAATGAGTTTAAACTTCCTCACAAATCACTTCACTTCATTAGTGAAAACCGTATGAAAATGCGAATTGCAGTTTTTGAGTTTATCGCGTTCAAACATACAGAAATACACACATTTTTGGAACTTTAAGTCTAAATAAAATAAAAGTGAATGGTTGTATATACGCAAAATGTTTAGGAAAATTAATTAAACCCCTAATTGCTGTAATGTCGTCATTTTTTATTAAACAGATAAACTTGTTTTAAATATAAACAAGTTCAAGAAGTTTTTAATTGCCGAGATTACGAAAGTCTGTTTGCTCGATCATATTCTCTGCGCTCTGATCAGTAATGTATTAAAAAATGATCATTCAAATTTCGACGATAATGCCGTAACAATAAGGTTAGTAAACCAACTGTTATAATGCACGGTGTTTGTTCACAATGCTCGCATTTCTACAAACTGTGACATATCTTGCTATTCAATTTTGAACCTTAAAGCTAAGACATCCGGTACATATGGCGGTGATGTTACCATGCGATACATTTCCGCGAGTAATGTATTCGAGTTAGGTGTCAGTTGATAATCGTCTTGGCGATAGTATCGAGTTTAAAATCGATTAGAGAAGGTAATAATGTTATTTAGCCGGCGATATCGATGTTTTTGCTGTGGGTGTTGTAGTATAAAAGTAGAAAAAAATCCGTTGGATTTATATCCATTTTTAATTTAAAGATTTTTTTTTATTATTTTAATATGTTATTTACGTTTTTCAAAACATAAATAAAAAACAAAATAAGATGTGTATGCTTTAACTGTTTTGATAATGATTTGTACAAGGTGTAGATTTATTATAAATATTTAAATAAAACACACCGGTATTTTTTTTTGTTGTTGTTTGATTTGTTTAGATCTTAATTTAGAACACAGAACTATTATTTCAAAATTCGAACGTGTTGTTAAAAAGGAAGATGGTTGCACTCCACCCTGATAATACTAGATTCTTTAAGATAGCGTTAAACAGCTAATTACAAGCCAAAATTAAGTATTACTCAGAAAATCGACAAGACATACATATCGTTATCAGTTGTGAAGGAAACGACACGTTTCCTGCCTCGAATTCCTATTTAAACTCTGTGATTTGATTAATCGTGTGCAAACATCGCGTGTGTACAAGTTTGTTTGACAACCTCCTACAAATAAAAGGAGATAAATGTGATATGTTACTAGGTACGTGAGCGGGCGTACTCTTTTTTTAGTTTGTCCTCTTGATTTCTTTTGACTGAAACGTTTAATGTGTTAAATTGAATATATTTCCATGCTTGTTTTAGAAAAAATTATCTTATATTCAGAACCTCAATTATTAGAAGTCTTAAAAAATTGCATTTCATACCTTTAAATGTTGGATTTAATCTACATATGAATTTAAAATTAAATTATGCTTTTCCACTACAAAAAAGATTCTTCGTACTTTAAACTACTAAATTTCATTACATTTCAAGGTATTAATGTTTCTGTGTAGAACGTTTTATTATATAAAACAGCTTCACTGTTTATATCATTAAATAGAAATGCAAGTTATGTTGCCAGTGGCGTCTATTGTCTATTTCGTTATATTGACAGTAAAAGCAATATGCTAGCCAGCAGCCGTGGTTTTACAGCCTCCCGCGTCGTCGCTAACTCTTGCATGCATAATGCTCGCTTGCATTATATATGTCACTGACATATAAGCTTGCACGCTGCAATTTCAAATATAGTACAGCTCAACGCGTACAATAGTGAAAAAACAAATGAAAAAAGAGACGAAGGAAAGTGCCAAATGTTCACTTCTAAATGTTCTCAAGTCTCTTAAATCATTGACATGCATAACTCTCCCCAGGCGTGGCTGCCGACATTATTCATGCGTTCGCACCTCGCCGACATACCAGATATGACAAATGCACTCAACATAGTATGCTACATAGTGCGAGCAGCCAATGTAGCCTATATCCTGCGATTAAACCAATGCTTTATGTTAAAAGTTGTGGGCAGAATAGCTACGTACGTAAATATAGACGTAAGAAGCGTTTAGAGTTGTATGTAAAAAATATTCGCACTTTTCGTGTCTTTATGTATGCTAAATGTTGGATAAAAATAAATATAAACGACGTCCCTTTTCTCTCTTAATATACATTTTGTAAGTGCAATTCAAAACGTGTTTAAGTGGTTACCTTAAAATATAATAAATTAGCCTTTCCTCTCACTGCATTGTGTGAAATATATCCGAAGATACTATATCTTGGCTGCGAGCCAAAAGAGCTTGTTGACGTATACTTGAAAGGGACTTGACCTAAAATATTGTGATGTTGCCATCCAACCGATTCTGACCCTAACCCCTTTGTAATAAGGCTAATCGATACCCGATATTAATTGTTACTTTCTTTCTTTACAGATGCATCCCGGCGCGAAATCAAACGGCACACCTCAACATTAGCATTTTAAGTTCGACCTGACAAAAGTTATCTGTGATCTCAAATTAGGTTAGACATTCGCCTAAGTAGTATTAAGTAAGATAACAAGAAACAATAAGAACTGTCGGAAACCAATGTTGGTACACGGTATACAGCTCGAAGGACTATTCTTTAGTTCAGTGCTAGTTTAGTGCAAAATGGGGGCGTAGTGCTGTCATGGATGACAGATAGTTTGGACAGGTTGAAGGATGGGATAATGGGAGTTGCTTTAGGTATATGAAGATGCCGCATGCGCACTCGAGCTCCGCTGCGAGCTCGGGGGGTGATGACCTGGGCTCCACGGATGAGGTCAAAGTGTTCAAGGACGAAGGTGATGGAGAAGACGAGAAGAGGAGCTCAGAGAACCTTCTTGAAGAAAAGTCCAGTCTCATCGATTGGACTGAGAGTGAAGTGAGTTGTACTTTTGTTTAGTGCATGCTGTTTGTTCACCTTAGAAATTGTGTGGGTAGTTTGATAGCATTTTTAAATATAGTTTTATTATTCTGGCACTATTTATGTACATACTGATGTACATAAACAGTGCTGCTGCCATTTTTTTTTAAATTTTATAAATCGTGAGCTTCATATTATTTTTATTGCGATGACAGATAATAATTGAGAAATATATCTATCTGTAAACGAAAAACAAAGACAATGGTCGAGTAAACTCGCATAAAAGTACTAGCTCTATAAAACTGAAGGAAATATGGCTACTAGTACGATTCTAATTAAAATTCTTTCGAGATGCTATTACACTTCTCGGCAACAGCTAGTTTTAGCATAATTACTATTTACGACAATTAAGCAAGCAAAACAACTAAAATAATACTATACCTACGCCATTGTATAAAATTCACATCATAAAAGAGTATCTCTCACAAATATTTCATTGCCCGTGTTAATTTATTTTAGCTATTTTACGGTCGCCTGTGTGGTATTTTTTTTTTCAATTCGCTTTAAAGGAGAAGTAAATTTAATAAATTTAACATAGACAAGGATCGAGCCTACCGACCTACAAATGACTTCACGCGGCGCTTCGATTTATGCTTTATACCCTACCATAGGGTATCAGCAGGTGTCAAAGCCAGGTAGGTCGGTATTAAAGCCACACAACCATTTACAACATATTTCCCGTATTTGAGCATGAATAAGACTCAATGAGATCACAATATATTGAATTGCAATATCCACTATGCAAAGATATCGACGTCCATTTGACAATATTTACTCGAATCTGTACCTTAGCACACAGAATTTAAGGTGCAAGTACCAACAGCATAAAAAACTGCAGCAGGTTGCGTTCCATTTTGTGTATTTAAATTTTCACACTTCCAAACATTGCGGGAATTGTAAAGGTACGCCCCAATTTCAAATCGCTCTATAGAACGATAATTCTATGAATAAACATTATTTTTTTTCATATTTATAGTGACATAAAAAATAACACGCTCACTGCACGGTTTTTATCGGAATTATGTTTTTGTACAAAAATTTTATAAGATAAGGTCAATAAAAAGATCGTAAAACGGCTAAAAATTTTACACAACCGAATATATGTCGAGATATTTTAATATTCGTAAGGTATTCCGGTTAATGACCTCATTATGTTTAATCCGGTAGATTAACATCGCGCTTTCATAATGAGTCAACCACTCAATTACCTATGGCGCTGCCACAAATAACGTAGATACCATCTGTAACCATAGACATGTCTTTATCATAGAAAATTAGCCGTAGAACAAACAAAACAACTTCGCGCAGACCGGAGCCAAACGCACCCAAAGCACCATTAGTTGAAATCCGAACGGCGCCTAAAAAAATTCCACAGGTACGCGTTTCCGAAATGATTTCATATGAAATATTGTATTCCAACCGACATAAATTACGGATTCATTGTATTATTTCCGAAAAATCTATTATTGTGTAAGGATGTGCAACAATACACGTCTACCTGGCCGCAGCCATTCCCGATAAACAAACTCCCACATCTTTTGTCCACGAATTTACCTGTCGTGTGAGGTGAGTGCAAACAACACCTAATGCGTCCGTCTCCCTCGCTCGTAACGCTGTTCAACAGAACACAATGCAGGCCCCCGAACTAAAGTCACAGGGATAAATATTGGATTATACTTAGGCGCAATTCTGCCTTGTATGTCATAATAGCCTCGATTATCGTACGTGAGACCATTACAATACTCTTTGTACCAACAATTTTCTGAGTTTCGATTTCTTTTCGATTACAGTTTCCGTTCGCTCGTGAATTGGATTCAATTCGTGTCGAAATTTTTACGCGTTTTTAGAGATGGCCGAGAGCATTGGTTTTATTATGCCGTTTGTTTAGCGAGAGCCTTTTGAGTGTCTGGCCGTTCTCCCGTTTTTTAACTGCTTTGAAAAAGGAACACTGTCAGAATTCCTTTCGTAAAGAAGAAACAGCACTATGTCGTTTCTTTATTTAAATCTAAATGCCTATAAATAATGAATAACACTGACATTGAATTTGTCGTTTCGAAATTTAAATTCAAGGGAAAAGAATACTAGTTTCTGAACGTAGGACCTCTAATGAGGCTGAATATCCAGATTCCATTGACTACGGTCTAGAAAAAGTCAATGGCTGGGCCATTTCCGTTGTGGTCGGAGCCTGTATGGCGGGTACCATAGACTAAATAGCAGTTTCAACGGGCTGTTAGGTTTCCTAGTTTAGTCTATGGTCTCTATTAAGTTTACAACTTTAAATTGTTCTGTTTTTACAACCTGTACTTATGATCTTGGGTTGAATATAGTTCTATAGACCTTTTTATTATTATATGTTATGATATATGAATAAAACAGTTTGATAATATGTTTTCTTTTAATTATAATGTTGTATGAGATACCTTGTGTCCTATAAATCTAGTGCCAGGTCTATGCCTCTAGCCCTCACGTGGTAACTGTATATTTAACCAGTAATGTTCCTATTTAATATTCCAGATGATTCCGCGCAGAATCCCGTAAAATCCCGACACGTTTCTAATACAGAAGCTGGGTCCATATGTGCAATCTATATTTAGAGAACAACGCGCTCTTGTCTCCGTTTCCGCCGTTCAATTTCTTAGTACGAACATATATAACTACACATAAAGACAAACAGCGATAACTTTATAGATGTAGTAAGTAAAATCTTGTAATCTTTTGTTTTCGTAATGTTTCCAACTTGGAAGTAACCAAATTAATAACTAGAACGAAGTTAAATCCACGACGAATAATCATTTTGCGTTGGTGCCGAATCGAACTCACGACCTATGCGCTTTAACCAATGATCCAAACTAATACTACCAAAATTCAGAAATCTCAAGTAAATGATAATAAATTCACACTACATCTCATACGTTGACCTGACCTGACCATCTCATACCTGACTCCGAGATAGTAACTTAAAGCATTTGTGTTACAGATGTCAGACCACAGAGGAATTACAAATATAATACTTTGATTCATATAAATATCACCCAGACACAGAACATATACAAATATTCATTCACCTTGAACTCTCAATGGCTTAAGGTATTACTTGTATAACTTTACTTGGGGGCTCGATGGCGCAGATGGTAGTGTTCCTATCTTGTTTCTCAAACCAGCCAAAACAAATATTTTATGATCATATTTGTTTTTGTCCTGTGTCTGGGTGTTGATATATATATTTAAGTATTGTATTTGTGATGTCCATAATACAAGCAACTTGTCTCGGAGATGTTATTTTTTCATACGTTATCCATTAAGTTTGTAGTAGCTAAGACGTTCTAGATATTCCTTCTAAGTATAATTCCATAATAAAAGTTAAATAAGGAAATACTTACATGTTGCACACTGTTTAGTCACATCCGACATACCACGGGTCAATGTCCTCATAAAACTACAAGTAACTATTGTTAGACGAGTTATTTAAACCATAGTAAAAAAATATCTTAGTTTGACTCAGTTTCCGCAAGTCTTGTATAGTAAACGCAATTATTCGAATTAAATAAACCGAGCATGCAGGTAATTAGTATTTCACATCTGTTACATGTGTTGTTAATTAGGAAACGTGTTTTATTCACTATTTAGGAATTTAATTTGCTAATTCAATCGATGCTAACCCTTGATGATTATATTAATTTAATAAATTGTTCTTTCTATGTAGTAAAATCAGCCAATTTATTATATTAATTGTAGTTTACCCAAAAATTTACAGATATGCAGGATACATTTTTTTCCATTTTTTTACACAATATCTCATTCCTGACTCCGAGAATAGTCGCCTAAAGTACTCATCAGACAACATAAAAATTAGAAATATTAATCATGAAAATATTTACTCTACCATCTGTGCCATCGGGTCATATACCACAACTATAGATTTTTTGCGCTATCAAAATAATTGTGTTAATGCTCTATCTACTACAAACAAGAGAATGACCAATAGCCGTTTCTCAAATACAAAGCAATACATTTATTATAGAATAAAAAGAAAACTTTCAATTGAGTGAATCCCAATAATTTTATATCTTATCTTGTTTCGCTATGCCCTAACGGGGATCGTGGACCCAAATCTGTCAAATTTTTACAGTCGATTTTGAACTTAATACCTCGCGCCTAAAGATTAATATCAATTGCGAAGTTTTGACAGATTTGGGAAGGTAGATCTGTTGCTGTGTTCCTATTATACCAACGACATACACACATGGCAACGTTTTAAGAATAAAAAAAATACAATGTTGGAAGTAAGACAGTGGTCACTCACACATAGGTACTCGTATCTTAGTGTGAGTTGTAGCAATGGCGGATTTATTTTCTTCTGTTGGTCTTTTAGACGGCTGCACGTGCGGTAGTGCGACTCGAACTTGACCAGTTTATTTATTAAATGAGCAGTTTGTCAATGCTATTTAGGTCACCATTCACGCTTCTGAGTTCGTTTGACGAGCGCAATTAAAGTATACTGCTAGACCATCAGTTTTACGTTGACTATTTAATTATTATACTAATATAAAATATTTAGACTATATTTGACGGCATTTATTATCTGAGCCAGGGGTCGTGGGTTTGATCCCCACCTAAGACAAACATTTATGCTATGAACAATTGTATTTATTCTGTGCCTGGATGTTAAAAATATATACTTATTTAAATATTACATTTGTGACTTGCAATGCACCGCGGTTTGAACCTCGTTAAATTGTTGAACTTTCAAACTAACTTTTTACCCCCGTTAAGGGATGTTTTAAAAGAAAAAGATTATTAATATTTTACACGTGGTTCATAACTTTTAATGAAGAACCTTTAGAACTTAATTCTATTCAAATAACTAGAAAATCAGCAAAGGTTTTTTGCAAAATTCGCAGCTCCGTTTTACTCCCTTAGGAGGTGAATTTCTAAAAATTCTTTACTTGTGTTCCCCTATAAAGGAACCTCCGTGCAAAATTTCAAGTTTCTTGCTCTTATAGCTAAGGCCCTGCGTTGATATTACCTATGTCAGTCAGTCAGTCAGTCAGCTTCTCCTTTAATAGATTTACATATTTCTGTTGTCTGATATCCGTAACACCGAAATTTAAGATACTTATCATGGAGTTAGGTCAAAATATGAGATGTTGTGACTTCTGGATATTATATTAGAAATATAATCAAATTTGCACTATCATAAGTTGGACTATTATCTTATATACAAAGGAGTGAGATTGTAAAATTAATAAAGGAAATATACGAATAAATATATTTTATCGGGTTAACCTAAACGATTCAAATAAGCCTCCAAGTTATCTATCTGAACTTTACTCGATAGTTAGACCTTTCCTATTCAGCTTATAATTTCATTCCAAGGCGATAAAAGCACGAACCAATTGTCAACTTCACCGACCACTAATATTGACCCGTCCTCTCAAAGAAATCGTTCAATAGCAAAGATCATTAGGAGGCCATTGGACTAATTCAATCAGCTTGTTCCCATCGCATGGCATATGCTGCTAAATTAAAATTTATAACTCCATAAACTTTAATAGGTTCTTAACTCTAAATCCTTATTAATTCGGCCTTGGCGGTATATTTAGATAATTACTATTTATTAATGCACGCGTCACGTCTAGAACTACTCAGGATCTAGTCCGAATTTAATGGTGCACTTGTTATTATAAGAAGAATACTATCAAATACGACTTGCTCGATCACGCATTCACTTTCCCATCTTGTTCGCCAAAGAACGATTGTTCAATCTTTATCCAGGAGAAATATTTATGTGAGAGACATTTATATTTGTTCTGTGCCTGGGTGTTAAAAGTAAGTGTGACATTTGTAATTTGTTTTTAGTCTGATATTTGTAACGCTATGACCTGTGCTAGGTACTTGTACTAGCGGTAGAAATAGGTGATAGTATGGTGAAGTGAGAAGTAGGTAACCACCAGAATGATGGCCGATGTAGCTGTTAGGTTCTGGAAAGGAAACCACGTATTCAGTAGTTGTACAGCTAATCTGACTTAAAACCGCTGGACTCAGGCATACAACCGGTCTTATGGGAAATCACTTGGGGATGTCATGTCGATGGTGGTCGTCGTGGTCTTTGTATGAGGTCCACCCCTTAACAGGATATAAAAACCACCATGTTGACGATATAAATTAAAAATCATCTATAAATTCCATATAAAACTGTATAGTATATGATTTGTCCAACAAAATAATTCTCAATAAATATATCAGTTTAGGTCAGAAATACTTGCGAGATAACCGGCGTTTGCCTAGAACATTTATTTACTAGATATCCATTATCTATGTTTATGTGACCTGTTCGTATTAATTATATGTAACTCGCACCCAATTACAACCAGATATTGCTAGACAAACACCTTATGCCAGTACTTTGTGTTGAGAAACGCATTCATTCAGTTATCGTTTCTTATTTCAATACTAATGGTGAATTGTATCTTTATCTTCATTCATGTAGTATTCTTATAATCATATACCATATATTCATTCTAAACAATAGATAGTTTTCTTTGAATATTTTTTCATAAACCTTTAGCATGTAATACTAATAATACATATTAAACTACAAGATTTTGTCCTGTCTTAAATAAGTACCTATGTTGGTGAAGTAAAACAATGCGACTATAAATCTTAATTCAATCTACCCTATCTCGCAAATTGGATAAAAATATTAAAATCCTTTAAAAGTTAGAAGTTTAGACAAACAATGTGTAACGTATTTTTTATATGTAAAGAAGATAATTGAACAGGTTAGAAATGCGAAATCACAAAAAAATTAAAACTAAATAAAATGGAAGTGAAATGTCAAAGATGGGATTGGACAGGCCCGATATCGCATTGGGTCTTCTGCCCCATCTTACGGTCCAAAGGTGGTGAGTTCGATCCCCATTCTGGCCAAACATTTATATGAATATTTGTATGTTCTGTGTGTAAAATATGTGTTCGCATATTATATTTGTGATTCCTTTGTAATACAAAAGCTCTAAGCGACTTATCAGGAAATCAGGTCAGGTCAATATATGTGATATATGCATTTATTATAACTATAACACCTAGGATACAATTCCGTCATCCATTTTCAGTAATTCCTCGATTATTGCCAAGCCACACATTTATTGGTGACGAGCAACTTACAAGCACACGACAATAATCCAGTTTTACTTGTACTCGATTGATTTAAGACTCAATCCATGAAACCGGGTCTAGACTATCGTTCCACTTAACATCAGCAATAGTTACTGATAGTTCGAGTCAAACTGACAATGAAGTGTGTATCCGATGTTGAGTTACATTGCCGATAGCGTCGCATGACTTGAATTGCCAACCGGCATACATACACACATGCATAAACGTTCTTTGTAATACGATCGTTTGGATGGTCAGGAAAAACTTGCTGGGTCAGATGCTATGGACTCAGACGCTATGGTCAGCGAACACATTCTATACAGATACACGGTCTAATTCTATATAACTAGATAGCTTTTAAATATCAACTTCGTAAGATTTATTTGTTTATATAGCCAGATATTTAAAACTAATAAAAGTTTGTTCATTATCATCGAACATGGTCATTATTTGGTTTTTCTTTAAGGAGTTAAGCGTGAATGCATGGGCGGGGAGGGGCTGCATTTCCGTAGCAAATTTTTAAGAAGGCCTATATCCAGGAGTGTTTTACGGGCAAGCGTAGAGGTCCCTATCCCCTACGCCTGCCCATAAAGAGTAACTTTGCGATAAGGATGCTGCACACATCTTGATGATTTTTATTAATTAAAAACCTTAGGTTGTAGACAAATATGTATACCAAATTTACCTAATAGACTTGTTAGTGAGAAAATCCTTTAAATTTTTGTAATCTGGTTTGAAAGCTGGTTTTATTATTTATTGACGCAAATACAGTTGCGTCAATAAAGAAAATTAATGCGCTGTCTTTCCTGTACCACAATCAACAATAAAACAATCCAACGATCCCCACCGAGGACAAATATTAATATGATGAATATTGTTTGTTCTGTGTCTAGGTGTTAAATATTTATAATAGATACTTCAAGTATTTGTGTTGCTCTGTTGTCTGACTTCCGTGAAACAAGTGCTTTGAGCGACTAATTTTGGGATCAGGTCATTCTAAGATGTCGTCGATTTATAAAAAAAACCTAGAACAAGTTCTTGAGATGTTAGTGAGACCTAGTTAATTGTATTTTACCACCTAGGAGTAGGGTCATGGAACTGAAAAAATGTCTACTGCTATGCTACTTTATGAATATAACTTGTGTATGCAAACCCTATGCATAACAAATATGTCTACCATATCAAAATTACAATATGACATACAGATAGTTATCTAAATGACAGTGTTGTATTTACCAGCTGCATATCGATCTACACTAACGTATACCCTTAACCCCTTGAAGTCGCGTATTTAATTATCACAAATTATTATGATTCGCGACCGCCTCGAGAAAAACTACGAACACAAATGCACCATTACTGCATTCTTATGCAGACTGTACGCGTTCTTAGGGCTGCTAGTTTAGGGATAGGCTTGCATTCGATAAGTGTTTAGTAATTATTTGTATGTCGATGTGTACTGAAATGGCCAATCTTCTAATCGGTTGCCGAATTGTGACTAAAAGAAGGTTAGTATGTGAAAAAAATAATAAACCGTATTTTATTATGTGTTAATCGAAAATCAATTATTTTATCGAATGTTGATACAATCAAATTTCAATAAACATAGCGAGTTATTCAGAGGCTATCAATAGGCAATTAACGTTTAATGTCTATGGAATCTCTTTTTTTGTCATATATGCGACGTAGCTCGCGTTGTTATTTATCATCATCAACATTACAGCCAATGGAAGTCCACTTCTGGTCATAGGCCTCCCCAAGAAAGGGGGAAGTTTGCCCGTAATTGTCGTGTTGGGCAGGCACGTTGGCAATTTCGCAGCTTTTGCGAAGGCTATGCTGCTGTCCATCCCCACCCTATATATTTGAGCTACACTGTCTCGGATAGATATACCGTTATCTGTCAGTTCTGGTACCTTAGTCGCCTCTTTGGACACATGGTACAAAGGGAGGTGCTATTCTAATCTGCCGGTACTTTACGGCTGTTGGAGCGTTGTCATTTGCTGTATAACATATTCTGCCATAACCAGTAACGGTAACCATAAAGTAAAGTTTACTAGAGGTAGACCACATTTAAAGGACATCTGCGTTGTTACCTAACTCTTCGTTCACTGCTTTTGCCAGACAGCAGTGTTTTTATTGCTGTGTACCAGTTCGAAGGGTGGAATTACTTAAGTGACATAATATCTTCAAGTCACAAAGCTGGTAACACGCTTGTGATGTCCTCGTGATATTACGAGCATCTATCACGCAGACTGTGTTTGTAGAGTTGGTTAATTTTTTTTTCTTTTTATTAGACCAGGTCGACAAACAAGCTAGCACTGACATATTTTTCTTGGACTTATAAATTGGGGATGTATGTTTTGTAACATGTTTGCCATTTCAGTATGAAATGAAATGTACCTATAATGTTTGTTGATGTCGCCGTCAGACAGAACATTCTCACCCCTGTCGCCTGACACAAATGATCGTACGCAAAGATACTGTGACAAAGTAATGATCACTCGCAGCAATATTATGATTGGGCTCATTTACAATTCAATGTGGCTAGAATTAGCTGTTATTAATTTCGCAGGCCATATAGAGAGATGCGTAGGCGCAACTTCCTAATTACGAATGATGTTTTCATGTGGGCAGTTGCATTGGCCTGCATAGCTCCTCTAGGCCGTGCTATGTTTATGCCGATTCTCCGTCAGTTCGGAGAGTTTAGCAGCCTTAGAAGTACAGAGAACTATGGCGCGGCGATCATTAGTGTTAAGCAAGTTTCGTATTCGTTGGATTTGTGATGGGTGACCCAAAATAGATTGTTATTATGATCCTGCGCGCTTCGAAGTCACGTTGAGCTTTATTTGATTGTGTGTTTGTTTGGTACGATGTAACTTTAAATCTAACTAATTATTTCATCATCATATAAGCCGTAGAAAGACCACTGTTGAACATAGGCCTTCCCAAAATAGAGGTATTTTTGCCCATAATTTCCGCGCTGGGCAAGCGTGGTGGTAATCTCAGGGCACTTTCGCGACGGATATCCTGCTGCCCATCCCCACCCTGTAGTATTTAAGATGCGCTGCTTCGGATAGTTATACCGCCATCCAATGGTTCCTTTATCTCAAGCGCCTCTGACGACACCTGGTACAGAGGGAGGTACTATTCTATTACGCCGGTACCCCAAAGCTTAAATATTTTATTATTAGAAAATTATGTATTCACGCAGTAACATAGGTTGTATAACATATATAAAGAGGCAGGATTTACATAAACGCAAAAACTATTGGACTTTTTTTTTATTAGCCCAGTTTCACAGAGTAGCATACAGTTCACGTGCGTTGCCAACCTTGTGACTTGAAGATAATATGCCACATTTCCCAGTAATTGTACTGGCTCTCTCACTGTTCAAACTGGAAAAGAGAAATGTGAACACTGCTATTTGGGGGTAGAAATAAGTGAGAGTGAGGTACCAATGCAGACCGGTATGATGATGACGATGTGTTTACATTATGTGTCATGATATATATCGATCAGCAGCATCTAGTTTCCAAGGTGATGCATCCAGAGATTCCTTCCCGAACAGGATTACCTTCGCTAATGCATTAGTTATGCAAGTTACTGCGGCTTAGTACTGTAGGGTTGTCACTTTTTTTTCGAAGCATAATATTTGAATGTTTATACTTACATACATGTTTTTTGTCTGTCTACTTCAAAAGAATATACGTTAGATTTTATCTTTCGTCGACATAATATACTTAAAAATTAGTACGAAGGTCATCTCGCGTTTTTTTAATAATAATAGGATTATGGAAACGCTTTTTTGAGACAATTATTTTTACTGCGCGTTAAAGAGTAGTTCGGATTGCCTGTTTGGAAGGTGGGGCATGCAGTGGGATCACTAGGTAATAGGACATAATACCTTCAAGTTATAGCAATGGCAACGCGATAGTGATATCCTGTTTATGATACGAGAGTCTATAGGCTGCGGTGACGCTTATAAAAATATATTAATGCGTTCACTAATCATAATATAAACTCATAATTCACTTTGTTTTGCGTATATATTTTGTATTTCGTATGTGTAGAAGATAAATTAAAAGGCTTCGTGGTTGCCGTTGTTAACAGTTGGCAACCCTAGCATGCTGCTATTTGTTGCCGTTTAGTGCCGTGTATCCGTTAGGAACATTGAATATGGAAATAGGCTCAAGGTTCGCTTCCTACTGGAGAAAGGACTGTGACTTTTGGCGGATTCGCTAGATATAATTGTTCTTTGAGACCCCTGACCTTATGACTGATCCCTGAGGTTCCAAAACTGTATATTCATCAACCACCAATGCTTTTCATACATTGAATAAACTTTATTAATAATACTATTTAAACAACGACTCATACATTGACTCGCATGATAAGTCGCTTAAAGCACTCGTGTCACGGACATAAGACTACAGAGAAATCACAAATAAAATGCTAATAAAAATATTTAACACCCAGACACATAACAAACACAAATATTATCATATTAGTATTTGTCCTGGGTGGGGATCGAACCCACGACTCTCGGTGCACAAGATAGATCACAAAAACCTGCACCATTATTTATAATTGTAATTTAAGACCCGTGTCCTCCTAACCGTGTCGTCCTGAGATTACAAAACTGTATATCTGTTAACTCATGTTTTTCACACATTGAACAAATTAAACAAACTGAAATATTCATAATTAAATGTCAAATATTTATTTCGTATCGAGCATTTACGAATTTAAAGCCTTATTTGTAATGCATTAAAGCTTACTATTGCTGGTGATGTACAGTGTTTAAGTTTGGGATATTTTTAAGGTAAAACCAATTATTGACCTCAAAATTAATCTTGATTGTATTGCACTTATTTACATTTATTTCAAGGATTAACTCGACATACGTTTGTAATCGATATATTTAAAATATCGTTTCAGACATGATGAAACCGCTTTAGATCTGATGACATATTCCTCGAGGAAGTCTAGTAACTAGTGTCATTATGAATTCTATACTATATGTCATGTGTCAGCTTGTTATTTTAAAGTTTTATTCGTTTTATATTAGTTTTTGCGTAAAAGTTTAACAACAATTAACAACATTTTGCGTTTCAAATGATGTCGTATTTACCTAACCTAAAATGTAACAATGTAAGCAATATTTGTTTTTTGTACGTTTGTAACAAATAAATTCTAAAGCTATTGAGCCAATTATAATGATTATTTTACTAATAAAAAGGTATATTGTCAGCAAATAATTTAATTTGTATTTTATTTCCGTTGCAAGCATAAAGGTTGATTTGTTGTATTTTATAGACTAACATTTAAAAAAAAAATCTAAAATATTACTGCATGAATCCAAGAAGATCTTACCAAAGTTAATGTAAATAAGTCTTAACAAAACAATAATCAAATAGTTTCCATCATCAGAAAACGGTAGTAAAAAAACTTGTAACCCCAACCAAGAATTTATAGGCATCGTAAAATAGCCCCACAAAAACGCTCAAATAAAAATCTGTACGCTTTAGAAAGTATCACGTTATCTGCGAATCAATAATGTACTATCCAATATCGGTGATAAGCTTATCAGTCGCTTGTACCAGCCCTGAACACGTGCCACAGAGTAGAAGGAAATAGACGAGCCAGTTTGGACAGCTGAATATTTGCCTCGCGAGCGTTTCTATGTTTGTTTGCATGTGGCGTCCAGTCAGGCCCGGGTTGTCGACTTATCTACAACATTTATCTTGAACGCTGGTAGATTGTCAGCGATGTGGATTATTTGGGGATAATGGCCTCGATGTAATATTGGCTACCTACGTATGTACTTAGATATGTGTGTTGTACAAACAGTATTACATAAACATGCCGATATTACATCGATTTTTATTAAGAGCAAGACATAAACTTTTACAATTACATCGATGGTATAAAATAGACATTTCGAAGGGGCGTGTCTGGGTGTTAAATATGTGTATTAAAATAATATATTCGTGATTCTTATGTTGTTTAATATCCGTAAAACAAGTGCTTTAATCGACTTATTTCGGAGGCAGGTCAATGTATGATTTATGGTATTATAAAAAAACGGGTAAACCGAATTGGATGAAATTTGATTATTATCAGAACTATTGATCCTGTAAATTTATCCATTATTTGAACATTCGAAACCCAATACAGATCCCATACAGAACTCCAATAATTTCCTGCACCTAACCACAGTTCAAACCATACGTGCCCATAAACTAGAAAAATCTCCGGTTAATTTTGAACATTTCATGTGCCTCGTAAAGCGTCTAACGTCGAAGCGTGTAAAAACATTTTTATTGTCTCTAAAAGAGGTTTAGTTTGTCTAATGAGGCAGATGGTTCAAATAGATTCAATGGCTAAACGGGAAACGGTGTTGGTTTAGATGCTATTGGCTGGTTGAAGAATTTTATTTACTAGGGTGGTAGTCAATTTTACGGCTTGCTACATCGAGTATTTAACATCAAATCAAATCTTTATTGTCGATACTAGCAGAGTAGATAGTACCTCCCTCTGTACCAGGTGTCGTAAGAGGCGACTGAGGTACCAGAACTGACAGATGGCGGTATATACATCGATATGGCGACAGATATCGTAAAAGCTGCGCTCTGCGATTGCCAACACGTTTGCCCATCGCGGTAATAATAGGTGGAATTCCCCACTTCCAATGGCAGTAATGCTGATGATGATGATGACAGATTGTTAAGGATAGTACATATGAGTGACATCCGTACTCAGCCCGCATGGCGTACAATTTTTGTTTACGGGATAACAACAATTATTGTTGCAGACAGAGAAATTACCGGCTAACAGTATCATAATCCAGTTTCATTCAATTGTTCTCCAATTGGAATGTCTTCAGCATAGGCTTATGTAGGTGGGGGGACGGGTGGTAAGTGCTCACCCCAGGATGGCCTAGAGCCCACCTCGGGATGTTAGGCTACTGACTCGAAATATTGTTTGTACCTACATTGGGTGTCTACCGCGTGAGTAAGTGCATCGCATCAGCCATGGCTTAACAAGGGCCACCCCCCACCCCCTGAAAATTAACTACATATGACAAAGCTTTTGGTCTATTGTCGATTTGATAAGTGTCATTTAAAGAAGACTTGAAACGCGTAAGCAAATTATATTGATAAGTTTCAGAGATAAGATTTGTATTTTTGTTTCTAACAAATATGCTCATAAAAAACCGAATTAATTTTCGAAATTCTTTTACTAATAGAAAGCTACATTATCAGCTAGAAACATAAGCTATTTTTCCCGATAGTACCTATATGGAAATGCTACTACGCTACTGAAACCGCAGGGCGCTGCTCGTTTTATATATTCTTAGAAAAGGTCTATAATTACGTGTAATAAAGGTTATCTTTTAACTCATCTCATACTATTTACCTGACTCCGACAAGTAGCTTAATGCACTTGTATTACGGACGCCAGAAATCACAAATATACTACATATATTTAACACCCAGACACAGAACAAACACAAATATCAATTAATATATCATTGTTCTGTGTGAGTAACGAATCACGACCCTCAGCGCACAAGATAGGATCAGTACCATCTGCGCCGTACTACTACGTATATATATGGTCTTAAATGTCTGTGGCTTGCACATAAATATGTATTTTTGTATAATAAAATTCAAAAGTAATTTAAAACAGACGTTGGACACTTCCAATTAATTATAATCATATACTAAAATCACCAAATAGTTGGTATTGTACTTGCGAACCAATCAACGAATGCAAAAAGAAAACACTTATAAAACATAAAAATAGTGCAGCGCTGTTAATGAACAAATTAATTCAATTAAAATTAAAAACGGACAACATACCCGTCGCCCACCCAGGTACATGTGACATTTCCAATTGAAAGGGTACCCTTTACAGACATATCTAAGGGGTTGAGCAAATATAGATACTTTTTGTTGCTTGTTTGATGCAGGTGTTTGGTGACGATTGACTCGGTGGCGGGACGTGGGCTCTCGCAACTAAACAACATTCATTGATTTCCTACTAAATTACGCCGAGAAAGGTTTTACAACGGTTAATATTAATAAATTAATAAAAATCATACGAAATTTTTATATATTTAAACATGTTTAAACAGCAATCGTTTGTGATCATCATCATATCGGCCATGGAAAGTCCACTGTTGGCCTCCCTAAGATAGGGTTATTTTTGACCATATTATTAATTAGATTTTCCTGATCCGGTCAAAACCGGATTTAACCGGTTACGGCTTTTTACTTAAGCCACTATCATATATCCCTTTAGACGTCATAATAGATATAGGTCTTCCCAAGAGAGTTCCTACAGGAGAATATGTCTGCATCCAGCGCGATCGTGTGGTTCTAGTCCGTAAATACAATATAGATATTTATTGCTTTGCGTGAAAAAGCTAAAAACTTCAGTCGATATGCTGACACTGTTTTATGACCGCGGATGTGTAGAAGCAGGAAACCTCAGTGGCAAGAGCTGGCTTATGGCTTGATGGTAATCCATTACCAAAACCTATGAAGGTTGCAACACCAGACCAAAGGTCTTCTAGCATACATTCATGAATGTTAAAAGCCTAGATATTAAGTCGCCATGTTCTTTTCTGATTTTTAAACAGTCATCGTTATTCAAATCATTATGTACTCAGGTAAAATCGTATGTAAAGTATTTATTGAGTACATATTATGCATATAGATAGACGTGATATGGAACTTTGTTTTATAGCTAAAAGTACGTATGTGCGTCGTGTAATAAATGCCGTCGGGATTAATAGTATGAAAAAACTTTATAGCTTTAGTAAAATTAAAAAAAAATGTAAAGGTGTTGTTTTCAATTATATTATATTTTTTATAATCTTAAAGCCACGATGTTGACGGGTGTTATTTGTAGTGATGGAAGATAAAACTGCCGGTTAATATAGACGGGAAGTTGTTTGTTTTTACACATTTTTTTAAAGGCAAGTTTAGTGTTTTCTTTTAAAAATTTTTATATATTCATGCGACTGTTCAAAATTATTAAATTAATACAACATTTTGAACAACGAGAAATTGACAAAATTAAATTAAATTAAAAAGTTTTTATGCCGTATGTTGGATCATTTGTAGTCAACATCGTTAATTGAAAGAAAATTTAAAACGGGGTGTTTTAAACGCTTCCATTGACGTATGTGCTTACATAATACAAGTTAATACCTCTGCAAAATAGTAAAGTCTAGAATTAGATAGTGTTTTGGGAGATTAGTCATTTTCACAAGTAACTAATTTATATATCTCCATTAGCCAGCCATAAACACAAACTAGTTCCTAAGCGTACATTAACACCTATAAAATAGTCACAAAACTAAAAAAAAACAACTCGCAAAAAAGTCGAAACAAAAGAATCAGGCACACAAAGCCCCGTGGAAAAACAAATCGTTTCCGCTACCGACTCGATTGAGCCGTTAAATCGATTACTCGTCCGCTAATCGATTAGATTACTCGAAATACATTCGATTAGTGTAAATAAACCGGTGCTGTTTTCATGTTAGTGTAACTTTAATGATACGTTATTGAACTGGGAATTACAAATTAGTGCATTTGGTGTTTGTATTTAGGCTTTTTCTTTATTTCTAATCGTACTGTTTATTTGTCCTGGAGTGTAGTTAACCATATGGACTATTACTAACAAACATACCGTACTTTTACAATATCTTCGGAACAATCTCAATTAATAAACAATAAATTCACACAACATCTAATTCATTGTCCTGTCTCAGAGATAAGTAGCTTAAAGCACATCTGTTACGGATACCAGACAATAGAGGAATCAGGAAGAATATTACATAAATATATATATATATTTAACACCCAGACTCAGAATAAACACATTCAACATATAAATGCTAGTTCTGGTTGGTCGGGCCGCCAGAAAAAACTTACGTTTTTCTTTGGCACGCTGTCTTCGCTAACATCGTCAGTGTTAAATGGAGAGTTCCTTTATGTCAAACATAATTATGGTGTAAAAATTACTTTATCTGTATCAGTATAACACGTAACAAAAAAACACTTAATCTTGTCAGTGATTAATTACATTTTGTCATTTTATTCACAAAAATATCCAACTATTTCTATCCGAAACTAATAATGAAGAAAAAACTGCCCTCCGCATCCGGACCAAATCGGGCGGTCAATATGTGGAAGCGATTTATTTCGGGATGTTTAATTACTGCGTCCGTACGCATCACCACTGACGCTCTCCAGGGCTTAGCGCGGGCGCAGGGTGCGAGCGGACGCGGGCGCGGGCGCGGGAGCGGGAGCGTGTGCAAATAAATGTAGATGCTGCTTCATTTTTAACGCTAATAGCGGGTTTGCGTAGAAACATCCAAGTTAAGTACAGGTTTACTCTACGATCTTACAATTAAATACAGAAATTATCTCTACATTGTTGCGAATACTACGAGTATTAGAAAAGTAAAAATATATTGCGATCAGGTACTCGTTATGGAAAAGTTATGTTTTTTTAATTACCGTAATCGACTAATAGATGTGCCGGAACCGACAATTAGCAGTATATCCAACAGTGACTTCCATCGAGGCGAAGATGGATAGTAGCAACTTGCCGTCGCGAAGTTACGCCCGCCGTTGGCCACCAAGTCTCCCCAGGCCGGCAATTATGGGCAAAATTTCCTCTTCCTTTCGCATATGTTCAATAGTGGTCATTCTTCGGCTGTTTTGATGATGATTGATTAACAGTCGAGTTCGGCCAAACGGACTCTCAGCACAACCCCACCTAAATTATTTTATTTTATTCTAGAATAAAGGTAGCTAAAAATAGTGTTCGCTCCCAGCATGGCCCATCTGGTATCATCGCAAATCTGTTAGTGACGGTTTCCATGTAACATCGAATGTCTAAGAGTTATCCAACTCGAGTTGACAATAGCACCAACTAATCCATGGCTCGAGTCGGAACGACTCGCGTTGCGATGACAGCTCGAGTGACTTACCGTTAGCGATCGTCACTTGATCTGAGTCGAGAAAGTACCGCGAGTGTTCGCTAGACGTCGCTTCAAGTCACGCTTCATCAAACGACTTAAGCTGTGACTTTAGTTGTCACTAACCAGAGTTGACTCGTTGACATTTTGAGTCAAATTGATTTATGAATCAACCTTTCCAACCACATGAGGTACTACCACTATATATCTTTTCACCTTTTTCTACCGCCAAAGTGTTCGCAGTCCGGTTTGAAGGGTGAGAGAGGCAGTGAAATTACTAGGCAATGTAAGATAACGTCTTCATCTAATAAGGTTGGCAACGTGCTAGTGATTTCCTTGTGATATTACGAGCGTAAAAAGCTGCAGTGACGCATACAAACACGCAGACTTCATGCTCGTTCGACGACCTGGTCTTATTTAAAAAAAAAACCTTGATTGTCAGCAGCTATATAGTAATTTTGGCTCAGTATATTGTATACTAGTATTGAACCCCGGCTTCGCACAGGTTGAATGTTTTTAATTAGTCTTGTTTTATCCGGTGGACGCTAATAAAACAACCATACAGCAAGATTTTTTTTCGATGTAATCTACAGCTTTATAGCTGTTTTACACAAAACATGAATATTTTATTGGTTATATGTTATTACTAATGAAAAATTTTACTGATAGGTGAATTTAAATATAATGATAATCTTATCAAATATAGGTAATCTAGATGAGATTGCAAGTCTAATTGTCAGCAATAAAAAACCCCTTTTATAATACATGCACAGTAATAATAACAGCATGCATTCGTTTTGGTCAGTTATATTATTGTTCAGTTAAGAGACTAGATGTCTCGCCCACTACGGCAAGACAAAAAGTACGAACACCTTTGAACAAACTTACAAATTAGTTTAAACTTCACCGTTGTTAATTACGCAAATGCGTTTGCATTCACCATTATAACACCTTAAAGGGCTCAAAAATGCCCGCCGGCGTGTCGCAAGCAAGTTTTTTTTTTATCTAAATGCCGCATTTATCTGTGTTAGGCGTTGCAAGTTAAATTCTTCAAATATTAGCTTCCGTAGTAAACTTCAAGCTTACACGTTACGAGTGTCGTCGGTTAGTGGCATTTTAATGTCTTCGAATGCCGACGTTATCATACTACACTTTTATCTGCTATCCCTTTCTCATCGCTGCGAGTGCGCAATGATCAGCTTACATGCACTGTTATTAGTTAACTTGATATCCGGTCCCAGCGTGCAATCTGTTTCTGTCAGTGGTTTTTATTCGAACGCATTTGAAATTCAAAAACTGCGTCAACGCGCGCCATTCATGGAATTTATACGGTGACAAGTGACATCTTATCTGTCAAGGAAGACGATCTGCTGTTCTAAATTCAAATTTTCACCACCGGGGCCGAATGCACTTTGAATTTAAAAAGTAATCTTTGTTTAAAGGAATCCTCGATTCCATTCAATGCCCATTTCAAACTATTGACATTCGAATGATGTCTAGTGTCTTGATTAGGAACACTCAAGTAACGTTTTGAATTCCGAAAGAGGAATCACGATCATTTCCCCTCAGCAAACAACCCAACCCGTTGACTCATGTTCTCGAACAAATGTTATCTGTCTTCTTTTGTTTGTTTCTCGAATATCATACCGAGAGGGCACCAAATGTACCGGCCAGGACGCAAGACCTCCCCCTCCTCGATGTTTCACATCACTCCAGTGAGTTTGAGACGAAACGTTTCAATCTTGCGGGGGTCACGATACATTGGTCATTTATTTCTGTGGTACACGTTACTTCTCGCTTCGGATTTGAAGCGAATTTTTCATTTGTGCCTTTTGTAGAATGTAATCATGACCGTAACGATATAAAATATTTTCATTTCTCTTCCATATTTAGTTTTATTCGAAATTGTTTTCAGTGTATCCGAGTTGGTTTGTTTTGTGACAGTATATGAGTACGGAATATCAATTGTAGAAAATATTTTTATAAAACACATATGTTGAAAATTCATAAACCAATAATCACGTACAATTATCGGTATGTTTTGTAATTAAGAGATAAAAAATATGGAGTTCAACATTTAGTTAATCAAAGACGAGAATTTGTCTTACAAGGGAAACATTGTTTGAATGAATATATAAAATAAAACAAAGATGATCATTGTCACAGTAGTTATGTATGATAAAGGGAACATTGACTATTAAGACAATTTTTTGGTGTTCCTAATAATCTCAGTGATTAAATAATTCATGATAAAAACATATATGCTGAATTCCCACAACATTTGGAAGGTTCGTATCTTAAAAACCCATGTTGATACATATTAAACAAATGATCCTTATTTCATCACGGTGCCAGTGAAAGGTTTAAAAAATCCCATGGCCATTAACAACCCGAATTCCTGCAACCGGCCAACGAAGATTGATTGACTCCATACATCTCTTCTGTATGGCCCTAAGTTTGTATGACTTGCACTATCCACTTCATTTTAAATTAGATTCGATTATATGTAAGCCTGACTATTTGTTGACTTAAAAAATAGTCACCCGATGTACGCAATCGTAATCTACAGATCTATTTCGGGACCACATTATCTCTGTATCATTAATTGCACAATTAATGAGAATTTTATTTGAATAAACTAGACTATTAAAGAGTTTAAATTAAACCCATCCGAATTAAAACCAGTCTGCATTATTACCAATTAAACGAAAAAGTAATTACGACTGTACATACGCACACAATAACAGATGGGCGATGCTATCGACGCCGTCGTAAACGATACTGTGATAGTCCACTCAGAAATTTGTCTCGGAATTCTAATTAACAAACTTAACCTAAAACCTTGAATACGTAATCTCATAAACTTAAGATACGATACTATATTCTTTTTGTGATATAACGAGATTTTATAATAAAACCCGAGAATAAACCGATACACACAACACCTGCTCCATCAAATACGAACGATGATCATTATGTTAATACTTCAAAAATTCATAAGTTGACAAGCGAGGTATTTCTTACCTTAGCATCTGAATGATTCGAACTATTCTCGATTGGACCGCGGAGATGTTAAGATTCAGAAAAAGTTGGACCGTGTCGAACCGAACGAGGTATCAGACAGGCGCCAATTAAGCGAAATGAACGCTTATTCTGTGTGCCATAAATCGATATCACGCTATACGAGAAGTAACAGTTACGCCCTTTAAAGGATTCGTCTCGAGATACTGTACTACGTTCCGTACACAATATAAGACCTTGTTATGAAAGCTGAAAGTGTCAGAATTACGTAACGGTGGAAGCGTCAGTTACGCCCTGTTAGAACGCCCTTCCCGCTAACAAGATAGACAGAGATGAATGGATGCAGTTTTTGTTGGAGAGAGTGGGGTGGACGATAAACAGAACTCTTGAAAAACACTTGTGAGATAACAAAGGCTGGCTTCCACGAAGACGTCCAATAATTTGTCTTTTTAATTTTACGGCGGACTGCCATAGCTTTTAAATATAGTTTTTTTTACTCTATAACTCGACCACGGACTGGTCCATTAGGTCGAACGACTGTGAGTATTGGGGAACTCATTACAACCTCTCCTTTGCTCTGAAAGTTCTTTTATGACTTATTGTTTCCTTGGCCTTGCACGGGAATGAACTATGTCCTTTCGTGTAAAACATGTAAAAGAGCTTTCGTTAGCCAAGCTGTTTGTTATGTACAGAACTGGCATCTGTGCGGCAGGCTTAGTTGGTGACACATCGGAAATTCTTTTATTGCTATGAACTAAAACGAGCTTTCAACAAACGTGTCGCAATATAATAACATATGAAATAAAATCCGGACTAAGGCCAATAAAATAAAACAGGCGTAAAAGGAATCGAAACCTGTTCTGCTCTTGCATTGGTTTAGTTGTAAAAAAGCTCATTCCATATAATATTACCCATTTCAACCCCGAGAATCACTGTTCGACCAATCACCGGTAAGAATTTGAAAATGGAACGCGAGTTCGATTTTAATTGTTTCGAATGAATTTCGGAGCGCGATAGTGTTTTGTTTCGAATTAAACACATTTTATATATTCTAATTTGCATACGAATTAATTGATGTGTTCGTGATTATGTTCCTTTTTACGCTGTCGTATTTCCATTTCAAATTACGTTATTTAAAGATAACGAACTGAAACTTGCAATGAATTCTAACAAGAAATACGTATGTATAGTTTTTAGTAATTCGTACTCTTCAAAGCGTGTATGAATATCGCAACTCAATTGTTCCCACAGCGATTGTAAGGGTGAACGGGCAACCCCAGTCGTGTGGCCGGAACTGCTAATGAGCGATTAGTGTTGCCAGTTGCGGATAATACTTTACTAATAGTTAGGGTGTTTATTGTATTGAGGGGCACGTTTTTGAATTGATTATTATTGATGAGTAGTGTAATAATGGGTTGTCAAGTGGAGCAGTTTTTTTTAAATGTCTAATTGTAATATGGATATAAAGATTGATTTTTCTAGTATATTAATGCCTATATAATGGCCATCTTTAATAAACGGTCTAATGGATAATTAACTATTCAGGATATGTATTGTTTTTATGTTAGTGACGACCAAAGCATTTGAATTCGATTTATAAAAATTCATTTCGTCTTCACGTAAAGTTTTTAACTTAACATTATGGTCAGCGTAAAAAACAACAACAAAAATACGATTTATAATGCAATTACCAAAATGGTAATTGCATTATAAATCGTATTAAATATATCGTACCAAAATATTTAAGCACACGGGTCACTCAATACAACTTATTGCTGATACAAAAACGATATGTGACAATTCCGAGGGTGGGTTCGTGGGTGGGCCGAACCTACTCCACAAACGGTGTTCAGACAACAATGGAAACGGATAGGCCCCAAGAATAAAACCTGGACCCTTAATGCACGTGAAATATTGCTAAAGTAAAACCTGCTTACTTTAAAACCCATCACTTTGAAAGCACTTCAGTTTTCTACTTTATTGTTCGGCGAACTTTGGTTCCGATTGGAAAAGGCATTAGTGTTATAGACGTAGTTTATACTGGTTGTGTGTGTGTATCACGTGACAGATTCTAACACTTAACTAAAGTCACTATATTGTTCCTTCATATAATTGTCTACTACTATTCAACTAAACAATCACTAGTGAAATTGTAGTGAACAGGACCTTCGAGAAATCTGAGAAATCGGAACCGACAGATTGAATACAGCGTAGCTCAAATCCAACATGGCGAGGATGGGCAGCTACATTCCTGAAGGTACTTTCTGCCCTTCATTTCGGATGCTTCGGTGATGATGATATGAACACTAAGTACGGTGGAGTTAAAATCTTCGATTTGCACAGTAAATAACCTTTTTCTCCCATCCTGTCAACCGTAGGACATCCACTGCTGAACGAAGGTCATCATAAGAGATTTTCTATAAGATCGGTTATATTAGACATCTGTTAATTGTAAATGTCTCACAAACAACTAACTAGAGAATGAATCTAATTGTATTAGGTTTTTTTTTATTTTAGACCAGGTCTACAAACAAGCAGATCATTCGTGTGTCAGTAATCGTCACCGTAGCCTATAGACGCTCGTAATATCAGAAGGATACCCCCTTTAAACGATTCTCTCACCCTCTAAACCTGAACAAAGCAATGCGAACACTGCTTATTGGCGATAAAAATAGTTAGGTAAGCAGACATTTGTATGAGGTCAACCTATTCAAACTCCGAGTCCAAGAGTGCATATGTCGATAAATGTACTGTTGTATCGCGCCTCAATGTTTACCAGACGAAACTCCACACACGAAAAGATTATATAGCTACTGGCCAACGTAACCCAAATCCGAACTAATAGGGAGGTCTACTAATAAGAACTTAGCGACGGACGGACCAACTAACAAGCCAGGCGCTAACAGGGAAAATAAAAGCGTGTGATGCACACGAAAACTGCCTGCGGCGCGGGCGCAGGTACGGTCCGCAGATACGAATCAATGCGTTATATTATATTTATTTTACAGTTCTTAATTATTTTGCTGTTCATTGAGTTTAAGTTTTCAATTGATTTTTTTTTTAATTTCTTATGTATATTTATTTCCATTATACATTTAAATGAGACGAATATATTATTTTAGCAACTCTTCGAGGTTCCAGTGTTGTCCTTTTCCCCGTCATAATATGAGCATAGAATTAGTTTATGTTACTTGCCTGATAATGGAACTTTAGATTAGTAAAAGTGTCATCCCTGACATGATACATTCTGTACCCAATTTTGATAGGTACAGCGTTATCTGTCGATGCCGGTACCTCAGAGGTACGATGTTCACGATGTAAATCTAATAATAACGTATTTATTTGAGTTATTACCCAGGTTTATGTTATCAGATAACAAAATTGAGTCGAGCCGTCATAATACTGTTAGTTACGTATCTAAATATGTGGCAGTAAAACATGAAACTCTGAAAGTGTTTACAGCTGTCGTAAAGCAACGTTTAATTAAAATCTACGTGAATCTACGGAACTCGTAAAATCTTCGTTTTTAATTACTGTACACCAGTCGGGACGTGATACGCACTGGCTGCAATTAATTATTTAATGACAGAAAGTTTTTATACAGACGCATTTGAAACGAGCTTTGGAAATTGATGAGTTTAGTATGAATAAATTCAGACATCATCTCATACGTTGACCTGACTGCGGGGTAAGTCGGTTAAAGCACTCGTGTTATGGTCATCAGAAAACACAGAAATCACAAATATAATACATAGATAATTAACACAGATGAGAGACACAAATATTGTCCTGAGTAAGGATGGAACCCACGACTTATAGATTCACTCACAAGATAGATTCACCACCGCCACCAGGCCCGTTCAAATTCTTTATTTATATTCTAAGGTCTTAAAAGTAAACCAGCAGGATACAGGGTCACATCCTATAGACATTCATGTTATCACAAGGATATCACTTATGCACTATTAATCATGTGAACCTGTCGATATTATGTTAAATGACTATGTTATACTTTTTTCGTTGATAAAACTTGGAAAGCAACAGAAAAGAATTCTAAATTTACAGTTGATAATGTCAAAAAAGAAGCTTTTTTGTCTGTTTGTTCGTTAGTTTGTTCCGGTCGATCACTTCAATCTGGATCAATATAACGGGTTTCTGATAGCCAGATAAGTTTTGTTACTGTATACTATATCATAGTAAAGTAGTTAAAAATCTGTTCTTTATAGGATATATATATATATATATATATATTATTCTATAAAGAATATATAATATTTCATGTCATGGCGTTTGTTCAGAATAGACTTCTAAACTATTGAACTGATTTTATTTTTTTTTGCTTATAGTGTACAGTTTAGAATAGTTATATCTCAATTTAAATTGCAAAATTATTCTAGGACGGTTGATATATATATATATATATATATATTTCCCCATTTTTATATATTTTACTACACAGGAACGTTATCTGTATTGCATTTGTAGTAATATAGATATGAATCACATAATAACGTCTATAAAATATATCTGACGAACTTGAAGGTACACTTACGTCACAGATACTAAAGAGATAAACATACCATTTTCATGTATATAAACATTGTTAGCAGATGTACACAGTACATTTTTATTTTATGTATTTTCAACTGATACATATCATACAACGAATTCTTCCGTCGCGCCTGCATTTTTTATGCCACGATGGTTGTAAACGCGTTGCCAAAACGATTTAGATTTTCTTGGGATAATTTTAAAAACTTGATAAAAAGGGTATTTTTTACAATTCATTATGAATGTTGCTGTAAAATTAATTCATGATGTATAAAACAAGACGAAAACATATTTAAATGTAAGTATAGCTAGAGGGAAAGTTAGAAGTCAATGAGTAAGTATGAATGATTGATACAATTCTGTTTGAATTTTTCATCCTAAGATGGCGCACATAGTAGTAACACTTTCTCATGCGCGAAGAGTCGTGGGTTCGATCCGCAACCAGGAGAAGTATATCAAATAATTTTATCCTCTGTTTCCTGATGTCGGGTAAGGTGAGATCTGTGGAATTGTATAAACAGGATTTTATGGCTTTTAAATTTAGTTTCCCGGACTTCGATAACTACAAAAAATATGCCGAGGTTGCATAAGCTCGTCAAAGACACGTGTCCGATTTCATTCAGGTCATCGAAAACATGTGTTTTTTTAAGAAGTCTAAATGAGTGCAAAATATCTTTATCAAATGCCAAGCCCGCCCTTTCCTAGCTTCCGCTGCTGATCCTACCCCAAAAATCCAGAGAAAAGAAGTATTTGCTCCGGACACGCGAGTGGCGGAGCAAACACGCGGTGTGGCCAACACCGGTAGCGCGCAAACACTGCTGTTGACTGTACATTGTCGAAGAATTTCCACTGTTTGATCACACATCTAATACGGACAGACGGCTCGCTCTATACAAACTCACCATCCATTTTTGTGGTGTTCTCAAACTATTTCCAGCCGTGGCCGTCCGCCTCTCTATTTGATATCAATATATATATATATATGTTATGACTGAAATTGTGTCTAGACAGTAGTTTTCTATTTACCGGGGTATCTGGCAACGTTTTTTCGTCGAAATAGTCGCGTTTTTATTGATACATTGACAGGATAACAGTTACGACATTGATGTCGACGGGCTCAATGGCGCAGAGGTCGTTGGTTCCATTTCGATGGATCGGTTCAGGACAAATATTTATGTGATGATATTTGTGTTTGTTCTGTGTCTGGGTGTTAAATATATGTACTTGTGTAGTATATTTGTCATTCATCTGTTGTTTAACGTCCGTAACACAAGTGCTTTAAGCGACATGTCACGGAGTCAGGTCAATGTATGGTGTTGTGTGAATTGAAAATGTCGAATTGTTGTCATGTTTTGTATATTTGCAATTCGAAAATTTTAATCCCGCTTAAGTATCCTTAAATCCCTAGATACTAATATAATATTATAAATGCGAAAGTAACTCTGTCTGTCTGTCTGTTACGCTTTACCGCTTAAACCTCTCAACCGATTTTTATAAAATTTAGCACAGACAAACTTTAGACACTGAGAAAGGACATAGGCTATTTTTTAATTCGAAATAAGGGTTGTAAGGGGTCGAAAGGGGGGATGAAAAGTTGTATGGAAGTATAGCTATTCTTAGAGCTAGAAACTTGAAACTTATTTTTCAAGCCTACGATTCGATATAAATAAACATGACATTGAAGGTTTATATAAGTAAAGTTAAGGTAAAGAGGTATGGTACCCAAAACAACTCTTCCACGCGGACGAAGTCGCGGGCACAGCTAGTGTTATATAAATCTCCAATTAATTCTATTGAATTCTATCTGCATTATTTATCCCATCCACACTAATATTATTAATTCGAAAGTATGTATATCAGTTTGTTACCTTTCTTAGGATTGCGAAAACTTTATCCATATCAAAGAAAGAAATCTCTCGCATCGTGAAAGTAAAGCTAGTATTACAATGTATGCATGAAACAGTTATGTGGTACTACAATCAATTAAAACTGACTGGTAAATGATGTTTTTGATATGGTAAAACTTAATCTTCAATTTCGAAGGAGAACTTACTTAACACGAAATCATTAACAATAAAAAATCAACATGAATTATGTAAGAGGCTAATATAAGTTTTCAACTCTATGTTAAATTTGTGTCTATAAAGTATGACGTGTATATTTTTAGTATTTATGTTCATCTGCCAGTGAAACTCAGAGGTACAATTATTTTTTGCCTTAGAGGAGGCATTTATATTTGGCCTTTTTTTATTGACGGATATATATATTTTTCTGTTTCGTGTATTGGTCGATTAAAAGATAATGCCAACTGGTATTAAGTCCACCATTTGTACATTTTGTAATATTTTGTGCAATATTGGTTAATAAATACATATTTATTTGTAATATTGACAAGACGTGAGGTACCGGCAGAGTAGAATAGTATCTCACTCTATACTAGGTGTCTTAAGAGTCGACTAAGGTACCAGAATCGACAGGTAGCGGTATATTCATCCAAAACAGTAGCTAAAATATATAGAGCGTCACATCACAGCATCACATCATGCGATTGCCAACACGCTTGCCCAAGGCGGGAATTATGGGCATAATTCCTTCTTTCTTGGGGAGGTCTAGCAGTAGACTTCCGATCGACTTTTGACTGTTGTTTATCTGTAGTATATTGCATATGTATTTCAATTGGAATTTCTATATTGGAAGACTCTATCTCTACTTTTAACGCATTTAATAAAAAAATACCGGTTATACAATTCGACGTGTTTTTTTATGCCGCGTCTACAATGTACCATCATCTCTGACGTTATCCGATTGCCAGTCATGCACCCTAACGAACGAATACATCTACCTTCATTTGTGTATATATAGTTGTTGTTTGTTTTCCATGGCTTGTTTTGGTAGGACTTCGCCTTTTTATGTCGGGCTTCTGGAGGGAAACGGAGAGGCTATTTGGGGCGCGAATTGTGTTTATAATTATTCTTAGTGCTTCATTAAAATGCTTTTATACTGTGAAGTTTGACTAATATTCGTGAAATCAAAATATATAATATTATTTGTACATACTTGATAGAAGAAAATTTTATTTTTAACGAAAAAGCAAAATATTACTGAACGCAAAATACATTCTAATATTGAAAATGGGAATGTATTATGTATTACATGCTATTTAGTTGCGCTTTCTGATAGGATCAAATTTTTTATGTAGGCACTTGCTAACACGAAAAATGTTATCCAGTTTTAACTCGATTAAATTTAAAATTTATCATGAAAACAATATTGCGACTATAAATTGAGATATAAACTATCCTTTAATAATAAAAAGGTCACAGAACATCTCCTACATTGACCTGACTCCGAGATAGGTCGCTAGAAACACTTGTGTTACGGACGCAAAAAAAAAAAACGGTTCATCAGTTTAGAAGTACATTCCAGACAAACATCGTGACACGAAACCTAGTAATGTTTTTAGTAAGGCGATATAGCAGAACAAACGGATTGACAGTAAAATTTTATCGTTGCATTATATTACAGTTAATATTTTCAATATCCTTTATATAAAGTTTGATGCTGACTAAAATATTGGAATAGAACGTCCCTCTGTACCGGACCTCGTAAGGTGACTGAGGTGCCAGAACCGACAGTTGGCGGTATATCCAACTGAAACAGCGCAGCTCAAATGCACAGGGTGGGAAATAGCAGCACGCTTGCGCAGCTCAGCCATTAAGGTCAAAGTTCCCCCTTCACTGGGGAGGCCTATGTCCAGCAGTGGTCGACATAGATAGTTATTTATTAACAAGGATTACATTATATTTAGACCAGATCGCATAGAAACAATTTACAATGAAATAAATGCAAATGAAACAACTTCAAAAAAATACAATGGTTCGATCCAGGAATAACATTTATGTGATGAACATTTGTGTTATTCTGTGTCTGGGTGTTATTTATACGTATTGAAGTATTATATTTGTTATTACACTGTTGTCTGATATCCTTAGCACAAGGTTTAAGATACTTTACATGGAGTCAGATCAACGTAAGGATTTTATATGTGTATTTATATACTATTATGCATAGTTTTCAGCCATTAAACATGCATTAACAGCAATCTGAAGCGGTTGAAAGGGGAAGCTATAAATGCTACTTGTAAATTGTATCCGAGTGCAACACTCGAAGTTTTTACAAGTTCTACAGTACAATAGGACTCTTGAAATTTTTCAGAAAATCAAAATAAAGTGACTGCTTATAATAAAAAAAATCCTTTATTTTTATTGATGTCCATCCATTTTACCTGGACGAGATCGCCAGGAGCGATAAGGTTGTCAATTGTTTCATAATTTACATGTTTTATTCCACTTTATTTAATTTTCAGTGTACTATAAAGAGTACATTATTATTGAGATTGCTAACCAGACAGACGTTGTGAAATATTATATATACTATCCTATCTTTTAAGATGGATCAAACTGTATAAAGTGAGCAAAAAAATATTAAAATCGGTCCACTAGTTTAAAAGTTTATCCCGTGATACGTAATGATTATACCTAAAGAGAAGCCATATTATTCTCATTTGAAATATCTATATCAGTGTCCGCTAAAGATTCTCTTTACAAATTAAACCCTATGTGCTATTCTGATCAGTAAGCTTCAGTTTCAGCTTTCAGTTTTGCCATTACATCCATTATCCACCATATCAGTTAATTGAATCCACTGTTGGACATAGGCCTCTTCAAGAAAGGGGTAATTTTACTTTGAGATGCTGCTGCCAATCCCCGTCCTGTGCATTTCAGCTGATTGAGATAGATATGGACACTGATTCAGATAGATATACCGCCAACTATGGGTTTTGGTACCTTAGTTGCCTCTTACGACACCTGTTAGATACCTACTATTCTACTCTACCGATGCCTCACGGTATCATTCACAACATCATGGCTTCTCACTCTTCGAATTCAGATTTGTTTTTTTTATATTTTAAACAATTTGTATTAGATAAAAAATATTTGTCGCAAATTTCATGCGAGTGTCGAACCCGCACCCACCTACCCAAAGAAATGAACTCCCAATTACTACGAAGACTTTATTAGACACGTAAAATGTATTCGTAGCGCTCATTTTACGCTGAGCGTTCGCCTTTCTATGTGTTACCGTCAAGAGCACAAAGCACTCGTTCGAATCATGTCTTACATTTCATATCACGCGTAATTTGATACTCTAAGCATGTCATCTATAAAAGTTCCTAGTACTCGTTACTTCGTTTCTTCGCCTAACTGAGACACAAGTATATTTACAGCGCAAGTCAACCAATTTGATATGTTGAAATATATCAATTGGTTATGTATTTATTTGTAAATTTCATAACATTTGTTTATCGATTGTTTAAGCATTGAACTATCAAAATTATATAATAGAAAGCCTTTTTTTGATTTAGTAGATTTATAATTCAAAAAAGAAATTTCTATTATATAATTAAGCTTGTTAGCAGTTAGCTAGTTTAAGCATTTAGCTACCTAGCTAGCCAGCTAAATACTTAAACAATCCATAAACGAATGTTACAAAATCGAAGGGTAATTAAAAATTACTTTTATTTATATATTGAATCATAATTTAGTTTATAATTCCATTGTTATTAGGATAGCCAAATTTGGGTTCATTTTGAGCTATTTTCTGACTTGCATCGTCATCGCGATCACACACAAAATTTTTCTCACAAGTAAACGATGTTCAAAAAAGAACACTAACCAATTGTATACAGATGCTATTTTTGTATGTTGATTTGTTTCGTTTTCTGTGGTACCAGTATTTCTTGCTAGAGAGAGACTGATAGATAATTTCTTCGCATAAGAAAAACGTGTTTCTATCTCATTTATTATGCGTGATCAAATATATTCGATAAACTGATAAATAAAACCCTCAGTTACGCAGTAACAGACAGACATTTGTATTTATCAATATGAGTAAGGATTACCCACAGGTAATGATTACTGTGACTTGACATGGATTAAGATAAGTTGCCCAAAGTTTTTACTTGCAATCTGAGCGTTATCGGGTCCCGGAGCGTGGTCCCTTATCTTCAGAACACAATATTTGGGCACTTGGGTTCGCCATTGAGTTCCATTAAGATAGGCGTCTTGGACTTAAATGCATGGAATAGTTTTAGGGTTCTTTATTTATTGTTCTTATTGTAAATAATCATAAATCAAGTCTATAAACGATTTTAACAGAAACTAACACCCTCCCCACCCCCCATTTGCCCCTCGTGACTATGGTTAGGGTTAAGCTCCTAGTCATATTTTTTCCGACATAATATTTTTGTTATACATTCGTGAAAATAGTTTGCAAATTGAAAATTTAAGTATTTATTCTTCACATGCATGGTAAATAACGAGAGACTTTCATAACATGCAATGATAATTGTTAATAAGAATTTTAGTAAATCTTTTTTTACGAGCAATTCCAGTTATCTGTATGTGTATTTCAATTGACAGTGAACTCTATGCGTTGGACATTAAAATAAGAATGGGTTAAGATTTTATTTACAAATTTGTATGTGACTTAAGACACATGACACCTAAAATACGCAAAGATATTTTTCAAGTCAGTACGATACATGTAAAATTTACGATCTGCCCGATAGATACAAAACCACAGGACGATTCTCAGCTCTTATCTGTGCATCTCGATTTTTTGTCAATTATTTTCGGACAAACAAGGGTAAAGAAAGATTGAGCCCATCCGGTGTCTTTGAGAGATTTTCACAATCCCTTTCAGATTTTTTTTTCGGGTCTCGAGAGATGAAGAATTACTGGTCTGAGGTGACGCCCTTAAAACTATCTACGTTTTATTCTATAGAATGTACGAACGCCATGTGAACGTTATGGCTTGGGGTTTTCTTGGATACACTTGTATCTTTACAAAATAATTGTTATTTTTTGTGCTTCTGGCTTCTTTGTGTGACTCAAACAATTATTAAAGTAAAGGCTTCAAATGGCTAGGGAATTCAGTTGGCACATACTTACCAGTCTTTAGATACATTTTTATGTCTGTTCACTCTCATGTTGTCGTTGTCAAATCATAAGATTTAAGTGAAATTCAATGGATTCACTTGAAAAAACGTGTATTAATGGAAATGTGTTAAATGAATGCATTTAAATTTATAGAGGTATACATACTATCAAAATTCATCGAACAGTCAATTATTGAAAATTAGGACCAAAAAGGTCACACGTAGGCGTAGGACAATAAATCATCTGACAAACTATTTCCTGTCTACTGGCTTGAAAAAACAGGTTATCTCCTTTCACGGTCAATTGAAGGGACCCTCAGAATGGATCGGATTTCCAGTGTTTGAACTAGTCGAAAGTTGTTCGCATTATCTAGCGTTGTACAAATAGCAGAAAATTGGTAAACATTGCTTTACCTTCCACTAAACAAATAGAATTGGATAAAGAATATTTTGAGCGATTAGTATGATGATTGCAAGTTTTATCGATTTGATTTTGGAATTAGGGACGGATGAAACATTGTACGTCTGTATACACTGTAACATTTCAAGACATAAAAATCAACAACGGAAGCTTTTATAATAAAACGAAAAAAACTCCCGAAATTATAGTCCCAACAATTTTATACGGGGCGTAATCATGTAAATCCAAACAACCTAATGGGGGGAAACTAACAGTTATCCTAACAAGGATTTTAATACCACCACGTGGATGCACTGCAGTGCCGGGCGCCATAAATACCGGCCTCGTCTGCTCGCGCGCAGGTACGCCCGCCAAACGAGATCGTTCCTTTTTTAAAAAATGACATAACACGACGCCATTTTGAACTTTAAACCGCCGAGTCACGTTCCAATTTCGAACTCTAACTTTTTATGCCGTGTCCATAATTCACTTTGGGCTTTCTCGCTTCTGAAATAGAGCTCCTTTTACGGAATGGACTCCTTGGATACGTATGGGTGCGTCAGCGCAATTCTCGACCCTAATTGAACTTTATTAGGCTCTAAACTTGAATGGTAGTTTGCGGTCAAGTTTTTTCTGGTCATACCAGATTTTGGTGTTCTTTTAGGTCTTTTTTTGTGACAGCGCCGGTACAGGCGCTGTTCGGTGGGTGTTTTGCGGGGTCACCGAGGATAATAACTGTAAATTATCATCGTTCGCTTTATTGAAATTCGTTGGACGCGGTCTAATGGGAAAATTTTAGTGTCCACTGTGGTTTTCAACGGGACAGAGTTTTATTAGCTCTTTGTGATGACCAGAACAAAAAAAAACCATTCTTAAAATATCCGAATCACTTATTACAGCAATAACCGTAATTTTCGTCGAGATATTCGAAAATCTTTCAATTATTGTCGAGGTATCAACGCATAGCACTTATTGCCCAAGTCATTGTTTAAATATTTAATCGAATATTTGAAAGACATTGAAGCGCGCGAAACAATAACTAGCAAAGCCAACACCAAGCACTGTGTACACAACGACGAAATCACCAAATCGGATAGTCTGCGAATAAACCGACTACACAAACATCCAATGCAAACTTAAACACCAATCGTTCGATACGGAATCAGGCAGCTAGACAATCGACATCCTCAATCAACTCGCCAGAGTGGGACGGCAGAACCTGTTCTACCAGCAAGTGAAGGACAGGTGTAGTTCTGTCAGCTCTGTCGCTGGTGCTAATGAGACGGGAGGGTTCTAATTGCGTACGGATAAACAAACCATGTGATAATACCTATTCAGCCACGCGCTCTGCTACTCATTTGTCGTATAAATGCGGTATGATGCTATAAATCAAGCTTTCACGCCTTCTAAGGTATTTGTTGTATTCGAAAGCTTTCTCGGTGTTTAGTTATGTTAGTGTACCTCTTACCGCTACCGTTGATTGGTATCGCTTATGTGCATATCTATAGTAGTATCCCGCGACTTCGTCTGCGTTCGTAATTGTGAGAGTTTGTTTGTTACGCTTTCGTACAATATAAAGACACCACAAAATGCGTCATCGGACCCGTCTGAATTAAAATTTTATTTAATTAAATTCCGAGAATCAGTTACATACATCCATAGATCCTTATAAACATTCTCGTTTTATATTAGTGGATCAAATGGTATAGTGTGAAATCCTATATCAATAACTTTATATTTGTAGCAACTTGAATAGTGTGAAAAATAAATTGAGAGTAATCAAATCTAGACTTCTGGATATTTCTTTGGATTAAGGAGAAGTATTCGGAACACGTTTCGATGTTGTTTTGTTTATTGAGTCTCAAACATTTCGAACTTTCCTGGAATCCAAATTTAAAATTTAAACTAGTGCCCTACGTTTTTTCCTATTCCAATTAAATAAATACAACTCAACGTGAAATCTAAGTAGAAATGACAGCGAATTACACGTTTGTTTAGTGACGTCACCGGTATTTATCTTCGGGTATCGGCTCGTGACCGAAGCCCGAAACAAAAAAAGAGGAGCCCCAGACCGGTCCGTTCCGAGAAGCGAACTTGTTAGTATCACCATTTATTACACCCCGGGTACCAAAAGCGATACGGAATTGTGAGACGGTTATTTGGTTATCATTATAATTTTATGTGTTCTGTCGGACCGTTTTAATTGTGGGGACGATTATTGTGAAATAAATTATCTCGGTGGTTTTCACTAAATCGCACCTGATTATGCTCGATGAGGATCTCATTGCGAGGTGCGCGGTTCTGTTCCCGGTTGAACGACGGCGGTTGCTGGCTAGATTTGTTTTAGAATTAATATCTTTAGAAGTAATATCTATATATACAGTAGGCCTAAATAACTGTACACATATATGTTATCTGACTTATGATTCCTTTGGGTCATCCTTAATACGAAGATAGATTTTATAGACGATTTTAATAATAGAAACTTGAAACATTATAGAGTTCAAAAGTTTATATTTATTTTATTTTGATTCCGATTAAAATGCTTTGTAGTAACATCTGTTCTATTTAGCTTAGATGCATTTATTAGTTTTCTCCTATTTTTCTCAAAGGCTTTTTATAACTGTACTTGTTAATAAATTTGTTGCATGTTTAATATCCGTTCGAGACAAATGTGCGTTTAACAATATGACAAATACACCAATAATTAAGAAACTGTTATACGCCGAAAACATATTTAGTTTTTCTTTGTTTTGTGTTCTTCGCTATTGATTGAGCTGCAATATTTTCAAATACAACGATAAAGATGTTTCTATGTATGACAAATAATTTAAATTGGATCCAAAATACTATTACGCTCGCCCGTTTCATCGTCTGTATATATTGTCTGTAGAAATTATAACCTATGTTTCATTCAAATGTCTGAACTGTGTTATTTTGAAATCTCATTAAAATCCATTCATTAGTTTTGCTGTAAAAGAGTAAAAAACATAATTATTATCATTAAGCCGCATGATTTTCACTGCTGTACCTCCTCTCCCAAGTGATTTCCAATAAGACCAGTTGTATGCGGCCTGCGTCCAGCGCGATCTTGCGGTTTTAGTCAGATTATCTGTCCATCTTGTGGGTGGACGTCCTAACGAACGTACATATCCATCACGCCTGTGACCCATCGGGGTAGGTAGAGACAATGGATATCCACTTGTTACATCATATTAGTCATCCAAAATCCACTGTTGAACATAGGCATTCCCAAGATAGGGGATTTTTGCCCATAATTGCAGCACTGGGCAGGCGTGATTCTGCTGCCCGTCCTCGCCCTGTAGTATTTAAGCTGAGCTGTTTCTTCTATCGCCTTTTACGATACACTAGACAGAGAGAGGTACTATTCTACTTTTGTAGTAACCCACGACTTGCTACGAGCTTGGCATACCTCTCTCGCTTCCCTTATTCGCATTAGTCGTTACATACACGCTCGTTTATTTTTGGTACTTCTCAATTGGCTTGCCCTGCTTTAATACCTCTTCTTCCTGGTTAAGATATGTTCGCATAGGTCGTCCTATCGACTCTTCCATTCACTTCCGTTCTAAATATTTGCGCAGTCAATCTACTTACATCTATACGCTGACAAACGCACATCCGCAAACAATTGTGCGGTGAAATAATATAAGGATATTAGATGTTGTAGTAACGCTAAGTAGATTTTGTCGACGTGATTTTGTTGTATAACGTGTAATCAGTTGTGTTCGATAAAATGATACAAATTCCAAGTTGACTTAATTCATATAAGTGATAAGATATTGCCTTCATCGCCTTATCTGTAATCTTTAACAAAAATGTGTAAATCACACACTCGTACGAGTTTTATACATATTGTAAACACATACGTGACGCTTCCTATTATTAATAACTGAATGTTATACAATAATCTGTCTGTTTATAAAACAACGTGTTTCGGTGCAGACAAGTTTTTTTTTTAAATTCCCACAGCAACTTATACGTTGACCTGATTCCGTGAGAAGTCGCTTAAAGCGCCAAAGTTAGATTTTTCGTGATTCCATCCTCACCGAAGACAAACATTTAAATTATGAATATTTAGGTCAATAGCATAAGATATTATAGAAATTATAATTAATCTAGCAATAAACGTATCAACCGATAAACGTAAAATTGGCCGTGTGGTACCGGCAGAGTAGAATTGTACCACTGAGGTACCAGAATCGATAGATGGCTGTATATCAACCTTAAACAGTGTAATTGAAATACAACAGGGAGGGGATGAGCAGCAGCATTAATGTCGCGCACTCTACGATTGCCACTGTTTGCGCAGCGCGCAAATTATGGGCAAATCCCTGCTTTCCTTGGGAGGCCTATTTTCAGAAAGACAACCTAAAAAAGACCTAAAAATCATGACTTAATTTTAGCCTGTGCACGGTTATGTGTTGTACGTAAATACGGGCGTATGTAAGTTATAATATTATTTTTTTTTAAGGAATAGCGCAATGAGCGCATAGCCCCGGTGGCGAATTCGCTTGTATCCATGTCTTGTGAGCTAAGCGTTATGAGTTCGATCCCCACATAGGGCAAATATTTATGTAAATAACTTTTATATTTGTTCTGTTTCTCGGTGTTATACGCATTTAAGTATTGCATTTGTGGTTCCTCTGTTGCGTGATATCCGTGACGAGCTTCAAGCTATTTATCTCATGGTTTTTGTATGAATTTAATTAAATAAAAAACTCAATTTTACTATCATCAGCGTTTTGCATTAGTATTTGTATTGGTTATTTATAATTCGGTCAGCACGAATGACAAATCGATGGCAACAAACAATACATCAAAAATTTGTGTCTTGTAATTTTGCAACTATATATATACTCGGATAAGAATTCGCCTTGTCTGTCAATCACGGTGAAATCTGCCGAGACAATAAATACATCAATGTCACAGCTCGCATGTGAGAGGTAACGGTACTGCACCGATTTCGATAAAGTCGACAATAATTGACAAATGGGCTGGCACCGAATCAATCATTTTTAACCGGGGATTAAGATAATTGTTATCTATTTTTATTTTAGGTAAACACTAGCTATCTAGAAGTCTAAGTTGGAATATTTTTTTGGTAAACAAAGTATTCCACAATAATAGATATTAACTACATTTGACGGGCCAGTTGGCTCAGGTGGTAGTGATCCTGTCTTGTGCACCAAAGGTGATGGGTTCAATCTCTACCTAGGAAAAATATTTAAATGATAATATTTATGTTTGTAGTATATTTGTGATTCCTCTGTTGTTTGATGTCCGTGACACAAGTGCTTTAAGCGACTTATCATGGAATCAGGTTAATATATGAGATGTGGGGAATTATTATTTATATTGATGTTGTATTTAATTTTGATGTTAATGTCGCAATTGATCGTGTTAGACACGACAGATGTTTTCTTGAGTGATATTAGCAAAAAGGTAAAAAAACTGTCTGTTTGAGTTAATTTATTTGGTACAGACATTAAAAACACACACACTCACACACACACTCAAACACACACACACACACATATATATATATATATAAATATATCAATGGCAGAGTAAGTATCCTGAGATGAGCTTGTTCTTTGGAATATAAGTTTTAGTAGTAAACAAATAATCCCGGACCAACACCGTCACATAAAATGTATATATATAAATATAATAAATGTCAAGGCTGATTGAAGATGTTAAACGAATAAAAAAAAATTAAACATCATTAATTTAAATCTGTTGACATCCTAACCAGAGATTTTCAGAGATAACTCAAGCACAGAGCCTTAAATAATGCGTTTTGTATTATAAATATCATAATTATATCATGTTAACTATTCGATCGCATAATGTCGAATCAATAATATGACCCTGAATCTATATATTTGCCATAAAAAAAACCTGTCCTTTATCAACATTAAACACTAGGACATATCAAATTACTAAATGACTACAAATTTCTCACGCAACATTTCAAATTGAAACTGTCAGCGGAGTCAAACGAATTCCAATAAAGAAAAAAAAACAGCGCATTGAAAGAAAAGGTTATGAAGACACTGCGAACTAATGGCCTCACAGACATTTCATCACATTATTGTCTGACAAATGATAATAGCTTTTATTTATTATTACAATGAGTTGCTTTTGTTTCATTTGTTTATTACGGACGCTAGATCCGCCGCCACAAAGATGCGATTATCTCTACTAATATTATAAATGCGAAAGTAACTCTTTCTGTCTGTCTCTTACGCTTTCCCACTTAAACCTCTCAACCGATTTTGATGAAATTTGGCACTGACAATCTTTAGACCTTGAGACAGGACATAGTCTTTTGTAAATTCGATGTAAGGGTTGTAAGGGGTCGAAAAGGGGAACGATAAAGTGTATGAAATTATTAATTATTTTTAGAGCTAGAAACTTGAAACTTATTTTCAGGCCATTGATTCGATATAAATAAACATGACATTCAAAGTTTATATAAGTTAAGGTAAAGAGGTATGGTACCCTAAAAACTATTCCACGCGAACGAAATCACTTGCACAACTAGTACTAAATAAACCAGCGGCGCGTACCGGCTCATTTAGAAAACTCTATTAAACTTTATAAGAATAGAAAGATCTTCTTCAATAGTATCTTGCTCTCAATATAACAGCCAAATAGCCGGTTTGAATACACCGAAAATTAATTACTGGGTAATGACATAATACCTTCAAGTCAGAAGGTTCGTAACGTCTATAGGCTGCTCTGGAATTGCTATCACGCGGACTGTATGCTTGTAAAATTGGGTTTATTGATCATTTCGTAAATAATTTTTTCAACATTTCAGTAGCTAGAAATACAGAAAGCGTGTTCGGAAGCTATAGACACTCGCCGCATCGAAAAGATATCTCTGGCGCGTTTCTATATGTATATATTTTAAAATAAAAACAATGTAAAATATATATATATATATATATATATAAATTTTACATTACACAGGGAACACAACAATGTTTTCTGATGCTGTTTCATATTTAACGTCTGATATCTATTCAAGATAATATTGATTTATAATTAATGAGTAATCAGACGCCATTTAGTTCGCATTCATAATTATTATATCTGATTACGGATGAGGATCTCGAACGCTTCCATTATATTAGACGAATAACAAACACTCGAGCCGGTATCTATTACAAGGCAATAGCCACCCAATAGACATCGAATCGCAACTCTGTCCCGACAAACTCGCAACTCCACTTGTTAGTGTATCGAGGAAACGTAATTAAAAGTGACACTCAAACGGTATTAATAGTTAATTACGCCATTACACGTGGTGGCACAGATAAAAAAAAACGGTATCTGCTTAAATGTCAAAACGGCTCGGAATTAACCCTCCGACTGGTTATTGTGAATTCGATATAATTACGGACGCCACGGTCGGTTTTGTACGGGTTAAAATTTAATACATAAATGACATGTGCATTGGCGTTACACCAGTGTATTTGACGAGAAATACTTACTGCATGTCCATAATGGACGTCTCATTCAGGGAAGTGTTTATTTTTTTTACGTAATGTCTTTGAGATACATTTTTTTATTATATTATAAATATTAATCAAATATATATATACAAAGCTTTATTAAAAAAGAACTATCTGAAGCGTATTATCATTGGAAACGTGAAAGTATGTAATGCGAAAACTTTTACAATATAATTGCTTATATATATAAAGATAACATGTAATAATATAATAAATATCATCATCTTCGTACCAGCCATTGGAAGTCCACTGCTGGATATAGACCTCGCCAAAACGGAGGTTTTCTGCGTGACGGGGATGCTGCTGCCCATCCCCGCCCTTTCCATTTGAGCTGCATTGTTTCGGATGAATATACCGCCAAGTGTCGGTTTTGGTACCTTAGTCGGCTCTTACGACACCTGGTGCAGTGGGAGTGCTATTCTATTCTGCCGGTACCTTATGGCAAGGCATAATAAATATACAATTTTAACACCCAGACACAGAACAAACCCAAGCATTCATCATGTATATAACGCATAAGATAGGAAATCAAGCGCCATCAGTCTCGTCGGTCTATTTGATTTAAACAATCACTACTGTGATTAGTTTAAATAAAATAGAGATCACTTTACTAGATTACTATCTACCCCAACCTTGCAGAACTCCGAAAGAAGTCCGTAATTAAAATACTAATGTCCCATCGCAATTAACTAGAGATATACAAAACCATCCATGTCCAGGTGTGCGTGCATGTTTTTGCAAAGGCATCGTGCCTCCACCAGTGATCGCGCAGGGGCCCTTAATTGCGATAATCTTGCCATCTAGATGAATGTCAAACAGGCAAACCCAGTGGCAGCTCTTGTCTTTTTATACTCATTTATCTTTAAATGATCAGGTCAGCTGTACGTGAATGTTTAATTGAATGTATTGATATGGGAGCATTAAATTGAGCTTACATACGCGGTGGGGCATCTGTTTGTTGGGAAATAAATGTACGTGCATGGCCTGTGGAAGCAATTATTGAGAAATAATTAAGCGACTGACTGATTATGAGGTAAAAGTTATTTATTTTTAATTGCACATTTCAGTTATTCTCCACCTAATCACCAATAACAATTATATACTTTACCAGCTGTGCCGCAACATCGCATTTTTGCCACTATTTTTGTTGTTCAGCTTTAGCGTGATGTTATACAAACTAAGTGACTCATTATATCAGCTATCAGCCTGTGAATTCCCATCGAAATCGGTTCAACCGTTTTAGAGATTACTTCAAACAAACTAACAGACTGACAAAAATTTAAAATAATGTTATTTTGTTGTTGGGGCTGTGTATGTGAGTGTACATTTAGTGAAAAGCAGTTACTTTAACATTACAAACAGATACTCCAATTGTGTTTATATGTATTGATTGTTATCAACATCATCATCATTATACCAGCTGTTTAAAGTCCAATGCTGATCATAGGCCTCCCCAAGGAAGGGGGTATGTTGCCCATAATTGCAGCGCTGGGCAAGCGTGTTGGCAATCGCAGAGCGTAGCTTTCGTGACGGGATACTGCTTCCCATCCCCGCCCTGTGCATTTGAGGTACACGATATACCGCCATCTGTCGGTTTTGGTACCTTATGGTAAGAGGCGACTTACCACACCTGGTGCAGTGGGATGTACTATTCTACTCTGCCGGTACCTCACGGCTAGCATCAACATAACAACCGTAGAACTTCCATTGCTAAACATAGGTCTCCCCAAGGAAGGGGGAATTTTCCCATAGTTGCAAGATTGGTGGTAATCGTAGAGCGATGTTTCTCGACGAAAATGCTGCAGCCTATCCTAGTCCTGTAACATTTGAGCTACGCTGTTTCCGGTGAATGTACCGACATCTGTCGGTACAGGTCTACACCTGTACCATACAATTACAATACAATTCTGTTTTGCGGGTATGCCACGGCTGCTTTTTTATTTCACAATAAAAGAAAGACTTTTATTGTGAAATAAAAAAATGAAGGATCACATATGTTCATTATAGAAAAGGTTGTCCAACCTTTGGGGAAGATATATAGCAGTATGAGTTGTATAAAAAAAATTTTCGCCGCGCGGTACCGGTAGAGTAGCTTGCCCAGCGCGGCAATTATGGGCAAAATTCCCCCTTTCTCGGGGAGGCCTATGACCAGCAGTGGATTGTCAATGGCTGATATGAAATATATTTTATAGGAAAAGAAAATCTATAACTTGTTTATTACTTTCATTTGTTTTACCGTTAAAAACGATTTAGTACATTGTTATTAGCCATTGATTCATATTGATTGTTATTGTATTACCTAAATATAAAATTGTACTAATCAACTATCAATAGTTTAAGAAGTCTGTTGCACAGTTTTAATTAACGCAGGCTTCAATTGCAGTTGAAATATGCATGTAACTATTTTTAAATAAATTTGTTATTATTAATATATAAACGAATATACATATCTATCAACACACACTTACTCTACGACAATATGTACCATCACATCAAGTGTCGGGTGTCCACTCTTGGACTTAGGCCTACACTCGTTATCATTGTATGACTAGCCCAGGAGACCTTGCTATTCGTAGCTCCGCGACAGGAATGCGGTTGTTTTTGTTGACTAAATTGACAACATATATGCTCGTATTATCACAAGGATATCACTGGCGCGTTACTAACTTTATGACCTGAAGTCTCTCACCCTTCAAACTGGAACACAGCAATGCAAACACCGCTGTTTGGCAGTAGAAATAGGTTAGAGTGAGGTGACAGCAATGAAGATGACCTCTTTCTCGAGGACCTTTTAGTCTACAGCTGATATGGTAAAAACAATAAATAAATACTCCTAATTGACAGACCTGATGGCGCAGATAGTAGTGATCCTATCTTGTGCGTGGTCATGGGTTCAGTCCCCACTAGAAGCAATTTTTTATTTGTTGTGTCTGGGTGTATTTATATGAATCTTATTATTATATATATAATCTATCTAATTTCCGATATCCGTACTGCAAGTGCTTTAAGCTATTTATAATGTATATTTACCCGGAACCGATTAATTGTACTTAAAACAAACATGCCTTATGTCCAACGTATTGCATAAAAACAATAGCACGACAATAAATTGGTCAACAAAAAAAAAGTGTTACGCCACAACCCCAAACCATCGACATCGATAAAAGAATCGGCTAAAAGGAATTTAATCACCGCCACAAAAAGCGGGGCCAGGGTTGTCACTTCAGCTAAACAGGGTAATTGATATGAATCAGGGAGTTTCCTCGAGGGTCAGCCTCGTAATTGGTCGCCTCGGGCGAGAGCTGTCCGCTCCATTGACCGTTCGTAACGTGAGGGATGGCTACTGTGCAGGTGAATAAACTTGCCAGGCTTGAGAATGTTCAACGCATTTAGTACGCGGGGACGTGCTTGTACGTATTTATGTATGTCTGTGTACTGTGTGAACTTATTCTGTGGATAGTAAAGGAAGGAGTCAGTTACATCTGTTTTGTATATATATATAATTCTATTGTACTCGTATATGTGTCTGTCACTGAACTGTTCCTAAACCGCTGGACCCATTTGTTTGTTTTTTTTGTATGCGTTTAGATGGCGTCCTGAATGGTTCAGATTCGCAAATCAGTCCGACAGATGTCGCTGCAGTCAGTATTTAGGTTATTTATCCATACTGCAACTAATTGAATTGAAATTGATTTTTTATGAATGCATTCTAGTGGGCGCCTGGGTAATTTAGATTCACAAATCAGCCCTGCAGATGTCGCTGTAACCGGTATCTAGGTTATTTATCAGGACAACATCTGTCGGATTCGCTAATATAAATGTATTTAATAGGTAGCTTTGTAAGGAAATTTATCATGATACAATAAGCTATGAGAAAATAAACTCGATTACATCAGTTGAACTTTACATGAAAAATTGATTTGTAATTATTAGACCACTTTCTGACACTGAAATTACATTAACATATCAAATTAAGGTCTACATTTTGCACACGTGCATTTATACCCTACTGCCTGATTAAAAGGTTGGTTGTTAACTAGTGCCTGTCAATTTTCTATGCGGTGGCAACCCTACCGGCACGCACTGAACACCATGATTATCAGTAGGAGTGGCTGCGTGTCTAGACATGCTGGTTTTTTTTGCCGTGTGTACGCACTTGATGGTACTTCGGTGTGGAAGAAATTTTTATTGAAGCTCAAATTGGGTTTGGATGGCGCATTCCATTGGAAATTACCGGGATCGAGTGTTAGTGAAAGGTGCGTTTAACATTATATTATATCATATATAAGACGGTATACATTATAACGGATTGACGAATAAAAATAAATATTAATACGCTAGCAGTGCCCGCGACTTCGTCCGCGTGGGATAGTGATTTTTAGGGGTAAAGTAGTCTTCCTCAATTGGACTATCCAGTACTGAAAGTATTTTGCAAATCGTACCAGCGGTTTCTAAAATTAGCGTGTTTAAACAAACAAACAAACTATTCAGCTTTATAATATTAGTAAGATATTAGATGTAAGTAAGAAACGGTTCAAAAGGACTCTACATATCAAACATCAATACTTAAATGATAATGGTAACAAACCAGGTCTTTCTTACTACAACACCTGTTGGACTTCCATTAGTGGCTTCATTCGGCCATCAAGAGAACGGTAGGCAGGCTTGAAGCTCGCGCCGAGGATGCTGCTTCACACCCCCTATTTCCATTTAAGTGATGTATTACGAGTACATATTAGAATAGAACCTCTCTGTACCAGGTGTCATAAGGCGACTAAGGTACCAGAGCCGATAGATGGCGGTATTGATGATATATCCATTCGGGTCAATGTAGTTTAAATGCACAGGGTGATGATGGGCAGCAGCATCCCCGTCGCGAAAACTGCGCTCAGCAATTGCCAACACGCTTTCCCAGCGCGGCAATTATGGACAAAATTTTTTCTTTCTTGGGGAGGCATATCTTCAGCAGTGGACTTTCAATGACTATAATAATGATCTTCAATATAAACTTATGACACCAGGTACAATGCTAATATAATTTCTTGACATATAGTTCGAAATAACTTAAAACAACCTTTCGTCGAGTTGTAATCCGTATTTTCACAAAACTCCAAACACATGTGACAACGCTGAAATTAAAAAAAAAAATGCGTATCGTTTGTTGCAAAACGTTTATCTTTATTAAAAAGTGTGATGACATCGTTCAAAAGTCGAGCTGAAAAATTTCATATCCACGAGATAATTGGAATTTTTCATCAAATAACCGGATAATGAAAAACAAAGGTCCTTTGACATCCCCGTGTATCGAACGCTGGATGTAAAAATTACCGATGAATAGGGGACCTCCGTTGTACCACCGATTTGGGGTAAACACGTCCGAGTGGGGTAAACGGATTCATGGTCATCCGATTACGACCCCTCACTGATGTAAGATATCATTGGGTGGTTATTCTGAAAGCTATAGAGCTCCGCGATCGACTTTTATCTAGCGGTTTACAAGGTATTAGTGGATAGTTCAAAAAGAGTTATACGCATAAAGCGAAAGATCAATACTTATAAATCTTTGAAATTAAATATAAATTTTAAACTTAAAACAGCGTTTTATCCACGGATTTACATGTACTAAAGCTATAATGCTTGCAAGGTAAAATATAAGCAGGAAAAGCTAACTCATTTGAAATAACATTGAATGCCAACCGAGTATCGCTGTACTAGTATATCTTCTATATTATTTATAATTCAAGAAATAATACTGGATATATACCATAGATATTTGAATATATTTCTTGTCATTGTCATTATCTATTTTATTATTCGATACCATCATCACCATTCGATACAGAATCATGTCGTAAAGATTGAAATCTATCTATGGTAGGTACTCATTACTGACATCCCTATTTTTGATTTAAACATTTTATAATGTAGTCTTTTTATTTTTTCTAGTGAATAATAACTTTATTTGTCAAGATAATGATGGATAAATAATAATATAATAATTTATTCATCTTCAAAGTATTCTTAAATAACATCCACTGCTAAACATTGGCCTTCCCTTGAAAAAAGGAAATGGGGAATTTGCCTATAATTGCCGCACTGGGCATGTGTGGGCGCCATGGCTGCTGCCCATAACCGCCTTGTTGCATTCGTGCTAGTCTATTTTAGATGGATATACCGTCACCAGTCAGATCCAGTATCTCAGTTGGCTCTTGCGACATCTCATACATGGGTCGATACTATTCTACTCTGCCGATACCACACGGTAATCGTATAATGTTAGTTTAAGTAAGTCGTAAGTTTAATCTTGCTAAATTAAACTCATTCTCACTCATTCACACACTCTTTTGTATCTATCTTGAGTGACAGTATTTAATCTACTAAATTCAAGTAGAGCCCCGTAAGTTACCGGCGCAGTACAATTGTACCTCTCTTTCTATCAGGTGTCGTACCGGAACCGACAGATGGCGGTATATCCATCTAAAAAGCACAGTTTAAATACTACAGGGCGGAAATAGGCAGCAGCATCCTCGTCACGAAGTAGCGCTCTGCGATTGCCGCCACGCCTGCCCACCGCGGTAATTGTGGGCATAAATCCCAATCTTGGATAGGCATACGTCCAACATACGTGGACTTTAGATGGTTAATATGATTATCATACCATAGACATCTAATTTGTAGCCGTTAACTCGTTTGTTATTATAAATGTAACATATCAGAATTATCGAGTGGTTCCTCAATCGGCCCAGTATCGATAAGGTGTCGAGATTTCAAACGGCCATTGGTTCCGTAATGGTATCGAGAGGATATTCGCTATTTGAACTAATGCGGTGCAAATATGTTCAATTATCCGGCAATTCGGTCGAGTTACGAGAAGTTCTTGTCCGATTTTATGAACTATTTTAGGAGTAAATTATACATATATGTATGCGACTCTGCTTATAGTAACGAATCGTTGATATCGACTATATTTAATAGAAACACCTCAGGAGTTGATTATTATTTTAATCGTGTATGGAATACTGGAAAAACAGGTGAATCCGCATCATTGTATGTAGTTTAAATTCTATGATAACACATTCTCAGATTACATCGAGGTCAAGCCAATTTGACCCTTCCTATATTAGACACAAGGTGGTATAAAATATACAGCAAATTATATTTTGTTATATTTATAATAAACTAATATTTTAACGGCTTTAAAAACTACGGTTTATTTAACTATGTACATTTTTTTGTTCGACATTGTCAAAATTGACAAAAGATATTGTGTCAGGACTTAATATTTACAATTACCGCATCTACTATTATAGTATTTTTTAGTATAGTCTTTTAATTTTGTATTACATTTATTGGATTTAGCTTTTAATAATGTTTCGTCATAGTTACATTAGAATAATATTTAAAATTTCTCGAACTGTGTCCAATTGTCAATGTACAACGAGATAATCGTAGGTGTGTGTTTATATTGTGCAATGTCTTTTTTAAATAAAGTTATTGTGTAAGTTGTTTTCATATTTATTTAAACAACAATACCATTGTAAACGCTTGCTTAATTTTATGCGTGCCACCGTATACAGACCGCCGGCCATAAATACTGCGTCCCACCCCTCTTGAACTTACACCTGTCAATTACCAGCCCACTTAACATGGCCATTGGGTATGTCAAATGACAATCCTCGAGTGATCGTCTAATGGTGGCAATTTACTGGCAAATATGGATCGAAAAACAGTTTCGCTGTATTATGCTTTAACTAGATACGTGACACGCATTTTTCGATTTGTATCGGTAATGGGCGCGCTTAATATTTTATTAATTTACTAACGAACTGTTCCAACTCCGCGCAGGTGCAATGAGGATAAAAAATGGTTCATCATTACAGCCATTGGAAGTCCGCTGCTGGACATAGGCCTCCCCAAGAAAGGGGGAATTTTGCCCATAATTGCCGCGCCATCTGTCCGTTCTGGTACCTTAGTCGTCTCTTACGTCACCTGGTACAGAGGTACAGAGGGAGGTACTATTCTACTCTGCCAGTACCTCCTAACCAAAACATGGTTATTGTGGATTATTCCTAAGAGATAGACATATACCATCGCGGTTTTTTTTGTAGACCTTTTAAGGTGTACAATACTACAGTACATTATTTTAATCTATCACGTCAATATATAATATCGTAGGAAAAAAACAAATTTCTTTTTGACCACATCACATTAGAAACTACTAAAATTATAAGTATTTCACTTCGTTATTATAGGTATATTATATATATAAACCTTCCCCATGATTTCACTCTATCTATTAAAGAAACCGTATCAAAATCTTTTGGATTGTTTTCAAGATCTACGCATACTAGACCTACAGGCTAGACCTAGTTTAGGTACTGAAGTATCTAAAAGTATTTTAGTTTAAGTTTCCTTTTGTTGTTGAATAAAGTTATTATTATTATTATTATATATATTTACAGAGATTAACATATATTTGTTTTTTTTTCAGGATAAATCCGGCGAGCCTTATACGGGAAAACTTTCCGTCAAGTCGGATCTTAGTCCTGTATTTGGTAAGTTATTTTTTTTTATAATTATATATTATAATTACTAACGCATAAAATGATTTGTATTTGTTTAGCTTGACCGTATTTTAGCAATGCATACAGTGTAAAACAAGCAATCAATTTATAAATTATCTGTCAAAATTTCACAACCAGTTATGAACTCAATGACTCTCCAATTAGTACTTCATATCGGTCGAGAAATATTTTTAGATTAAAGATCATTTGTTAATCTTTGTGTTAGGTTTCTTATATTTTTAACAAAAGCATTTTTGTTTGTTATTTATACAGGAAATAGAGAGTTAAAGATAACATGTTTATCCCTTATTTTGAGATAGATATATAAAATTTTATTAGCAAATTAATATACCAAATAGTGTTCTTATAGTCTATTTTACCGGAAAGCCGTATATGTCATTTGAAATAACCATACTATAAGCCTGGATGTAAGAGGAAAAAATATGAACTATACCAAGAATTTTATAGCTTTCTTAGTGCAGTTAGGGCTACTACCAATTTATGAACATCTAGATTATAATAATAAATAACGATAAATTCCCACAACATCTCATATATTGACCTGACACCACGATAAGTCGCTTAAAACACTTGTGTTACGCACGCTAGACAACAGAGGAATCACAAATATACCACTTAAATACATATATTTAACACCCAGACACAGAACAATTACAAATATCATCCTATAAATATTTGCTCTATGTGGGAATAGAACCCACGACCCCTGACGCTCAAGACAGGATCGCTACCATCTGCGCCATCGGGCCAGTCAATAAAAAATCTAAAAGCAGCTTCTTAAGTGTTCTTTAGAAGAAGCTGCTGAAGATGCGGTGTATCAAATGGAAAGGGCGGAGTAGCATCCACGTCGCGATAGCTGCGCTGTGCGATTGCCCACGTGCTTGTCCAGCAGTGGACTTTCTACATGGCTGACATGATGATGATGAAAAGTTCTTTACAAACTTACATTGTGATTTTTGAGGGCGCTTTTAGGTTTCGATTAATAAATGAAAATTTGAAAAAGATTTGAACACCATCAAATCTAGCATTGGTTATGAGTATCTTGATGAATTGTCTATGGATTTCCGCACTTATATAAAGGTATCAATTTACTGGTTGGATTCTGGATGTTTGTGGTGCCTTTATAACAGGGATAATCCATAAAAAATGTTTTTTAATCAATCTGGATGGATCGGGCAACCATAGACAGCCGATATGTGTAAGCTTGCGCGCATTGGATATAGAATTAATGTTCCAGCTGTCCTGTTCCGTCAGGGAAGAATGTCTTCGAGATACATGTTACAATGTTACTAAGTCTAAGTCTGATCTGACACGCGAACTAAATACTAATAAAACTATCAGCTTTCTGTCCAACTGTATCAAAACGGAAGAGATAAAACGTCCAAGTTTATATGTTACTATTTCCAGTATTTTGTCACAATTATATTTGTGACCAGCTGTGCCCGCGACTTCGTCCGCGTGGTATAGTTTTTTTGGTACCATATTTCTTTATAAATTTACATTAACTTATATAAATTTTGAATGTCATGTTTAATTTTATCGAAACAATGGCTTGAAAAATAAGTTTCAAGTTTCTAGCTCTATAAATAGCGATACTTCCATACAACTTTTCATCCCCTTTTTTGACTCCTTTCAACGCTTCTTTTGAATTAAAAAATAGCATATGTCCTTTCTCAGGGTCTGAATATTGTCTGTGCTAAATTTCATCAAAATCGGTTGAGAGGTTTAAGCGTGAAAGCGTAACAGACAGACAGACAAGAGTTACTTTCGCATTTTTAATATTAATAGGGATATATATATATAAGTATGTATGTATAATCTAATAATAATGTATAAAAAAGTTATATTTATGGTTAATTTATCAGAATAATTAATAGGCTCATAATTTATGAAGATATAAACGCAAATGAAGTCTCGATTGACTTTAACTTTCGAGACCAAAAGTTACGAGGCGCCAATAACACGTGTCATAACAAATCTTATTTAATTCAATTACAAATCAAGTACAAACCGCACATGTAATAGCCAAGGATGCGACAATTAAATCGATATCGATAAAAAATCATATTAAAAATGTGTAAAGTTGTGAAATTGATTACGGCACAGCCGAAGGTGGGAATTACCGGTCGTCCCCGACGGGCGCCGGTCCCGTGGAATTATGTGTGTTTTATCGCCAGCTTATAATCATCTGTCACTATCGTTACTATATTTTCGTATAATTTCATCTGGTTACGCCTCCGCTAGTGTTGTCCCTCGTGTGTTGTCGATGTTAAGTTGAATTGAACAGTGAGCGCTATCCATGAGTTATTTTATTTAATCTATCACGCATATTAAGAAACGTGTGATTGCACATACTAGTATGTTTTAATGATATGTCAAGAAAAGCATACATTCTATAAGTTAAAATTATTTAAAATTGAAACATATAGTAAATATAAAATAAAACTTAAATTATATGAATGCTAATGTTTTTGAAGATGTATGTAAATAAATATTTATTACTCTAACAAGCGAAAATAATCTAATGAATCATGCATATAATTATATCATAAAACCGGATGTTAGTCGGTGTGTCTATTTGATACGCTTTCGCAGATTGATTGCTAAATCGATTTCAAATAAATTTTTCTATGAAAATATATAGTAAGAGATAGGCTGTTTGTTTCTGTAAAGATCTTGCGGTACGCGAAAACTATTGGTGTACAATATCACTGATTTCGATTTAATTCGAGGATAGACTATAGTTTCTATATATATATATATATATATATATAAAAACACGTTTACAAACCACTCCACAAACGACCTCTAGTAAATATAAAACACAGAAAACTCATATTCATACAAAAAAACGAACATTAGTGCCTCATCGATAGAAAATGACAATACAATCGACAACGTTTCTCACGCTCGCATCGATAGCTCCCATCTCTATGACGGGCGAACGCCTCGTTATTTGTTGTTATTAGCTTCGTGGTTTTTTTTTGTTTCTTGTTATTTTTTACTCCGGGATGTTTCGAGGACCGGTTCCGACCTAATCTGATCACCGGGCCACGACCGACTAACAAACCGGGGGAAAAAATGTAATCCAAGTGACGTGCTTCACGATTTCCCAACAGTCGAAATGTGTTTTATTTCACAATTGGCTTTTCAGTTGTTTTAATAATTACAAGCGAGGGTCAAAATGGTTATTGTGGGTTATCCCGAAGATATAGATGTATACCACCCAGGAATTTTTTGTAGACTTTTTTATGGTGTACAATATTGTAGTATGTTATTTTGATCTACCTCTTCGTGTTCAGCCTTTTTTCACATTGGAGACATTAATTATCAGTGCTTCTTTACTGTATTATACATAAACCTTTTTTGATAGATAGAATCTATATATAAAATAAATCCTCATTGAAATCCGTTGCGTACTTTTAAACATCCAAACATACACAGGGACAGACTGAGAGTGAAAATCGACTTTGTTTTATATTATCATTTACAGACTATATTTTAGACTAGCTAGCCTGACATATGTTGTTCTGTCTTAACTCAGTAAGTCGTTTCACTGATATAATACGTAGTTTCTTATAGAACTTTAATACATTTTTTTAACACCCAGCCGCAGGACAAACACAAATATCATCATATAATTATTTTTCCTGGGTGAAGATCGAATTCACGACGCTTGGCGCATAAGACAGATTTAGTTCAGACATCAACTTCGAATGCTATGATGTTGCTTACAAATATATAAAGCTTAGCTGTGCCCGTGACTTCGTCCGCGTGGAATAGTATTTTTTTTGGTATCATACCTCATTACCTTAACTTATATAAACTTTGAATGTCATGTTTATTTGTAACGAATCAATGGCCTGAAAAATAAGTTTCAAGTTTCTAGCTCTAAAAATAGCGATACTTCCATACAACTTTTCATCTCCCCTTTCGACATCTTACAACCCTTTTTCTAAAATCCTTTCTCAAAGTCTAAAGATTGTCTGTGTCAAATTTCATTAAAATCGGTTGAGAGGTTTAAGCCGGACCGAACAGACAGACAGAGTTACTTTCGCATTTATTATATTAGTAGGGATACAACACAATAATATTAATAAATTATAATTATTTAATATTGTTTGATAGAATTGATGTAGAACGAACGCGGCTGTCCAATCCCATTATGGAATATACGAATGGTTTACCACATTTATTAATCAGTAAATCATTACCAAATTATTCAGGTTGGGCGCGAAAAATCTGGATTATTTTAATTACTGTCCCCACGAAGAATGGATATTTAACGCTAGATTTAATTCTAATTGATATGTATTTATTTATTTTTGATTTGTTTGTGGTTGATCAATGGTTGAAATCCAACCATAATCTGTACTAATATTATAGTTATTAATGTTGTTTGTTTGAATGCGCTAATTTCAAGAACTGCTGGTCCGATTTGGAAAGTTCTTTCAATTTTGGATAGTCCATTTATCGAGAAAAGCTGAATGTAACCATCAAATTTACTTTTCTAGTCCATTATACTTTGTTAAAACTCTTTTGCTTGACGTTTGCAATAGACCAATAATGTTTAGGTACTTTATTTCAATATGTAGTGTGTGATTTAAATTATTTTAATGAAATTATTGTACTTCTAGCGAATTTTCTTCTTCTGCACATTAACTTTGTTTTTCTCAAATTTTATGCTCATAAAAAAGGGGTTTCCTTTTTTCACTTCACATCTTAATATTTAGAAATTATGTATATTTACTAAGTATCGGTGTTGAAGTCATTATGTCTTTTCAGTGCAGTGGTTATCTTCGGTTGTGACGTAAGAAACGTGGGTTCGATACTCGCAGCAACACAAATGTTGTGTATCTTTTGTTTGATATGATATCCCCTCAGATTTCAATTGTCTGACAACAAAAAATATTATATTCTTCCCTTCAATTTCATTTAAGTCAAAGTCAATATATATCTATTAAAATAGGCCTATCATAGGCTACTTGAAATCGTCCAAAAAAAAAACATAAAGCAAATCCAACCGTATAGACTTGCTCATTACAACTTAACACAAATCACCCATGTCCCTGACAACCATTGTTATAATATTAAAGTCATTTAAACAAATAGGTCATTAAGTGACCTACTTTAATACTAGTCTGCCGGCACCAGACGGGTTTTACAACTAAGTTTATAGCTGATTCATTACGCAGCCACCAGAAAAGAACCTGTAAGAAAAACTAATAGTGATATCGGTTCCAATAACACCTAATTGTGAACAAAGATTTTGTGACACCTTTATTTGAAACTGATAATTAGGAATTATATTTAGACTCGCTGCGCCACCCGGTTTCACCCGCGTTAAATTGCAGAACATTCATACCAATGTTGTTACCTTCATTTACCACCTTAAGGGATGATTTTCGAAAATTTCATTCGAATAACTTCATAAAAAGTTCAGAGTTTTATACTAAATTTGCACCCCAGTTTTTCCCAGTTATTCGAGGGGTGAATTTTCAAAAATCCGTCAATAAAGGAACTCTGTGCCTAATTTCTGCCATGCGTTGATATGTCAGTCAGTTAGTCAGCATTTCCTTTTATATATACAAAAATACTAAAAGTCTATATTGCCAAATCCATTGATCAGTCTACATTAGCAACGAACTCAACTTTTTACACCCATACATTGTTTTATATTTCAAATATTCCCCGGCCTCGTCTCCAACCTGTAATCTAACTACAGACCTCATCACCCATCCCGCTCCGGCACCTCTGACCCGTATAACACCATCTCGTTTCCTCCGCTCACAATTTGCGAGATGTATTCTCAGGATGGTCACTCCTTAAGCGGTGTTATTGAATTATGTGCTTTATGAGAAAGTGTGCGAAAGTTGTTTCTTGTTTGTACGTGTTAGAAGGAGGTCGTTTTATGTCATTATATGTGGTGTTTAATTGGAACTTGATATGCGTTTACAATTAGACCCTCGTCGTTAGATTGACGAGCTTTTTACACTCGCTGGCTCTTTGGTGCAAGTCAACGTCTTATGAAAATTACTAATATCATTTATCGGATATGTCGGTTTGTTCGTTACGGTTTCACGGCCATGTGGTCAGATTTATAATAGATAATAATAAAAAATAAATCACACGACCTCTCATACGTACCTAGATCTGACTCCGACATAAATAGCTTATTTAAAGCCCGTGTGGTACGGATATCAGATAATAGAAAAATTACAAATATAATACTTAAATATATATAAATTACACCCAGACACAAAACAAATACAGATTATCATATGAAATGAGGACTCTGGCCCACGCTAAGCAGGCATGGTGGCAATATTTGTATATATATGTCAGTCACCAATCTCCCATCCCGTCTCCGCCGTATCTTATGTGTTGCGTCAATTTCGTGATGGCTTTATGACAATGACATTAAATACTTTAGGGTTCCTCGCAATAATGATAAAACAGTCACGGACTCACTTGGCAGGCACGGACATGTGCCGTACATTAAAGTTTTATTGGCGAAATTATAAGCTATCGACGAGCAATAACTTTATGAATTTATGCTAAGCACTTGCAACGGTTAAGTTGAACTTGATGTTGATGTTATATACTGCAGTTGCACATAAACATATTAAGGGAAATAAATTAACGTGAGTCCGCTTATTTTACTGGCTTCATATCTTTATATGATTTAGCTTTTGTGTCTACTAGAGGTAGCCTTCATACAAAGGTCACCTGCATTGGTACCTCACTCTCAACTATTTCTACCGCCAAACAGCAGTGTTCGCATTGCTATCTTTCGGTTTGAAGGGCCAGAGAGATACTGAAATTGTTGGGTGTTGTGACATAATATTTTCAAGTCTCAAGGTTAGCACGTCAGTGTTATCCTTATGATGTTACGAGCGTCTATAGGCTGCGGTGACGCTTACTATCACGCGGTCTGTATGCTCGTTTGTCGACTTAGTCATATAAACGAAATTGACTATCCTCACATTTCTATTCTATGCTGTATGTAGACTGCATCACACCTTTAAATATCTTTAAATTGTTCAGCGTATGTACAGTGAGATACCGGCAGAGTAGAATAGTACCTGCCCCTAGTAAGATATTAATTTTAAACAGATTGGCAGCAGAATCCCCGTCGCAAAAGCTGCACTCTGCGATTTTCATAACGCTTGCCCAGCGCGGCAATTATGGGCAAAATTCACCCTGTCTTGGTGAGGCCTATGTCCACTGGACTTCCAATTGCTCTTAGACTTCAAGGTTTACCTTTCTACCGGGGATATCTCCCATGTATAATAACCGTATCTCACTAATTGACGACTAATTTAACACTACGATGTGTCCCTTTCCATCCTTGTAGCTGTATCTAGCAGCGGAAGAGATAGTTCTCATAAAACACCAGCTCACCTGATCAGGTCGCCCGGACCAGTACTCTAAGGGGAACCTGAAGAACAAGTTATCTTTAAAACGACTTGGCCTTAGTGTAACACTGGCTAATTCTGGAGAATTTTACCAACCCCTCATCTAAGTAACCTTAGACTTATAATAATAATAATTTCACAAAACATCTTATACACACACACAAACACAAACTTGGGTTACAGATATTAGACAACACAGGAACTACAAATATTAAACTTAAATGCACTCAACATCCAGACATAGAACAAACACATATTCGTCATAGAAATATTTGTCCTGAGTCGGGATCGAACCCACGACCCTTGACACTCCACATGGGATCACTACCATCTACGGGACCCATACATACGGGACCATATAGCTTTTTGAAGACTGTTAAAAAATTATGCAGGCTTCGCATTCGTGTAGCATACCCCACCGCGCCAACCGCGTTCCTCCCACACGGTTCCAAGTTTTTACACCCAGAATCCTGTAATTGTGCCATAGTACACTGGTCCATCAATCATGCAGGAAAAAATGGGACCTCTTTAAATTAGCGCCTTAAAAATTCAATTAAGAACATTCCTTTTGATAATAAAAGTTCTTTTAGAAGTATTCCATATGTGATTAACAATTAAGGATTTTTTTTCATATCGATAATCAAGCGTTTCGCTATTATAACTTTTAATTAAAAATGTTATTATATTTTTAATGCTAAAATTGTGCGATAAAGGAGAAATTGGTTCACATGGATAGATCGATTCATTTAGCTTTATAATGACTTTATCAATCATGAGTTACGTACGTTTGCAATAACTGGCACCATTTTAATTGTCAATTGTGGTAATAAACAAATGAGTGTTTAGTGCTCAATGGTTGAATGAATCATCTAGATATTCGAAATTTAAAAAAGCATTTCGCGGTTTCTATTCGAATTCAAATTTTGAACCATGTTCTTTTTACAAAGATAATTTAAGTCATTTCAAAATGTCCAGAAACGTGTAACAATATCACACGCGTTCGCAAAATTTCCAAGAGCTCGTTAATATTTAAACCAGCCTAACCGCAATGTTATAATTTTTAACAAGGGTCCACTCAATACAACTGGTTTTTATAGGCTTCAACGTGATTCACAATTCTTCAGAAACAAGGCTACATAACATGACGGCTCGTAATCAGACTCTAAAATTAGATGCTAAAAATAAATGTCTGTAACAATTATATATATAGGTATATATATGTATAAAGGAGTTTGTTAATTGAAGACAATAGATCTCTTCATCATAATTAAAGAAAGTGACACACGTTATAATCCGCTTACATTTTTTTAAGAATCGTTTAGTAACGCATATTCCTATTTAGTTCCTAGAAACTTCTAGGTAAGACTAATGTTTGTCTATGACATAACAGTAGTGTTTTATGAAATATTATTCTGTTCAGGTAGCTATTGAAATAAAATTCATTAAAATGTAATTATTCGAGGTAAATTATAATGGACGTTTTCACACGCCCGCCATCTTTAACGTCTAGCAATAGGTAAAAGATTGTCATATAGTATGCTTGTTTATACTCACATAAGAATATCGGGGTAATATATAGCTTATGTTACTCGCTGATAATTTAACTTTCTATTATTGAAGGAGATTTTAAAATCGGAATCGGATTGAAAAATACAGAAATACAAATCCCTTTACATACTTCCATTTTAGGTAGAGATCTCTCATTATTTGTAGCCTATGTTGCTCAAAAAAAGTGTATTTTTCAATAAGTGAAAGAATTATCAAAATCGCTTCTATAGTGTTTGTGATTATTCGTTACAAACAAATATAAAAAAATGCCTTTTGATATTAGTATAGACCTATCGCCAACCAATTTTTCTCAAGAGAAGAACCTTAAACCCAGCAGTAAATATAGAGTAAGCCTTGGACGTGTAAGATTTCGGAATCGATTTTTCCAAGACATAATAAAATCTAGAACTTAGAGACACAAATTTTAAGGAACCTATATCTAAGACCAAGAAAAAAGAAAAGTCCAAAGGCACACATTAGGCCATAAAAGAAACTTGTACCAATAATGTTGATGCCAGTTAAACACGTCTGTATCACTATAAGTTAGTAGAACCAAAACAAATGTCCCATAAAATTCCGTAAGGCCCGTTCCGGGAACACCTCCCCGGTGGGCTGACCTGTCCAAATATTGACCTAGTGCGCCAACGTGTCTCTAGTGGCCTCGGCTGGCTACCTGTTTTATAATTATCATTGCACTTGAGGTCTGTAAACCAGTAGAACTGGACGTTTGCTAGCGAAGTATTGCTTTTTTGTGACTGCTCTCGTGATAGGAAGCATTCCTGTCTTGCTGTACAAACACGACGACGGACATCTAGGCTGGAACACGTTATTGAGGATTCTATGTTATGTGCGGGGTACGAATCTGCTACTCGTGTCGAGTCGCGTCGTGAGCTACTAGGTTCTCTATTAATACCACAATGAAATCTATACATACAAATAAAATTTAAGTGTGCTTGTAATTTCATATTAATATCCTTCCACTTATTGCATATACTTAATATACAAAGATTATAAAAAGTATATATGGAACATAAAAAGATTGTCTGTCTGTCTCTGAAAATGCTGGACCAAATTAAGGGGAATTTGAATGCGGATCCCGGAATCGTAATCTAAAAAACAATACAGTATGTCCGCTAAATCTACTGCTATAAAAGTAGTGTATTGATGAATGTTTGTATATATGTATGTTAGTTGATTTTTAACGTAAAATCTAGTAAACGGCTTTGAATGAAACTGCTATTATATAGATCATACACTAGAATAACATAACATAATTTATTTAGATATTGTGTACCGGGTGAATGAGTATGTTTAAAAAATCCTCCACGACATTTAAAGTGGATGAATAAGTGAGCATTAACAATGGATACTTAATAGACTTCGTGACCAGTTTAGACCCCATTAAGAGAGAAACTTAGTAGCTGTTACATTATTTTTTTATGCCTATGTTTGTCACGTGATCTGATCAAAGTGGTATATATCTTTTTATTAATCGACCAGGTCGTAAAACAGGCATGCAGCACGCGTGATAGTAAGCGTCATTGTAGCCGACGCTCGTAATATCACAAGGATATCACTAGCGCATTTCCAACCTTGTGACTTGAAGATATTATATCTCAATACCCAGTTATTTTACTGCTTCTTTCACTCTTCAAACTGGAACACAGCAATGCGAAATGGCGGTAGAAATAGTCGAGTGTGAGATACTAATGCAGACAATCTTTATATGAGGTCTGTCACTATTTAGGATTAACTATCAAAGATATTGTCTTTTAACACTTACAACCTCGACCAAAGGCTTCGGTGCAATCTCAAACAGCGGAAATACTAGAAATAAAATCAATCTGTCTATATGTACTGGGAGAGTGAAATTAACCTTTTCCCTGTACCAGGCGTCCTAAGGGGACACTATTGTCGGGGAAACAGCATAACTCAAATGCAACAAGGCGGGAATAGGCTGCAAAATTCACGTCGTGAAACTATGCTCTACGGTTGCAACCACATCTGCCCAGCGCGGCAATTATAGACAATACTCTCCCTTGGGAAGACCTGTGCCTAGTAGTGATCGATGATGATAAAGATGAAGATTAATATGTATTTATTAATGCATAGAAACCAGTAAAAAAAATAACGTGACGTGGTAATCGTAAATAAAATAATGAATAAAATTGCCCTTGACTTAACTTCGTTCAAATAAAAAATTAATTTCACAATAAATATCCAACAAACTCGCGCATCAAAATTAAAACAAACGTGCAAAGTCGAAGGGAAGCAACATTGGCCGGCGGGGAAGCGTGCGCAAGGAAGGACGTAACACTTTTCTTCAAACCTACATACATGCGGACGAAGTCTCGGCCAACAACTATTTATATATTAACATTGTAGCTTATCCTTAAAAAGATGCAGACATCATAACTAATATAGTCCTGTAGACTTAAGCACTAATGACTAAAGGAAAATTCCAACTAAAGTCTCAACTCACACTAACGGCTTTGGAATAAATAATCAAGCAATATTCAGGTGTGCATTCTATGACTATTGTTCAAATACCTTGCCATGGTTAACAATGCTAAGACTTCCTAGACTTAATGAGGTACCTCGGTGGTCCTCAACGCCTACTCCCCCCCTACAAGGCGATAGACCCCGATGAGTGTCCATTGCATCTCCTATTTAGGCTTTATTTGCGTTTTACGAGGATAGAACAGATGGGATTTTTGCATGTACAGTTGTAGAATTCTAGATCGTCGTTGACCCACTGAAGTCATCTTGTGGGGGATTTGTTTGCCTGTTACTACACAACTTGTTTCTATTTACAATAATATAATTGCGTTCTTGTCTATTATTGCATATGTTATATCGTTAAATTGTACGTTAAAATTAGTTATCTAGCGTCCGTCATGATTTCGATTCCCACTTAGGACTACCTATGCGACGAACATTTGTGTTTGTTCTGTATCCAGGTGTTGTATTTAAACTTTATATTTGTATTTCCTTTGTTGGCTGATGTCCGTAATACAAGTTTAAGTTACATCACTCAAAGTCATATGTGTAAATGAGGTAGACCTCAAACAGGTCGGCTACATTAGTACCTCACTATGATATATTTTTTTTATATTTGATAATTGCTGTGTTCCGGTTGGTTTGAATGTAGAGAAAGGCAGTGAAATTACTGGTTCCTAACGCAATAGTGATATCCTTGTGATATTACAAGCGTCTATAGGCTGCAGTGACCCTTCCTATCACACGAACTGTTTGCTGTTTGTCGACCTGTGTGAAAGTCAGGTCAATGTGCGACATGTGAGAAGTTATACTGCGTTAACAAATATTTTGGCGTGAGAGTAGAATATCATCAGAGACAGCATAAATCAAATAGAACAGGGCAGGGATGAGTAGCAGCGTCACCTACCCAGCGCGGCAACTAATGGCAAAATCCCTTTCAAATTCTGGACGTCTAGCGATAAGACAATGATGAATAACACGTCGGAATTTTATATTATTCCTTAATTTTCCTCAAGCAATCAACATCAATACCCCAAAACCAATCCGAGAATCGATGTGATTAATTATCATTTGGTATGAAATAAAAACCAATGAGCGTCATGTTCTAGCGCGGTCAGGCAGTTAACAAAAAACTCCGCACCCTTGATTGACACCTCCAAAATTAAACTCTGAAAATTGCTTCTAAGGCTCCAGACTAATTAGGCGGTTGATTAAATTCAAATCTAATAAGTTGATTGTAATTTAGAGATAATCATGTGATGGCAGAGATAATTAGATGGGTTTGCGCCACCTATCGATAAGCTTATTAATTGTCAATATCGGGCTACTGGGTTTTAGTTTTGTGCTATTTGTTTGCTCTTTGTTTATTTGTACTCTGTCTGGTTGTATGTTTCATATTTGTTATTTATTTAGATAATTTTTTGTACATAAAAAATACAATCTATGCGAGGCGGACGTAATGCCTAGGTAGAACAGAAAAATAGATAAGGTTGTACAATAAACACATAAGTTACAAATATAAAATTGAAAATACTAAATTATTAATATGAGTTATATAAGTACATATTAAAATAAGTATACATTCGTAGAAGAATAGTACCTTCTAATAAACCAGGCGTCGTAAGAGGCGACTAAGGTACCAGAACCGACTGAGTGTTATATAGCCTACAAGAACAGGCTAGACCTAGTCTAGGTACCTAAGTATCAAAATGTATTTTAGTTTAAGTTTCCTATTGTTGTTGAATAAAGTTATTATTATTATTATTTATCTGAAACAGTGCTGCTTAAATGCATAAGGCGGGGGTGGGCTGCAGCATCCCCGTCGCGAAAGCTACGCTCTGCAATTGCCAACACGCTTGCCCAGCGCGGCAATAATGGGCAAAATTCCTTTTTTAGAGAGGCCTATGTCCAGCAAGTGAACTTCCCAATAACTGGTTTGATCATGATACATTCACATATAAATTTATATAAAAGGACTGTATTTGTTGTAATTTGATTTATAAATATTAGTTTTTGTGTCTAGTTTTATAGGTATTGATAATCGTCATTTGTTTTTCTTTAGATCGTTAATACCAGTTCTTTTGCGAAATCTATGTTCGAGATTTAAATATAAATAAAAATAAATAAATATGTATCATTATTATTATGTTGGTTATTTTGGTGTTTTCGCAAGTAAATAAAATATATCCTACCGTACCCGTGCGAACTTTTCCATTGTCTAAGCTATTTACACGGCAATTTTTTTCATAATTGATCCGGTAAAGGCTTCACGCCTTAGCGTAAGTAACAAACAATTCGAAATGAATTTACAATAACACCATTGCATGCTCCTTTTGTACAATATTGTTGAGTTTATGTTTTAAATAAGTCAACTCGCAATAAGTCAGAACTGCTTTTAATTCCATGCAATAAATTTTATTCAGATGTTTCTAACAGATCGACAAATAATATACTGTAATCTTATTAAATGTAACAGTTCATTGAGACTTTTAAAAATCCTAACACAAGCAACATCTTGAATATTAAAACAGTGCAAAAGCGCAAATGTTTATTGTTAGCAAAACATTGTGAAACACCGCCGGAGTCGGCAACAAGTCTAGTTTAATATCTGCCATAATCGGTCAAACAAAGTGTAAAGCCCATTACGTCGGCCGGCCGCTCATCAAAATAATTCCACGCTCACAACTAAATGGCCGACAAATTGAAAACGCGCCCTTGCTCAAAGCGTAAACTATTTCTTTACTACGCCACTTACTACGAGTGTTCGTCGGGTTGCTCACGCAAATGAGATGCGCGGCATCGTGGTAAGGGAACTGCTTGGATCTTGGACTCGCAACGGGTTGACTTCTCGAAATGACAAACACCGTGATGTGTGAACACAGCTCACATTAACCGGTGACGCTGGAACCGACGCCAGAGTTCGGTTCGTCCGAAGAAAAAAAACATTCAGATTTATTTTTATATATTGAACTTTACTGCACAACATATGACATTGTACAAATGGCGGACTTAATGCCAGTTGGCATTATCTCCCAGTCAACAATTATACGAAACAGAAAAATATATATATAGTGGTGCAGACAATATAGATACCAAAAAGATAAACGTTACATACATATATGTATAAATAAACCCAGTAAATACATATGATATAAAAATATATGTAAAATAATGTATCAGAAATCGGGTTATTAAGTTAGAAAAGCAGCATCAGTAAATAAAGTACAGGATAAATTTGTTTGGGGATTGCTTAATATTCAACGGAAGAATGCATTTCAATTTTATTCCAGAGTCGTATAGCTGTCACTGTAAAAGAGTTTGTCAAAAAACTAGAGTGATGACAAGATGATTTTATGTCTAGGACATTAGAGTTGATAATTGATCGAGTACATATTTAAACCTAACCGAATAGCATGTAAACATGTAAACAACATCATATCAGCCGTAGAAAGTCCACTGCTGGACATAGACCTCCCCAATATACGGGGAATTTCGCCCATAATTGCCGCGCTGGGCCAGCGTGTTACTACCGCCCGGGTGGTTATACCGCCATCTATCGGTCCCGATACTTCAGTCGCCTCTTACGACACCTGGTACTGAGGGAGGTATTATTCTACTCCGCCGGTACCCCACGACATGTACGCAACTACAATACACATTTAAAGGAAATACCAATACTAACCTATCATGAGATAAACGGACACAAACGTGAAAATATATTTCGAAACAGAAAATTCTGGAAATATCTTATCTCGAATAAAATAGTCGATGGGTGACATATTTATTCATAAGAATATATTTTTACATCTTTTTTTATTACAGTTTATAAATATAAAAACGGAATGTATAATTTAAATGTAATTCATTCATAACTGATACAGTCACAGCTAAAACTTAATCTTTTCCATTTAAAAAATGACTCGATGACACCCCAGACTGTATCATCTTTATGTATAAAAATGACAAGTCACGGTGTTTGTCCGAGATGAACTAGTAAACTACCAAACCGATTTTAATCAATTTCTTTGTACAGTTCGGTCCAGCCTAAGAGATAATATAAATAAATTCCCACAACATCTCATACATTGACCTGACTCTGTGATAGGTTGCTTAAAGCACTTGCGTTTCAGACATTGGACAACAAAGGAATAACCAATATTAAATACATTTGTTTAACACCCAGGCACAGGACAAACATGAATATAAATATTTGTCTTGGATGGGGATCGAACCCTTGGCAAGCAAGACAGGATCATCTGCGCCATGCGAATATAAAGATACAGGATAGTTTGATTTTTAATATATAGTCGCAATTTTTATCATGATAAACATAGTTAAGAGATATACAATTTTATTAATGTTTTTTGAGAATTAATTGATAGATAATGATGAACTTAACTAAAGGAAATAATCTTCAAGATCTGCTGCTTTAACCGAAGCGAAGTTTGTGAACTGAATTGCTTCGGCTCTTTTCAAGACAATGGTTTGTTGGCAACGACGCCAATAAAAGTTCCATTAACACCAACCACTAAGTGTTAATGGAACATTTATGACTATGTTTTTTTTATATATATGATTGTAGAAACATATTTATATATTAGCCAAGGTTGAAGAGGCAAATGCAGAACGTGCCTTCGCGATGGAGCTGCGTTTTGCCAATTGCTATTGCATCAGTGTTTCGGATAGATATACCGCCATCTATCGGTTCCAGTCGGATTTACAATCTTAATCCAACATCTATCTATATATATGTATATAGTGGATATACAGATAGATCTTCTTATATATATATATATAAAAAAGGAGAAGCTGACAGACTAACATATCAACGCAAAGTCTTAAGTATAAAGGTTAGAAACTTGAAATTATGCTTAGGGGTTTTATAATGTAGGGGAGTTAAGAATGATTTTTTGAAAATTCACCCTTTATATATATAAAGTCAGTCAGCTTCTCTTTATATATATATATATAACATACATATATAACGTATATATATTACATATATATATTTAGAAAGGTACGGCTATATAACAAATACTTTTACAACCTAACGCGAATGTAACCGCGGGGCGCTCCTAGTAATTACTATAATTACTAAAGGATTTAAGTTCAGGCAGTGTGTATGCACTAAACAAAAATCCGCCAATTCGCGTAACCGAAAAAAATAAGTGTTCATTCATATTTTGGAAATAGGTTAGATAAATGTTTTCGCGAATATCAGGCATTTTTTATCGGCTGTCAGCGTGTTTGCACGAGGTGCATGAGATTAGATGGGAGAGTCTTGTTCGTGTAATCGCTTATTATTGTACGTTATCACGGCGGGTATCATAGCACTCAATATTAAGGCATGTTACGGTTAGTTGATTTGATTTTTAAATATATTTTTACTCGTAGTACTAGTGTATATAGATAATTTTGTTGCGAAAATTCGATAACACGTCGCTTGTTCTATGACGGATTCATCATCATCATAGCAGTCGTAAAATGCCCACTGCTGGGCATAGGCCATCCCAAGAAAGACCCAAATTCCCTATAATTCCCGTGCTGGTCTACCGTGGTGGCAATCGCAGAGCGTAGCGTCGCAACTGGAATGCTTCTGCCCAATGCCGGTTACATTTACGTTACTGCTTTGTTTGGATATACCGCCATCCGTCGGTTCAAGTACCTCCGTCACCTCTTACACGGAAAGGTACTCTACTTTGGCGGTAACTATCAAATCCGAACAGCTATATTAAATTCACACATCTTTTATATTACATGAATCCGAGCTAAGTCGCTTATAGCACTTGTGTTACGAACAATTGACTAAAGTAGAATCATAGATACTTTCTTGAAACTTACTTAAATTCATGTTTATCACCCAGACACTACAATGCAAATGTTCATCACATAAATAAGTCCTGGGTTGGTATTGAACTTTTGGCGCACAAGAATAAATAAATTGGAGCTCTTAAATATAACAGGTTCATGTATATACTGCTATGTATATACAAAGTGATATATTTTTATGTAAAATAATAAAAAAAAAATAATAAGACTTACCATTTCACTCGACTGTACTCTACAATTTGGTACAGTGGCGCGCGCAATTACGCCGGCAAATGACTCCTCGCTCCGGTATAATTTTCTCGTCTACCCCCACCCGTCTAGCTACTACCTTTTCGTGCGACTGTACTTTTGTCTGTACGCTTCTGTATCAATCCGTTGGCAAGATAGAATTAGCAAATGTATATTAAATACTAGAAAAACTGAATCTACGGTGAAGAACTTGACATGTAACTGTAAAATTTTTAGATAAATTAGTTATTCGCAATAAATGTACTGTTTTTTGTGCTTTAAAAAGCAGTTTTTTTAAGTTAAACAGCTTTTTGTTCGAAGTTTTCACGAATTTGTCTTAATTTTATTGCTAGATAAGTTGATAGTAGTAATCTAGATTGCACTAAATAAATGTGATTCTATTCTTCCTGTTAACACGAACTTCACTTCAAATCATGCGGGAACTCTTCTATGTCCTACCTACCTACCCCATTCAGATTTTTTGTACTTTTCCGTTCCAAAAGTATATAAATATGAGCATGAATATACAAAAAAAATATAAATCAATACCCTGGCAAGGTCAATGCGAGATTAACGGATTAACAAACCGATCGATTCTGTGTAGGTACCTATACCAAATCTGTAGATAATAGTGACCTTCAATAAATGCTATCTAGTGCCAAATATGATTAGATATTAACAATTATTAAATCTGAAAGTACCCTGATTAAAGGGTCTATGGAGTCACAGTATACATAACATTATCAGTTACTACTTGGCGATCCTTGACAATATACAATATAATAAGCCGTAAGGTACCGGTTGAGTAGAATAGTATCTCCCTTTATATCCAGTATCGTAAGAGGTGACTAAGGCACCAGAACCGATAGATGGCGGTATATCCATCCGCAATAGTGTAGCTCAAATGTACAGGGCGGGGATCCCTGTCACGAAAGCCGCTCTCTGCGATTGCCCAGCGCAGCAATTATTGGCAACATTTTAAACTTCCAAATGGCTGATATATGAATATAAAAGAAAGTGTTTCTTTGTTATATTTTACTATTTGGTCAACGTACAGTTCTAGGATGTAGCAGATCTCTAGTGATGTACAAATATAAATATACAAGTAGCCTATAGGCTACGTTTTATACATATAAGACATTAACCTATATTTATTAATATCTAATTATATTTCTTTAAATACAATCTATTTATATTATGTATATTTATTATATTTTTCTATCGATCGTATTTACACCGCTCTTTCCATCTAAAGGTTGCCTGAAAGAAATGTTGTGCTATTTGTGATAAGGCCGCTCATTGTACTTTATAATTACTGCTTTTTTTTCATGTTATTTTATGTTTGTTGTACAATAAGGTATTTATTATTATTATTAACCGACTCCGACGAAAATAGGCAATGCCTTCTAATGATATGTATGCAGACGAAGATGCGGGATGCTAGAGTACGGTATGACAATTGGATTGCTCACCCAATATACTTACTAAGACAAGCCTCTGTCTACTCTCAGCGCTTCGCGGTTTTATTCGTTACAAGCGTACAATACAACACACAATTACAATACAAATCCTGTTTTTATAGGTGTATTTTTTGTTACCCGATTAAGAAGCAGCTCTCAAATAGTGAAACGAGTTTGTAGTTTTTGAGTTAAACCGAAACAAACAAACGAACAATCAAACCTTTTTTCTTTATAATTTAGTATAGATTATATAGATTTTCATTTCGGTTAAGTATATTAATTTATGGTTTAATTTTTTTTCAGGTAAATTCGAGCCCCATCCCGCCGCCAGTTTCAACATGGGGTACTTGGTGACCCCATACCCCTACCCAAATGGTGGGGCGCATCCCCTTCCTGTTTCTATGGTGAGTTTCTAATTTGAGAATAAACAATGTTTTAATGTAATCCAACATTTTTTTACTCAAAATGGCACAATTTCGATAATGTTACCGTAAACATTTTTAGAAGCCACCACTTCAAAAATACTTTTCGACTTAAAATGAACGCATGAATTTTAGATAAAATGATGTAGCTAAAAGATATTTGTCTGGGTTATACATATATTGAGTTATTTTAAAGAATTAACTTAGTAAATAAAAAAAAAACATTTAACAGTCAGATATTGGCGTCATACTATCACTTGTATCAATACAATGTAGTTTCTTCTCTTTAATCACAATAACTGTTTATTACCACAAAAGACATATATTTCTAACAGACTACCTGAGGTAGACCACATACAAAAAGTCTTATTTCTACCGCCAAATAGCAGTGTTCGCATGGCTATGTTCTGATTTGAAGGGTATGAGAGACAGTGAATTTTCAGGGTAATGTGACAATAATATGTAATAATATATCCTCAAGTCACAAGGTTGGCAACGCGCTAGTGATATCCTTGTGATATCACTACCGTCTATAGGCCGCTGTAACGCTTACACGAGGACAGTATGCTTGTTTGTCGACCTAATCTAATAATAATAGAAAAAACATCTCTCAATAAGTAGAAGTAATTTTACACTTGCATACAGATTATAACAATTCCAAATAATTACAAGCGTAATCTATTTATATATGATAAAGATCAGTGTCACTGTGTTCGTGTATCAAAAACCAGAACAAGTTGCTCTCGATTTCGTATGAACTCGTTTACTATGCATAGTTCTTGTTATGTTGGGCATTTTTGTTGCCGTATCTATAGGCTACAGAGACGAGCAAGGTTGTTGTCTCGTAAAAAATAGTTCTATGTTAATATGATTTAAAATGATCAAACCTAAACAGATAAATTAAATAAATTAATGTTGAATGAAGCGTATCAAAGGAGGCCTAGGTCAGAAGTACCAAGAATAAACGAGCGTGAATGAAAGGACTCATGCGAGTGAAGGAAGTAGAGATCCATAGTCTCTGCCTACCCCGAAGGGACACAATTGTGATTTACGTATGACCAATAAATGTGTGCGACATAATTCGTCTGACCATTTTTTTGACTCAATTTGAATAGGTAATAATATTTTGTAGTAATTATTATTATATCGCGCTGGACACAGGCCGCATGCAACCGGTCCTATTGGAGATTACTTGGAGACGCCTATGTCCAGCAGTGGATGTTATGGCTGATATGATGATGATGAAGGATACTCCGCAGGTGAAGCTCGGAAGCGCTTCTACATTTTCTTCTACCAGCGTGAGTGAGTATATTTTACCAAAAAAAAAGTAAAAGTCACATTTGCAAGACACCAGAAGATAATGATTATTCGTAAGGCATAAACGAGCTATGTTCATCGTTAATTTGAAGTCTTTTTGTAAATGCGGGTCGTTTCTATGCAAATAATATATATGACGTAAATATAGCTTAGTCATACATAGGCATTCGGAAGTAACATACGATTCTGGGTAATGTCACACAGTCCGCGCAATTTTCCTTATTAGAACAAAGGAAAACTGTGTCAATAGAGGAAATTTTTGAATGACCCGTGATTGTTACTCCTGACGTTTATTTAAATATAATTTATATGTTTATAATGCTCAAGTGGCGTAAAATTAATTATTTAAAATCTTATCTTTAAATAAAAAAGTAGAATTTTTAATTAAATATTCCTAAAGAGCCTGACTAATCTCCAGTCCTCCTTGTACTAACTACTAAGACAATAAACCTTGTGCTATAGATGTTTCTGAAAATAGTCTTTCGTATGATAAAATGAGGTGCCGTGAGATGCCGGCCAAGGAGAATAATACCACCCACAGCACCAGGTGTCGTAAGAGGCAACTGACGGAGCCAGTACCGACAGATGGCGGTATATCCATCCGAAACATATGAGCTTAAATAGAAAAGGCGGGGATGGGCAGCAGCATCCCCCCCGTCGCGAAGCTGCGCTCTACGATTACCAACACGCCTGCACAGCGCGGCAATTATGGGCAGAAAACCTGCTTTTTTGGAGATGCTTATGTCCAGCAGTGGACTTCCAATGGCTGGTATGATGATGATAATAAAATAACTGAGATATCAGAATAATTCATCAGCTCTATTTCATTTTAATGTATATACAAAAAGAGGAACACAAATCTATCTAGTTGATATTCCAGCTCCTAGCTATTTGTGTAGCTAGACAAAGTCTCAGGTTGTATTAACGAAGCTAAGACATGCCTACTTAATTTAGTAATTCATATGAAGTTGACAAACACTACTAAAATAGTGTATTTCTAAAATTGTCTTATGCTTGAATGTTACTGGAGACATCTCCAGTATTCGTCCTGCTTTACTTCTTAGTAAGTAACCTTAAATCTATGCCTAAATAATATGAAAGCATTTAATAAATTGAACATTAATTGCGAACTATCTCTGACTTTCATTAACTAGATACAATAGATTCTACAGGCTGGTATATACGAATACAAAAGCTAAAAATAAAAACATTAAAAAAAATATATCAGAACACAATTCGAAATTCAAACGCAAGTTCCACCGAGCTTAACCCCCCAATGCGGCGGATGAGCCGAAATAAAAATTGTTTGTGTTACCGTTTCCGGTCGGGCACGCGGCCTAGAGGAAATGTACACGTAAAAATAGTCTGTATCTATCTCCACATTACGATGGACCGGTTTGATCGGCTCAACTGAAGTACTGATTTTGCTGGAATAAACATCTGACTGTTGGGTATACATTATCCAACCAACAAACTATAACTAACAACATTTTTCTTATGCTTCCACCACCTTAAAAGATATTGTGATTATGTCTATCCGTTTGTGGTTTGTATACAAATTAACTGAATTGGAAACTACCAAAATAACATTAAATCTAAAATCAAATTATTCAGTTTGGCAAATAAAAGATTCAAATCATAAAGAATTTTCTACGAGATTCAATAGTTTAAGCATTTCCATTTGTAATGCTTGTATAAAAAGATAACGTACGAGTTGCCACCCTAATTCTGGAATCTCGACTTCGAATAGGGAATGTTGAATAAGCAACCGGTTAAACAAAATCTGCAAGACTATATTTCATGTAGTAGATATCTCGCCACACAAACATATCTCAACTTTAAATAATAAATATTTTATACCAAATCCTAAATATTTATAAAAAACATTCCCAAACTTTTAAAAGGGATATAAATCGTATTTAAAATCGGAGTGCCTTTTTATTTGAAATTAGAACGAACGAATGATATTTTAAAAATCGAACGTCGCTTGTTCGTCGCGTCAATATCGTTCAATACCTACCCCAGTACGCATGCACGACGCGCCATACAAATCCTTCGGAACGCGGTAAGAAACGAAAAAAGAATCCTGTCGCGAAAATATGAAACTTCAAGCGCAACAGGTGGACATACGACCGTCTCATTCTTTTCTACGAGGTTTTAAGTTTCGTCTCTGTTCTGCGGAAGCCGCCCCTACGGTCGCCGCCCCCGCTCTGGGGCGGGAAATTTAAATGAAGGAGGGGATAGGATGGAAATGCTTTTCTTTTTGCTCGCGGGGTGTGTTTTAGGACTATTGTCTGGGTGAATGCGGCCGGCAATTTCGGGGTCGCTTACGTTCCGTCTCGGGATTTGAAAATCGAATGCTTTATTTTTAAAATGAACGGCGCTCCATAGACTTAAATTTTCCCTGTTATTATTTTTGTTAGAGATGCGAAGGCGTCATATACAAAGAAAATCTTGTATATCTTTTGATTAAAGAATTTCAATATTTTGTTGAGTGCTGCTCGCTCATTAGTACTATTATAGTAATTTTCCGTAACACGCGTTTGTGTGGTATTCGATAAAGTTAATTAATTGTTATTGTCAGTCATTGTTATCTTGAGACTAGCCACTAAAGGTTTCCTTTAAAAGTGATCGAGTCCTTATAAATTGTAATAAAACTATATTTATACTTAATTGTTTAATGAGTAATAGTTTATGAGGTGAGAGGTATTTCAGTATTTACTATGATTGTAATATTACATTTATTGGTCATAACATAATTCTTAAACTTAGCAAAGTAAACAAAAAATTTACAAATTTTTAAATATGGAAACCAACGTTACTTTTTCGGCATCTTCAGAATTGCACCATTGGTTCGTCCGCTGAAGTCAGCCTCTGGTTTGATTCCTAGATATTGCAAAATATATTATTTTGAACCGTTTTTTTTAATATTTGGAGACATGACATTCTAAAGATAAACAAAGGTCTACTGTCACGATTCCTAAAGCATGCCCGTTACACAAAACAGTTACATATACATTAAACGTTATGCACAAATCATATCGGGCCATCCTAGGGTGACTGGACACAAATTACATACACACAGATGGTTAAATTCAGACTAACTAATGAAAGATACTGTAAAACATGAAAAATAAAGAGTTGGAATCGTGTATATGATGTATGAGGAGATAATCGTCTGATATTATATAGATGGGTTGTTCAATAATCAGCCGTGCGGTCGTTGTCCGCTCTAAACATCATAAGAAAATAAGCGAATCCCCTACGTTTGTTGGATACGACAACCGAATTCAACAATTCTTTCACTAATAGAAAGCTATATTATCACCGAGTAAAATAAGCTATGTTTGAGGCCACGAGAACCAAAGTGGCCTGAGTGGCATATAATAAAAATCAAAACGACTTCTCGTCCTGACAAGTGCAGTAAAAGTAATAAAACAAGAATAGACAATTATGGCTCTATAAATTGTAGGTAAAGGATAATTGTTACTTTTATTACCGTATTCTGTCATGAATACAGGAACGGCAACTACGTGGGTGAAACCGCAGGGTGCTGCAAGTTTGTGATATATCAGAATTCTCAGTAACTTCACGGTCTTTCCTGCTAGTCAAACCGTAACGTTGCTACTCTGTAGTAAACATAAGTGAGACCACCTTTAAGATTTGTACCTGAGGGAAATCTGTACCAAATTAGTTTGTGTTGCAGCTGTATCTCACGAAGCTCGCGCGTGCCCTCGATATGTCGTGGAGATAGACCGAGTGCCTGCTATAAATTTTGATAACAAACAAAAATGTTAATTTTTGTCGTACAAAAGAGAGAAACAAAAAACGTTGATGTCTGTATGACAAGACAAGGTATCAGGCGGAAACAGTTTAACATTTGGGCTTTTGTCTTTGCTCACCACGAATATATTTATATATATATATATCGCGCGAAGGACCAGGGTTAGTGCAATAAAATTATAACCTTATTAACTATAACAAGATAACGTATTTTTATAAATATACTTAACTAATTAACGTATGAGGATGAATTCATTCTAAAAATAATTGGCATAATTTCATTAAAATAAATAAAAATCAATTAAGTTCTTATATATGAATATTTTTAAGAAAAATACAATATCGAATAAGATTTACATTTGAATTCTACTCTTAAAATTATTCGAAAAGGGGCAAATTATTTACACGGGTTATTCGTAATCCCTACACCCTACTAATATTATAAAAGGGGGATGAAAAGTTGTATGATAGTATCGCTATTTTTGGATCGCATTGGTTCGATATAAATAAACATGACATTCAAAGTTTATATAAGTTAAGGTAAGGAGGTATGGTACCTAAAAACTATTCCACGCAGATGAATTCGCGGGCACAGCTATATTTAAATCTAAATAAAAGGGCGGGCGGACGCATATTAAATAATTAGAAGGAAACCAATCAAGCGATTACCGCTCAAAAAGAACAAAATCAAATACCTCATTATAACTAGGATAGGCGAGATTTCTGAAAAGACCATCCCTGATCGTCTCCAATGCCCATAATTCCCGGGAAATCATTACACACGCCTGGGTAATTCGGATTTCGAGTACCCCACCCGCCTCCACCCGTGCCGACCCCCACTGAACCCCTGCCCACCCATTGCATCTCATTTTCAAATGTCTAACAACTAAGGCTTCAATCGCGCGACTCGGGCCGGCAAAATGCTTCGCAAGAACATATTCTATCCCCTTTACATAAGAGCTATTTCTACACATATTTATCCCGATATCAATAAGGGAATGTACACCCTATTCTTATGCGATCAAAGTTATATTTCACTTGCGTTTTCTTATTTGATTGTATACAATTTTGAGCCTTACCACCGCCGGGTGGAGGGGGGGGGGGGTGAATAATGGCAGAATTTCCCCTCTTATTTTTTTCGTGAATTTTTTATTTAAGAAAGGGATAAGATTTTAATGTGGGTGCCCGGCTTTTATTACTCCCGATTGTGAGAGCCTTCCATTGTGGAGTTCTGATGCGTATGAGGTTTACGCTTAGAGTGCTTTGTATGAGATGTCCTGTAACATTGTTTTTCGGGAAGGACACTGTGTTATTTTAATCTAGGTCTTCAGGTATTTTTCTAACCACTCTCACATCTAAATTTATCTAGTTAACCTTCAAGGTTTTAGGCAGATAGTTCATTCTTGCGGAATAAGATATTTGTAGTGTTCAACTTAAGTATAATGTTCTTGTGTAATATAATGAGCTTTATGTAAAGAAGTTGGTTAACTTTATATCTAATTTGAGAAGCATCGTTAAGTGCTTACAACTTGTTAAAAAGTCAAAGGAAACTTATAAACCTGAAAGACACAAATATCTGAAAAACAAATTATAGCAACAAAAATGTATAGTAATATTTTATGTATAAATATACATAATTACACTTGTTGTGTCCCACAACAAGTGTTGGATCAACTAGAATACCCCTTTCGACATATAGTTATTGCCATACATACATAATAATCTTAATTCGCTATATTGTATCTATATGTTCTCATTAAAAGTATCAACACATCAATATTGTATAAACATTCATAACCAGTACATACATAAATGAAAATGGATGTTGTATGGTCCCAATAAAAACCCATAACCAGCACTAAGACAGTAGGAAGTACACTAACTACGAACGTCCGTTTGACACTGCAAGATGGCGTCTACGGGCGAGCCGATATGTATTCCGCGCGTAGCCACCGAATCCTGCGGAAGCTAGGCCACATTCCCGGCTCTGTCTGCCCTTGAACTTAGTGACTTCTTTTGGCAGACGTCAACTGCCCGTGTTTGGTGGGAGCGGTAGCGGGAGCGCACAAGCGGAAGCGTTATAAAAAAGTCACACAAATGCATCGGAAAAGTAGTGTAATTATTTGTAATAATTAACACATCCTTATTAATTTCAACAAGAAAGTTTGTGAGTATTTTATGGATGTGTGGAAGATGTATGTTATTCTTTACAGAGATTATTAATAGTCTAAAGTAACACAGAGGCTACTGTTCGTTCCTAAAATATGTTCCCGTGGGATAAATTTGGTGTTTTATTTTTCTCTATGTTTTTAAAAACTTGTTTCCGGAACGACAAGAGATCGTCAAGGATGAAATTGAAGGTAAGATCTTCGCGAACAAAGTTGTGGTTGTAAATTTAGTATACAATAATTTTAAATAGAAAGATCCTCTCAGGATGAAATTATTAGGGTTAATAAATATATTTAGATTCTTTTACCATTTAGATAGATAGCATTTTAAAGTTATTTTATAGTAACAATTATTTTTTATTTGCTATAAATAGCGGTATACAATAACTATAGCAAAACAACGAATTAATTTAACAAGTTTTATTGAAAAATGTATTACCGCAATAAAAATTACTGGTAATACTAATATAAAGGTACTGTACCGCAATTAATTATTTATTTTACTTCTCTTCTATATGGAGTCTCCGTCGTAATTACAAATCACTTAACATAACTAACAATTTCACATTAATACCTTGTTTATGAAACGACACCTAATAATCATCATTTACTACCGGCTTTTATTTGCAGATAACAGTAGCAGAAGTATTTCTTAGCAATGAAAATTGTAATATTAATTAAAACGCGAGATTTTTGTGAGGATAAGATAGGATAGTAGTTTTAGATTCACAATACTGATTGTGCCCGATGGCGCAGATAGTAGTGATTCTATCTTGTGCGCCAAAGGTCGTTGGTTCGATCCCTACGAAAGACAGTTATTTATGCTTGTATTTAAGTAGTATATTTGTGATCCCTCTGTTGTCTGATGTCCGTAACATAAGTGCTTTAAAAGTTATCACGGAATCAGGTTTTGGGAATTTATTAAGATTAGTTATTAGAATAAAATCGATCAGTTCTAAAAAGCTCGTCTAAACAGACCAAATAAAGACGCACTGCGTGTAATCACGATCGCAACCGTAGAAAGAACAGAGGAACTTTGCCCACAATTGCCACAGGCAGGTGTGATGGCAACCGCTGAGAATAACTTCGCGACGGGACTGCTGCTGCCTACCCCCGCTCTGTAGCATTTGAGCTACACTATTCTGAATGGATATACCGCCACCTGTCGGTTCTTATACCTCAATCACCTATTAACACAGTACAGTGCACCATTCTACTCTGCCGGTACACTACATTAAGTAGTCCCTGCACCCGCTCTCGCTCCCTCCTATGACTTGGCGACACTGATTCATCCAATCGGAAGTATGAATTACATTAGTATGTCCCTTTGTCGGCTTATTTGGAAGAACATTGGGTGCCTTTACGGACGCCGCCGATATTATCGCATATTGTTTATGTGTTTTTAATGGCCTCCGTTCCCTGGATATAATATATAGTTAGGATTTATTTTATTATTGTATTTACAACCGCGTTTGGAATTCAAACTAATAAATAAATAAATAAATAAATAAATAAATAAATAAATAAGTCTAACGTACATTTTCCGGGCTTAATAAGTGATGTCCGTTTGTGACCTTGTCTTTGGTACTCGTAACCAATTTATTTATGATGGCCAGTTGCACCCAATCAATTTTTGTTTTTAAGTATTATTTAAGTATACAAATCTAATCTAAATTATAACGTATTTATAAATTTTTTTACCATTATATAGCTTTTATATACTATACTAGATATTATTTAAAGAAGTTCAATGCCGCGGCTTCAATCTCTGAATCAAATATCTAAGTTATAGCTATATAAAACAAAGTCCCTTATTGAGGGCGTATGTATGTATATTCACGAATATTTGTTTCATGAAATAATGCTTTAATTCATTAGGTTAATGTATTTAGTTCTTTGTGTAAGTAAGTAGATTTTATTAAACGTATCGAAAAACATTATACTTACTACTACATTATAATTGGTTTAATAATCATAGTGAATTGAGACAAGTCGAGTTACTTAAAAAAATTACTAAAAGTAAATTTAACGTACGCGTTATCCAAGAATTGCACATTGTAAATACATTTTCGATGTTAATTTCTTCACAAAACTTGCGTAAATCAAACTGCAAGGGTTGACAGCGGCGTCGTTAAACCGGGATGGGGTTTAGGGTGGGTGGCAGGGGTGGGGGGGAGGGGATGGTAATACTTTTAAAAGCGTCTGCACCCTTCGGAGAGAGCTTTGTACCGCGTGCGTACAGTCGTAGACAGAATTGTAGGAAGTATTGGTTTTGATTGGAAATCTTAGTGTTGTATCTGTTTGGTCAAGGGATGAATTTACTGTTGTATTAATAATGTAGCGGCCATCCCATTTGTCTGCTTATATATCTTTATAAATTATGCCAAGTGTATTATTTTAATACATGATGTTTTATGGTGATCAATACAGTAGGTTTTGTGTGAGAAAGTAACTAATATTTTCTCAAACATCGCGTTTAAAATTATTTAAATCAGCGTGATACTAAAGTCACACACTTCACTCAACAACTCGTATATTTTTCTATCTCAATTTGAAGTTCTAAAGGCCTTGTGCCAACATCGTTAGCCGTGAGGTACCGGCAGAGTACAATAGTATCTCCTCCTGTACCAGGTGTTGTAAAAGGCGATTAAGGTACCAGAACCGATGTATGTAACCAGGTGGTGTATGCATCCGAAAAAATGCAGCTCAAATGCACAGGACGAGGATGGACAGCAGCATCCCCGACGCAAAAGCTGCGCTTTTCGATTGCCAACACGCTTGCGCAGTGCGGCAATTATGAAAAAAAAGTTATATTTTAATAGATACAAGATATATTTCACGTTTGTCTACGTCTACTCCAATAATTGGTTGTCCGTCTGCACCTTACTCTCAACTAACATTACCATGCAACAGCAGACCTCGCATCGCATGCAGGACGAGAGAACCACTGAAATTACTGGGTAATATGACATAAATATATTTAAGTTAGCGTCTATTGCAGGATGAACTGTATCTGAGGATATTCGAAATCTGTGGGGTACCGTATGAGTAGAATATAACCTTCTTTAGTACCAGGTGTTGAAAGAAGCTATAGAAGTACAGGAACCGGCAGATGGCGTTACATTCACCTGAAACAGCGTAGCTAAAAGCGGAGATAGACAGCAGCATTCCCGTCGCGAAGCTACATGCAATTATGGTAAAAAGTCCCCCTTACTTGGGAAGGCCTATGTGTAGGGTGTATGTAACATTACAGTAACGCAAACGCGATAGTAGAGTAATACGCGATAGTAGAGTAATACGCATTAAATCTCATTCGAAAGTTGTGGCTCAATAATGGTTGATAATTATTAAAATGACGTAATGGACGCAGTTAATAAAAATACGCTCGAGATTTCAATCAGTTAAAATTCATCAATTACCGCCCGATATCCAAAGGAGGTTCTGAATAATTTATTAAATGTAATGTGAAATTATCACGTGTTCAATAAAAGCTGTTTAAATAATATAACATATTATATATTATTTGTATCCAAAGGTTGCCTGTAAGAAATTGCATTTAGCGATAAGGCCGCCTCTTATACCTACTATTCCATGTCTTTGTGATGTTCTTGTATTGTTTTCGTTTGTGTACAATAGTATTATTATTATTATTGTCTTGTTGTGCCGTTTCAAATTCGTAATTGACTATGATATTTTAATGTCAATAATTAACCAAATTTATCAGTACATCATTTTATTATAATTATCATTATATCAGCCGTTGGAAGTCCATAATTGCCGCGCTGACCAAGCTTGTTGGTAATCGCATATCGCAACTTTCGACGAGGCTCTGCTTTTGGTGGATATACCGCCATCTGCAGGTTCTGGTACCTTAGTCGCCTCTCACGACAAATACTACAGGGGGAGGTATTATTCTACTCTGTCAGTACCGCAAGGCTGGCTCGTACATCATTTACGAGTTGGATACTTTTTTTTTACCTTAACTCCATGAATTCATTTCCCAGATCATTTTATTATAGACATTTATTATTCTAGTATTCATATTTATCAAGCTATCCCAGCTTGAACTTTAAAGTATATACATTCATACTACAGTAAGAATGTTTGTCTTCTAAAGTGCACTTTCCATACTTCTTTCTATCCTAGGCTATTCTTTTCGTCATCATCTTTATAACAACCGCATAATTTCCACTGCTGAACATAGGCCTTCCATTAAAAGGGGGATTTTTTAACATGAATACCGCGTCGAGCAGGCGTGTTGACACGTACCGCCATCTGACAGTTTCGGTACCTCAGTCACCTTTTACGGCATCTGGTAGTATTTTTCTCGGCCTTTTTCACAACAATTTTCAATATTTTACGTAGAAAAATCATTTTTCCGTTTAAATGGCTGACAACGTACAAATAGGGGCAGTGAAAACCTCCTTCTATAGCTAGGGTTGCCAAAAATGATCAGCAATATACAAACAATGAAAGCTGCTGTTAATGGTAACCAAAGACCGTTATGTCTTTAGCTGCGATGTTTTTTCTCTAACCCGATGGCACATTTGGTCGAAGCTCTATCTTGTGCGACAAGGGTCATGGGTTCAATTTCTATTTAGTATAAACATTTATATGATGAACGTTTATATTTACTCTGACTCAGGGTTTTATTGCTTTAAGTACTTATTCCGTAGTCAAGTCTTTGTTTTGTGAGGAATTTTATTTAGTTGAAATAAATATAGCCTAAAAATATTAAGTACATTTAAGTATAATATAATATACACCCTTTTTAATATACCAGAATAACTGAATCTTGAATCCTGAAAATTTCACCGCGATAGTTATAATAATTACAAGGTATCTTAACCCGCTACCTGGCAACCCTATGTATATTACAGTAGGCAAAGGCAGTCAATTTACACAGCCAGTAAAACCCCATAGCTCGATAGACGCGCCCGCGTCGCATCGCATGGTAATTGCCTTGAAAGACCTATTTTCTCCCAACCCCACCCGCTCGTCTGGCCCAGTTTCACCCCCCCCACCCTGCACTAGATTCTAGATGTTATTCGAGACCTAATCTCGTTTCGAATGGATATTTGCTGCGACTTGTTACTGTGATAGTATATATTTTTTAATTTATTTATAGTGTTTTATGTAACTCGAATTATTCTGATGAATTAATAAGGATAAGATGATGTTTAAAATTGCTAATATCTTCATTTCATGGTGTTTGTCTGGGATGAACTTTTAAAGTACTGAACCGATTTAAATTGATTTTTGCTTACTTGTAAATTTAACTTGAGAGATAGTATGTTCATATTTCAATTTATAGTATCCATGTATTTTTCTTGATAAACATATAAGAATAGTTAAGAAAGGACAACATTTGTCGAGTTATCTAGTAAAATATAAAATGGAATGCAATGATACATGCAAGTAAATAATTTTATCGTGTTTCTATTTTCTATATCCTAAACTTTGCGACCCATGGCATTACAACATATTTTATTCGATCTTAATCATGCAATGATCTCATTTTTTTTAATCTTACATAGGGCCCTTCGGCAAATTGTCATTAATAAAATTAACTCTGTACAGCTTCACAGTCGATCAATTAAAAATCAGAATACAACTAAAAAAAAAATTGTTTTTTATTGTATGTATAATCTTGATATCCGAAACTAAGCCGAAGGTGGTTAATGAATGATTCCGAAATTAGTAAGCCGTTTCAATATAAGCCCAGTTTACGTAAATAAATTGAACTGAATTTATTAAATGTGCCACGAATTTCCACAAAATCCATTGGCAATGGAAACACGAATACAATACAGCTGGTATAATGGACTATTTGCGGTCGCATCAACACATTAAAAATAGGTCTCAATGCGTGACATTAAAACAGGATACCTGGTAACAACCACCACATGACTACACGCATTTCAACTTTTCCGAGAACCCACCAGTCCGACATGTTAAACAAACACTTGCAGTATAATTGTATCCATATCAAACACAATAATGCGGTAACCCCACACACTCAAGGGAATCGAGATTAACCCTATACCAATAACCCTTAAGCGAGCGTTCAATTTCACACCGAGTGTTACCAAAAATGAAAATATTAAATCCAATTTACAAACTACCCCACAACAATATCCCCTCGATTATCCTCTCGAAAAATAACACGAATTATGACTATATAATAACCTCTTACAAGCATTGTGCAGCGTTAATCGTCAATCGTTATAATGCGCACAGTGGGCCACCCCGCTTATTTGCAGATCCAAAAAAAATGAATATGATTTCATGGCAGGTTAAATCTGTTATGAGCGGGGATTAAGTTATGAGTAATATTTCTATTCGTGAGGGGCATTTAACGAGCTATTTGACGCCTTTTCGTATCGCGTGCGGTTCGCGGGAAGCTATTCAAGCCGAGATACCCCATAATTAACGCCCATCTTGCATTATAGCTGTATTATTACATGTTTGTTTTCGTGACAGGTGAATTATAACGATTGCCCTGATTAAATGGATGGCACGCGGTTTGTTGCGGTTTGTGGATACAGATTTATATTGAGCTGATTAATTAATTTAATACCTATCGGATATATATGGGACGGCTCAAATTCTGTAAACGAACGGCGAACGTGTTGGCCGTGATGAATTTTTTATACGATTTTGTTCCATGAATATTCAATGGCTCGATGATGTTATGATGCGCTGCGTCCCTGTATCTGTGACATTAAATATGTACCCTAAAGTACATAGAATGTATATTAATTTCCATCGAATCCCAAATCAAAGCAGCCCAGATGGTCCCTGAGGAGCGGAGTGGACGCTAATGTGCCCATTCCGTGGACAAAGCGGATTATTTCGTGTGTTGTCATATCTCAAACCTATTATCATAATGCGGTGACGCGATTCCCTTGTTTAGGTTCTTTTTTTGTCTTGTTTTTTCACGCTCCTGACGTACTGTGTGGTCTAATAGGTACAATGTTTTGACGTTTGCTTTTTTATTTGGTTTTTCGAAGAACGGATGACTCGTGTAGCCTTAGCCTTATCGAAAGGACTGGATTTGTGTTACGTCACTCCAGATTAAACTTAAATCACGTTTCTCAGTAATTGAATATTTTGTATAGTCTAGTTCAACAAGAGGAAACTGGAACATGAACTATATTCTATTGCTATAAATAATAATAACAAATTACTCAGTCTTATACATTGACCTGACTCCTTGTTAAGTTGTTTAAAGCAGTTGTGTTACTAATGCTAGACAACAGAGGATCACAAATATACAACTTTAATACGTATATTTAACACCCATATACAGAACAAACACGAATGTCATCATATAAATATTCGCTCTGGGTAGAAATAGAACCCCAAGATAGGATCAATACCATTTGCACCACCAGGACCGTCAACTAGGATGCGAGACAAAATAATGGTTTACTTTGTGTTCGAATATAAAGAAAGCCGGTATGTTTCAGGCCGTGTTTACTATTTAATTTGTAATGCCACAGTCAATTGGAATAACGATGTCACACAACAATATTTTTCCAGTAACATCGCAATTGAAACGATTATGGTGCCCCCTCGTTTGTTCACAAAATACTCAATTACGTGAACGGGGAATAGAAAATAAAAATCGCACAGACACGACAACATTGTAAATGCGGAAGAAAACAGCCGATTACCGGCCGGCAGTTGCTAAACAAGCGAACTTTTCCCACAAAAAACGAGTGCACGTTCATATTTTAAGGGTTATTGTGCGAGCAATTGCTCACATCGATATAACCTAATGGGCGTCACGGCGTACAAAAAAAATCGATTCGCCCATATTTGTTGTTAATTATTGTCGGTTGAACCGTCTTTCCGCCTGCACTGGTTCGAATACGATTTGAGACCCTCCCTGGTCCAATTACAGAGTTCTCAAAAGTACCCCCCCCCCTCGCGCCCTCCCTCTCATTTTTAGATCGAGCCTCGTTTTAATGACCTCTCGAGGCTCCCGATGTTCATTTGTCGCGAGGGTTTCGCGTACGATTATTTTACTTTTTTATATTTTTTTTTGTCCTTGTGTAGCGATAGCTCAAGCACTGGGAAGAAATCTCGTTGAGTTTGAATGCGAAGTAGGTGGGTCATTCCGAGTGTTTTATTTGGCAAATGAAGTAACTACAGATATTTTTATGTCGACGTCTCACTCCACGATATGTGTAATGAAACATAATAAATAAATAATTAGGAAAATCAATAGTTCTTGAATTATTAATCCCATGTGTTAGTACGGAGTTATATCTAAATTGACAGTTACAGAATATTTTGTACACTCACACGTTTGTACCAACATATAATACAATTGTCCATTGTGTTGAAGAACTTATATAGTCATATTGAAGTTATTGCACACAAATACTGCCAGTTCGAAAGATTAGCATTATTATAAATATAAAAAAAAGACTTAACAAAGAAATCCTCCCAAATGACGACAGCTATCGTTCCGATCTTTTGCTAATTGTTAAAAACCGATGCACCCCATATTAAAATGTGTCCCCATCGATGTAACGGCTGGCCGTGGAGGGGTCCTTTTGTGCGTTTGTTTGAAATCCTGTAATTTTCCAACGATTCTGCAGTACATCGTAATTGTGCATACGATTCTATATTAATTCTGAATTACTGCCTTTACAATTCTTTGTTGGCGATTTTTAATCTAGCCCCACTCTGATATTGCTTCCATTGAATATTTTTATAGACATTCATGGCATAATATGTTCAATAGACAGTGATTTTGGAATATAGTAATTGGAACGCAATGACAATTAGTTCAAGAAAAATCTAGTAATGAGACGAAAAAGTAATTACTGAGAGCAACTTAACACAGCAAATTCACTCGTAAGCTTACAAATACAGATAAACAAACAAGCAAGAGGATTCTCAGTTCAAACATTGATCATCATTACAAACAACGTTCTGCATTGTGAACTGTCCGTGCTATACCTTCCCAGAGGTCACAACATTGATAAACCTAAAAAGAAGTCAAAATCAACTCTAAAGCTTTAGGAATAAGGGCGAACGCGACTACAGCTGGCACCATCCCAGTCTCCACTCCACGGACTTTTTAAAACTCGACTACACGACATGTGTCATCACATCATGTCAATGCAGGGATTATGATAACCATCGTACGGATGCCATCTAGCTTGGGGAATCACCCTTTGCGATCTCGACGTGGAGTTCGAAACAATACAGGATATCTCTTACCATCCCACGTGCGATTCTCGAATTTATATCATAGGGGATAAGGTTGAATATGTGTTGTTGATTTAGAATATAGAAGAGGGCGATTCTGTAAAGACAATTTAACCCTAAAAAATGGAGCACGGACATTAATCCGCATGTAATATCGCAAATTTGTCATCGCTCTATACAGCGGGGCGGGCCATCTGTCGGCGGACGCAATTCTATTTGGAGCTATTAGAGATGGTACACTGGCAGGGAACAGTGCACCACTTGATTCGATGTACGAACAAATATGATTAATTATTGGTATCAATCTTTTCATGTCTATGCTTTTAGGCAAAGTTTTATGCTGTATTTAGAAAATGTGAAAAAATGTATATTATTTTTTTTGAGGATTCGCAAGAGATTTTTATGTGAAACCTAATATAATCGTAAAAAAAATATCGAAAACAATTAAGCAAACTTAGTATAAATACTTACATTATATCAAATATGATTCGTCGAGGCATTTGATCCACTAATATAACTAAACAAATTAATATCAACATGCCACATTTCCGTAATTCACTATCTGTCCAGACTTCATAATTTATGTAAAAACAGAATACCTGCAATTTGTGTAGCACTAACTGAAATGCAAATGACTTCGTTGTGCGCTACCGCCGCCATTCATTAATAACTCGATTCGAATTGAAAAATATACACGTTGCCCTTTACCAAGTTAATAAAACACCCCAAATATGAACCGCTTAATAAAATCCACATGTAGCATTGGAGCGGCAATAAATTGCCCTTTTTGACGTCTTATTCAGGGCGCTCAGCGATTCGTGTGCCAGTGACAGTGAGAGGGTAGTTCGATGCTCGGGCTAATAAAAAATGTATTCCTCCATTCAGAGGTGGCACGCGTCGCGTATCTTCAGGTGACGAGCATTGGGGCGTGCACCCTATTTTTAGTGTGTGAACCAGTTTTGCGAACCTTTTTGGATACTGTTCTTTTTTTAAATATTAAATTTTCGAGAAAATATGAACAACAAAACATCGTCTGGTGTTCGAAATTCGAATTTTTTCTTTCTTTTTGAATACGCCATAAAGAATATAATCACTAAAGCCTATAGACAATTAATGTTTGCTTTATTTCGGTATTTTGTGTGTCAATATGTCATTCAAACAGTAATATGTAATGTTTATTTAAATTAATTGAATGTATTTCGTGAATATTTTTTATAAAATGTGTAAAAACTTAACTTACACAGCTTAAAATTTTATTGATTGTTAAAAACTTCCTTAAAAAGGGATAGAAGTTCTTCACGTATTAACTTAACATAATTTTACATAGACGTCTGCATCGCAATCTTGTTCTAATTGGAATGATAACATAGATAATAAAGATACTTATTAAAGGAAGTCTAATATATTTCAAATATCATTATGTCTTAAAGCCATACTATATGTATACTGAAGCGCTAGTGATATCCTTGCGATGATCCGTTCGTCTATTCGCTTCATTACATTATATAATATTAACATAAAATTTGATGGTCTACCAATTCGCCTAATGATACCGATGAACTCAATAACGTACTAGAATATCCTAAAATGTTCATTAGTAAATTAAGTTGATTTTAACAACCCAAACTGTGAGTTGCTCATACGGGTAAGTTTAAATGGAACTCATTAGAGGCGATGTGTTCACGCTCGTCGGCCCGTCGGCCGCACGCGACTGCCTCTGACGAGGACTGGTTCGTTTACCCGACTTGTTGATATTGTGTTCGGCGACAAAAAAAGTTGTATTATAGGGCGAATGTACCAACTGCTGACAGCTTTTCATGTAGTCAATATTTTCATAAGAATTAGTAGTAATCATTATTTTCTTAATTTCTACAAACTATATATATACAAGATATATATCTACAAACTTCTCGAAGGGTCAACAAGGCCAAGATTGAGTAAGAAAAATATTTCTTTGTTTTTGACTATTGAAAAGTATTAAGTATTTGTGGGGATAGAATCATATTAATATATACATATCGATAGCACATAATTACAATAGATAACAATCTAGACCTCTAGTACATAGTTTCTGGTCTAGACCATAGGAATAGTATTCCTACAACGCTTCCGCCTATCCAAAACTTCGTATCGTCTATGGAATATTAATCACTTCCGCCTTAGATTGTCAATGGTGCAGTGACGTCATCAAATTAGGGATAGCACTCAATAGCTATTCCTTATATATTACTTCGATCACATTTTTATGAAAATAGCCTTTGACGACTACCAATGTATATAAGTGTAGCTATACAGACTTAATGTTGAAATAAATATAGTGATACCAAACCTGACACAAGTTCTTTCACAGTATCATGTAGAAAATATAGTGACTAATCTCTCAAGTTGGATTAAATTTTTATTGAAATCGGTTGAGTTGTTTAATAACTCTTCCCGGATTTACAACGTGATAGTACATATATATATATCAAGACGTCATTCAAGTATATATATAGTCTTATATTATTGAGAGAAATATTTAAATCGGTCCAGTCGTTTCTGAGTTTATCAATAACAAACATACACATCAGCATATTTATAGCACTAGTTTTTTGTATGCCAACTTAGATCTGAACTACTTCTAATACTATACTACTTTAAATATAGCTCGAGAATGACAGATAAAGTAAATAGAGTAATGTCGCACGAACTAATTATTTTGTCACTATGAAATTTCGCATAATAAAAATGTTCTTAATAATGTTATCATTAAAAAGGTTATACATATAAAGCATTTTATATAAATATAATGCTTTTTAAAATGAAGATAAAAAGCCATTAAAATAAATTAAAAACAAACTAGTTTGTCAGTGGTATTCAGTACACGTCAATCATCAATTACAAATTGTCGTCTCCATGGCGGTCATCCAATTAAATACCGACGACAGACCTGATAATAAAATTAATATTCAATAAATAATCTAAAGATAGCACGGACATGGGTATTCCTCAGATTCAATATATTTCCCGACTTCCTTAATTAGTGCATTGGTTACATTTATATGCAATTAATTAACAGGATATTTAAATGTGTGACAGTCCATAAATGAATGTAAACCCTTTGTTTACTCATCCAATCAATTATTGGCTACCAATCTTCCGAATTCTCCAAATAACTGGTCATAACGGATGTATTACCGAAATCATATTGCAAAGGTGAATATTTGGTTTTAATTCTCACACAATAAAGAGATTTAAATAATTCCACTGTTTTAAAATGAACTATTTACACTAGCTGAAGCACTTACTGGGTATACCTCTGAAGGTCGTCTGCATTGGTCTGTACCTCTCTCACCTATTTCTACCTCCAAATAGCAGTGTTCGCATTGCTATGTTCCGGTTCGAACGGTGATAGAGGCAGTGAAATAACTGGTTAAATGTGACATACTCGTAGTTCACAAGGTTGGCGATACGTTAGTGATATCTTTGTGTTGACACGAGTGTCTAGGCTGCGGTCACGTTTATCAGCAAGCGAACAGTATGCTTGCTCGCTAACTTCATAACAAAAAAAATAGCAACAAAGATACGTAAAATCTATATATACTAAGTTATTTACGAGCTTGTAACCCCAAGTGGAGTGAGTTACCAAAATATCTAATGAACGAACAGTTCAAGGATGAATGAACCCATAAAAATATCTTCCATTCTTTTTTTGCATATTACAAATAACACATAATGTTTTTTTGACGTATACTTAATTCTCTTAACTAAATTAGATATGTTATATCAATTCTTGGTTCTTTTAAAACTGTCTTAGTGTAATGAAATTATAAAAGTTCGTCTTTCAATGGAATTCATCATCATTATCATATTGGCCATAGAAGTGGACATAGTACGCGTGGCGAAAAATATATCTGCCCATAATTGCCGCGTGCAGCTTTGCGCCTAGGAAGCTGCTGGCCATTTTCACCCTGTTGTATTTGAGCTGCACTGTTTCGGATGGGTATACCGCCATCTGTCGGTTCCGGTATCTCAGTCGCCTCTTTCGACACCCGGTACAGGGGGAGGTACTGTCCTTATCTTTTATCCAAACGGCAAAGGAATTGCGGCTACTTTTGACTTATTTTTCCTTCTAAATGAAATAAATTATAAGCATCTTGTAGAGACTTCCTATGGGAACAGTTAAAATGCTTTATCCAGAATTATGGCGAGGGAATTACGAATTACGAATATAATTTTGATATCCTCATTAGAAAGCTATGATGATGCTGCCCATCACAGCCTTTCTGTATTTAAGATATACCATCACAGATAGGATAGACCATCAGCCATAAAAAGTTAACTGTTGAACTGGCCTTCCCATGGTAGGGAGATTTTTGCCCGTTAATTGCCTTTGTAGCATTGCTACGATGACGCTGCTTGCCATTCCCATTCTGTAGTATTTAGGATGCGCTGTTTCGGATGGCTATACCGCCATCTGTCGGATCCGGTACCTCAGTCGCCTCTGACGACATCTGGGATAGAAGGAGGTACTATTCTATTCCGCCGATACCCCACTACCGTTTCCTCTTGTTATACGTACACGGACATACTATGAAAGTAATCTTTCATATCTCTTTGTTAAATACACTGTAAAATTCCGCTACAAGTGTATAAACTATAAATTGTTGTGAACCATGCATTACAATATATTTGTAGACACATCGCCGCCTGTGAATTAATTTCAATATTAATTTCGCACTTCCGAATCATTGGCTAATATTATTTGATAGGAAATAACTGTACTGTCTCATTGTTTACTGTCACATTAACGAACATTAGTGTTCAACGATGTCTAATCGTTTTCAAAATTATTGTTTCACTATTTATTTTATTTGTGGTCTACCAAATAGATTATTTGAAACTATTTTATTTAATACGATACCGATTGGTTTACTAAAAAGTAGCTAAAGATCTGTCTGTTGCTTGCTTAAGAAAGCCTTTCAGTAATAATAATAATATACATTTTATTGTACACTAATAAAAACAACACAAGAACATCACAAAAATATGAAATAGTAAGTACAAGAGGCGGCCTTATCGCTAAATGCAACTTCTATGTAAGTATGTATGTCAAATTTTGTTTGTAGACAGCTACATTCTTTTTGGTCTTGTTTACAAAAAAATAGTGATCCCACTTTAAAACAAAATAAATGTTAACAGTATTTGAACTCGTGTACGTTTGTAACAAATATATTCTGAACTACATCAATTTTAACAACACTTTCTTTATGAAAAGTTGAATTTATCAGCGAGTTGCCTAATTTATAATTTTTCTGATAATCTTGCGGCAAATCACAGCGTCGGGCGTCCACCCCCAAGATGGACTGACGATCTGACTAAAACCGCAGGATTGCGCTGGCCACAGGCCGCATACAACCGGTCCTATTGGAGATTACTTGGAGACGCCTATGTCCAGCAGTGGACGTCTTATGGCTGATATGATGATGATGAAGGATACTCCGCAGGTGAAGCTCGGAAGCGCTTCTACATTTTTTTCTTTAGTTTATATTTACAAAAAGGTAAAATAACTGATTGTAATTTATTTTCTACTAAGCGAATGTTGTATAGTCTCTATATCTCAAATAATCTCTACCAGCGTGAGTGAGTATATTTTACCCAAAAAAAATTAAAAATCATATTTGCAAGACACCAGAAGTTCTTTAAATTATGCATTAGTTATCAAGTTCCCCTCGTCGACATTAACGTCTGTCATTTGTCAAACGAATGAGGTCATCACCTAAGGTTTATACATTTTTTTTACATATAACATTGATTGTATCGCAGATAAATAACTAAATATGCATTAGTTCGTTACAAATCAACTTTGGCCTGCTATAATGCTTGACTATTATTTGATTTATATTATTTTATTATAAGTCTACCTCCCGCCGCTTTTTATACATACTCAATGAGATAACACCGTATGCTATGTTTGTTAATAAGAATTACAGTTCGTCTATAAATCTTGACTCCTACACTCAAGCTACCGATATAGCGGAATGTCATATTTTTCTTATTTATTAACTTCACAAATATCTTAAACTAAAATTTAATAGGGGGTACCTAATGGCGGAGTAGAATAGTACCAGTCTCTGTGCCAGGTATCGTAAAAGGCGACTGAGGTACCGGACCGACAGATGGCGGTATATCCATCCAAAATAGCTTAATCCTCGTCGCGAAGTTGCGCCCTTCGCTTCGAAAATATAATTAAGCCTGTGTGTTATACACAGTCTTAATTATTTTTTCAAACCAATTCAAGATTCTACTAATAATGGTAATATAGAGGCAAGATTTTTGTACATTTGTAACGAATAAACTAAAAAACTGAATTATAAATATCTTGCGCTATTGAATAGCTCCTCTATCAGCAAGTAACATAACCTTTTTTTGTTATTATGTATCTATTCTGACAGAAACGGGAATTGTTTTAACTAGTAATATATCATTAAATCATTCGTAGAGAAACAAGGTACCGGCGGAGTAGAATAGTACCTCCCACTGTGCCAAGTGTCGTAAGAGGCGACTAAGGTACCAGAACCGACAGATCCACCCGAAACAGTGCAGCTCAAATGTACAAGGCGGGGATGGGCAGCAGCATTACTTGCCCAGCGTGGAATTTATGAGCAAAAAACATAATTTCTTGATTAGGTCTACGTCCAACAGTGGTCTTTCAATGGCTGGTATAACGAGAGAACCTCGCAGATGAAGTCGCACACAAGTATATTCTAATTCGATATAATTCTATTCCTTATATATTGTACGATATTCGAATAAATAATCGTCAAGTAAAATAATATTTATTTAACAACATAGTCAATTGATAGTCGGTAATTGGGGTTTATTTTGTAATATTTTATAATGATAATCATACATATTTCATAATCCGTTACAGTTCAAGCCTCTATTAAATACAAATCCTTAACTCACGTCAACTGAATTGCATTCGGTGGAAGCAAGCCGGCTGAACGCTTGGAATTATTTAAATTAATTTATATTTAGACTGTAAAATGTTAAGTTGCATATGTTTAGACATGTTTGATGTTCAATACTGATCCTGGAAGAGCCCGATGGCGCAGACGGTAATGTTCTTCTTGGGCACCCATAGTCTATAGTTCGAAGCCCAGATCAAAGATTGATATTGGGTTTGGATGATAAATATGTATTTAAGTATTATATTTGTGTTTCCTCGTTCGTCTTATATCTGTAAGTGCTTTAAGGGACTTATCTCGGGATCAGATCAAAGATCCTGATTGTTATTTCATGGGCAAAAATTAAAGAAAGATGGTAGATATCCTATCCTGTGCGCCCCAAGGGTCAATCCCTACCCATGATAATGATATTTGTATTCGTTCTTTGTCTGGGTGTTAAATGTATGTGATATATGTAATATATGTGATTCCTCTGTCTTATGTCCGACACCGGCCATAGGTCAATGTTTGAGATGTGTGAATTTATAATTTTATTAATATTTACTGTACATGTAAACAATTTTTTGTATTAATACTCATTTCTGACAGTGAGATAACCCGGTCCCCCATATCCCCAAACTTTATTCAAATCGAACGGAGCTTTTAACTTAAATCTAGAGCAGACTAAACCCAGGCTGCGATTTAAGACCTAGGCAGACGGCATGAATATTTGATGGCTAACCGCTTTCAGACGTTTTCAGTAAGCCAGACGACAGGGGAAAGGTTGACATTTTAAATAAGGCTCCGTTTGTTTTGGGTAAGGGATTACATATTTGGTACAGTCAGTTGGTGTGCCATTGTTCAGTTGAATATTCAGGTTTAGTTTATATTGCTAATAGTTTGCAAGATATTATGGAAGTTCCTTAATTTTCGCCTACTGAATTGATTATAATAAAACTTTACAATAATATAGCTCATGCGGCAGATCAAGACGCGAATGATTGCTAGTATAAAAAAAATGCGTGAAATTACGGATTTCTTATCACTACTTACGTATTTAAAAGATAATATTATATGATACTATTATATTTACATAACTTTACTAAATAGAATACCGGCAGAAGAGAATAGTACCTTCCCTTGTACGAGGTGTCATAACAGACGACTGAGGTACCGACGCCCACAGATAGCGGTATATCCATGTAGAACAGCGTAACTTAAATACAAAGGGGAGGAGGGGCAGCAGCATCCCCGCCGCGAAACTAAATTCTGAGTCAATTAAAGGTAAAATTGCCATTTTTTCTGGGCAGGTATATGCTCACTAGCGGACGTCCAGCGGCCGATATGACTATGAACCGAAGGTCATTGGGACTAGCCTGTTCAATTAAGTATATTTCCAAGTTTCTATTGCAGTCTTAATACTGCAGCATCAAATCTTATAACACCTACTTATTACTTAGCCAATGTTGCGCCCAAGCCTAGATCAAGTTTTCCACTGAATATATACAAAATGTATTTACCTGATCTGATATCTGTCTCCGCCTATATCGAACTGGCTAAAGAACCTAGTTATGTATAATAAACTAAGTTAGCACGCGTAATGCCCAGAGTCCGCCATGTTGCGTATCGCAGAAGCAAACACGTCCTCCTCGAGTTAGAATACAAGCCACAGTTTGCGAGAGTCAAGTAACTTGAATATGCTGCCAGTCGTCTAGCCGCTAGTCAAGAGAGCATGCTTAGATATATAAATGCAAATTATAATCAAATAAGTAAAATAATTTTAGAGAAATATTTCTATAATATACTCGTATAGAGAAAATATTTGTATTTCTTTCTGTTGAATTATGAAATTCGTCCATCAATGAAACCTATATTCTTATAGAGTAAAAAATTACAAAAAAATAAAAAATTTCAATTATATAAATTAGGTATTGGGAGCAATCACAGAGCGTTTTGCGAAGGGAATACTTCCATCTGTCGGTTCTAGTACCTTAGACGCTTTTTACCACTCTTGGTTCATATGCATATACATTAACTTGGTTCGTTATCGGGTAGCGGTAGAGTAGAGTAGTACCTCCAACAATGCTAGGTGTCGTAAGACTGAAGTGCCAGTCAAATGCAACAGGTTGAGGATGGAAAGCAGTATTCCCATCATAAAGCTAGTCTCTGCGATTGCCACCACGCCAGCCCAGCGCGGCAATTACGGGCAATATTCCCAATTTCTAGGGTAGGTGTCCAGCAGTGGGCACTTTACGACTGCTACGGTGATTATCTGGTAGAATATTAACTGCTAAGTAAGATGAACATGTGCTAAATACAAAAATCATCAATACACTTATTCCACATGGATGTAGGAAGAATCCATTGATTTCTATTTGCTTCGATCCAGGCATACTTTTCCTTCTTCCTTCACAAATAGATCTAACAACTTTGACCCGTTCCATCAACCTTAGCCCTAATTAATCCCTTTCGTAATATCAGTTTAAGTGTCGTCTAATCACCAAAATATGTTAAGTTAATGATGCAAACTTACTGCTCTTTCGCCTACAGTATGTAACATCGTTTTGTATTTTTTATCATGCAAATTTATACCTTATGCCATTGAATTTGGCTTATTTCATTGTTTGCCGATCTTAAACTTAATTAACGATGGCCACGTTTTTTTCGATGGACCTTCTTATCATTAACGAACCACGCCCTTTTTAAAGTAACGATACAATTATACTAATAGTGTAATTATATTATTAACTAGCCATCGCTCGTGGCTTCCCTCGCGTGGGAATTGGCAATTAGAGACTACTGGTGCTCATGAAGTTGTGTCGTTATCCAGCGTTTAAGTCTGAGGCGTTTAAATTGGTCTAGATAATTCATCATCATCATAGTAGCCTTAAAACCTCTATATAGGCCTCTCCAAAAAAGGGGGAATAAAAAAACATAAGAGTAGAAACATAAGTAAAAACATAAGTAGATCTCTAGTTGTAAAATGTATCGATTATAAACATACAAATGTTCCCTAGTTATTATCTATACAATTAAATAATATGTGTCTGTCTGTAAGGTTTAAAACTGTAAGAAAAAGAAATTGTGTTCCTATGAGAATTTTGAAATGAATTTTAATAACATCTATAATAAATCCGGATGTTTTATTTAAAAAATAATTAAGAGTCCTACACAAAACAATTAAAATGAATGTTGTGGACGCAGTCGAGAATAATTAACTTTGTATATTAATAAATAAAGTTCTACAAACCTGTTTGTAAATCAAGGTTGTCAAACAACAAAGCATTAGCATTAGGGAAAAGGCTGTCGCTCGCTGTCTTATTCTGAATGCGTTGAGGAAAGATGTGGTCTAGAAACACGCACAATAACACCCCCCCCCCCCCCTTTACCCCACAATTTATCAGGGAGTTAGTTATGTTTGACCAATTGTAGATTAAACAGTTGACAAGGTAAGTTAGTTACTAACTAAAATATTATGACAGTATTTGAAGTCAGATTTATACCTAGGTTTAGCAATTTCACCTGTATATTATATACCTTACCTTATACCTTCTTACTTAATGTAATTTGATAAGCACATCAATGGATTATCAAACACTCAATGTTCGTATTTAAAAAATAACATTGTATTTAGGAGAGATTTATTTAACAAATTTTAAGATTAAAAATTGGTTTCTATTAATGTTTAAGGTTTACCCCAAATTAACGGTTAACGATGTCGTTAATTTTTAATAAAATATAACGTTACCAAAAATGCGGCCATAAAATAAAAAAGATGTCCTCCATAGTCTCATATGATTTATAGACAGCATTTGTGGTGGTCGTAATTTCGCGATTTTTTATGATCTCTTTTACAATAAAACCGGTCATTTGAAACGGATATGAAATAGAAAATAACGCAGCTTTATTGTCCGAGACTGTATTATAGTTTACTTATATCTCTTCTTCGTGACCACTTTGATAATTAAGTTTAACCGCTTCTAGTGCGTAAATAGATAAGTTATTGTGGAAACTGAATGCACAATTGGAGTTTTAATCTATTTACTTGGTAACCGATTTGTAATCTTACTCAGTTTCTAATTGCTTATAATTTCTCATTTTGTACGTGACTTATGTTTTTATCATTCAGTCAAGTATTTTGACAAATGTATAACAAGTCCACCCAAAACGCCTTTTAGTAAAGTTGATCCAAACCGTGGGGTACCGGCGGAGTAGAATAGTAAGTACATTCTCCTTTACTGAAGTCGTAACAGGCGACTAAGGTACCAGAACCGACAGATGGCGGTATATCCATCCAAAACAATGTGGCTCAAATGGACAGGGCAGGGATGGGCAGCAGCATCCTAGTCGAAAAAGCTGCGCTCTGCGATTGCCAACAATCAATCAATCAAAAAACAACGTGGCAACTATGGGCTACGTTCCCACTCTCTTGGAGAAGCCTAGCCTAAGCCTGGCCTTGGACCAGCCTTGGCTGATATATTGATGATAACAAATCCACCCAAAACACCTTTAAAGTTATTCCAAACAGTAGGTTCTATAGAAGTAGAATAGTACCTCTCTTTATAACAGGTGTCGTAAGATGCGACTGAGGTTTCGGAACTAACAAATGGCGGTATATTCATGGGGCGGAAATGGGCAGCAGCATTCTAGTCGCGAAGTTGCGCGCTGCGATTGTCAATACGCCTGCTAAACGCGGTAATTATGGGCATACACCCCCCAATCTTGGTAAGGCGTATATCCAACAGTGAAGTTTAGATAGCTGGCATGATGATGATGTATCCAATCCGTGAACCATACTAGATTGAGTGTATGGCACGTAGGAAATGATGTAGGATTATTTTAATGATATAGAATAAAAAAAGGAAGAAAGCTAATATAAATATAATAATAAATAAATATATATACAAATTTATTTTAGAAAACTGTAACCGAAGGTTAGATCTTCCACGTTTAATCACCACTGCATAATAAGACATGACGTCAACGGTTGACAAAAACAACGAATACAATGTCCTGCTTTTCGCGTCACGTAAGGTATCAGCCTGTAGACGCTCATAATATCACAAGGATATCACAACGTATTGCCAACCTTGTGACTTCAAGATATTATATCACATTACCCAGTTAACTTTACCCTTCAAACCGGGACACAAAAATGCGAACACTGCTATTCGGCGGTAGGAATAGGCGAGAAAGGTACTAATACGACGATCTTTGACCTTTGTATGTGGTCTACCTCTAGTATGCTGCTGTCTATCCTCTATAACTTGTACATATATACCGCCATCTATCAATTCCGGTACATCAGTCGCATAACGAAACCTGGGATATAAGGAAGTATTGATCTACTCTGTCCGCTATGTATATGTATGTGCTAAAATTATAAAAGTCAACGCACAAATTATCCACGTGATTTGTTTGACACAACACCGCTTTAAAAATACAGTTACAATATAGGTATATTATCTAAAACATTGTAAAGTAGCAAAAAATCCGGCAAAGCCTCTTATGGTGCTTTCGGAGCTTGAAGCTTAGTGACACGAGACGAAAAAATGTAGATCGAGCGCCCGATAGCGTTTGGTATTTCTGAATTTTACATTTGTTAAATGGAGGCGAATTGGTTTATCTTTTATATCTGAGATGGATTTCATTGCTTTATCTTTACTCCGAATAGGCTGACCATAACTTGGTTTATATTTATTACTTGCTACATCTAAGACTCAACACCTCTACCAGGCCTTCTATCGTTTCTGTAACAATTAATTTAAATCTCATACCGAACTAACATCAGTTGTGAGGATAGATGATTGTTAGTCAATATAGACTACTGAAAAAAATTAAATTGAAATCCTTAATTAAAATTTCAGTAACATTGCCCATGCTACAAAATCAAATAAAGTCTGTAATTTATAACGATATATTCGCCGACAAAGTCGGGCCGCGGTGAAAATTGATACAACAAGCGTCTGTGTAATTAAAAAAATGTCTAACCTTTAAAAGCACTGCGATCCATTACAGCATAAGGAAAATATATTTCCTTGATGTATTCTTTGTTTTCGAGCTAATGAGTTAATGCGAGCTCTAAACGAAATTGTCATTTTGATAGAAAAAAAAGTACCTATTCACACATCTTATACATTGACCTGATTCCGTGGTAAATCGCTTAAAGCACTTGTGTTACGGACGCCAGACAATAGAGGAATCACAAATATAGTATTAAAATACATTTTTTTAACACCCAGACACAGGCAAGCACAAATATTATCATATAAATATTTGTCCTAGTTGGGTATCGGATTCACGACCCCTGGCGCATAAGATAGCATCTGCGCCATCGAATCCGTCCGGATAATAATACCATTAATATCAATCTCCCTTGTTAGTTGTTGACTGAGTGAGAGTTCTTCCGAATCAGTTAATTGTTTTGATCCAAACTTATAGTTACAATTCAAACTCACACACAAAATGATCATAATGAAATAAATCCCTACTAGTCCCTACTAATATTATAAATGCGAAAGTAACTCTGGCTGTCTGTCTGTCTGTTACGCTTTCCCGCTTAAACCTCTTAACCGATTTTCATGAAATTTGGGACAGACAATCTTTAGACGCTGAGAAAGGACATAGGCTACTTTCTAATTCAAAAAAAGGGTTGTGAGGGGTCGAAAGGGGGGATGAAAAGTTGTATGCTAGAAACTTGAAACATATTTTTCAAGCCATTGATTCGATATAAATATACATGACGTTCAAAGTTTATATAAGCTAAGGTAAAGAGGTATGGTACCCAAAAAAAAACTATTCCACGTGGAGGAAGTCGCCCTTTCTACGGCTCAATTAGTGCAATAAATTAAGCCTCAATCTAAGCTTAAATCGTGGAGATACTAGTCTTTTAATGTATAAGAAGAATTGTCGAGATAAGAATTGTTTTTTGTCATGAAGATGACCCCACCCACCTGCCTCATACCATATTACTCAGGTTTCCGATGACTTGGCATTTCTGCCATAACACGGGTCATTTGATTTATTTTTATCTAACGACTCTGGTATGAAATGTGTAATTTATTTTGTTATATTTTTATTTGCTAATATTTACGCGTTAATTTTTTCTCAATCTTGAGAACGGTTGCCGTAAGGTAACCGAAACATCAAACAGAAGAATGTCAAATATAAACCGTGTTTTAAGCTGTTTAAAAGTAGTTTTATTATGTTATATTGACTTTGGTATTTCGGTATTATATTGTGGTATTTGATTCTGAATGAGTCTACTAAATTTAACTTTTTTTATTTTAAGGTTACTTTTAAATCATTAATCCGCCCAAAAACATTGTTTCTATATAGATGTTCACTTTCTTACAGCACACTAACACATAATTTATATTGATGAAAATATTTATTTATATCCATTAAAATACTACGTAAGAATTTCAAATTAGGTAACTTATGACATAATTGCAATCTCTTTTAATCTTAGGGTAGGCCAGGGTAGAGGTATCTAGAATGGAATCAACTTTTTATCCTTTACACCGATGTAGTTCCCAAACCGATTGTTTGCGGACTGCCACTGGTCCCCAAGAATCGGAATAGTGATCCGCGAAAAAATTTAATAATAATTCAGACGACATCTCATTCGTTGACCTGACTCTGATATAAGTAGCTTAAAACACTTGTGTTATGCATATCAGAAAACAGAGGAATTACCAATATGATACTAAAATGCGTATAAATATAACACCCAGATACATAACAAATATAAATATTTGTTTTGGATGAGGTCGAAATCACGACCTTTGGCGCACGAGACAGGATTACCATCTGCGCCATGCGGCCCGTTAAAGATGCCAGTGTGAGCTGTATGCCATAATTTAGGTCTCAAGATTAATAACATTGTCTAGAATCACATTTATTCAAAATATACCTGTTTGTATTTCTAATAAATTTTATTTTCTATTATTATAATATTTTGGTTTTCTATTATTAATATATTGGTTTATATTTGGATTGAGTCAGTATTTTTTCCTGCCTGTCAGTATATTTGTGATTCCCCTGTTGTCTGGCGTCCGTTACATAAGTGCTTTAAGCGACTTACCACGGAGTCAGGCCTAAGGCTTAGATGTTGTGTTAATTGCTTTATTATTACTTATCTAAATATATATGTATCCAAATAAAAAGTGAGATAGTATCTGTTTGTTCTAATTTCATGTTTACAGATACGGAATTAGTGCATAATACTAAGTCGACATTTTCGTATTGACACAAGAACAATCTACATTTAAATGTGTTCAATATTAATATCGTCAATGGGGAATGAAAAATTCGTACGCGCACGCCCGCTTCCGCACGCTCGTAGAAACAAAATGTATTTCAGGAGGCGGGAAAAGCTTTTTGCGAACATCCATAAGGGATATTTACATCCCGTTTTCAATTATTAAGATACGTTTATTTAATCCTTTATAAAAGGCTTCCGGGTTGTTAATTTGAATTATTTCTCTGTTTCAGGTATGTACCCGCTTGTTTTTGGTGGTCGTTTGGTGAGTTAATCTCTGGAAAATGGAAAAGTTTCATACATTTGTAAGCCTTCTTCAATACTTGTTTTTTATTACTATATATATATCAGCAAACAAGCACACGAAGCCTATACACAATCACGTTCTCACAAAGATATCAAGACGCCAATTATTACACTACCTCTCTCACCGAAACACAGCAATATGAACATGCTGTTTGGCGGTAAAAATAGATGAGAGTGGGGTATCGATGCTTATTAACTTTAATATAGATATATATACCGCCATCTATCGAATCCGATACCTCCGTCACCTACACAGGGAGGTATTGTTCTGCTCCGTCCGCTAATAATACAGATATCACATAAAATCTTAGAGTACCTATTATTCATTCGTTCAAATTCAATACGGTAGCCATGTTCTCCAAAGCTTTCGGACAAATTTGACACTACATTATTAACTTAATAAATGAGAATGTAATCATGAAACAGTTTTTAAAGATTTTCCTCAAAGTCTTTAAATATTCATTTATAACACACGGTTATCTTTGAGTCACTGCAAATATGCAGCAGAAACAATTGCACAATGTGTAAAAAGATTGACAAATGGCGGAAAAAAGTGATGTTTATTTGAATAAATGAGCTAAGTAAAGTGCGGCGGACCACGCGGCATTCCCATGCGGCGCGCGTGAGCACGCGGCGTCCACCCGCCCTCTCCGGAGTATCTCTCCGCATAATCTAATTGCTCATGTCGGGCGCAGTTTCCGTGAGTTTTTTACTCAAATTTTAACTGCAGGCCGTAGATTATAACGCGACCTATGTTGAATGTTATCCCGGAATTACTGCCCGCTTCCTCCTGTGCCTTTGCTGGCGTTGCTTGCGTTTGGGACATTATTTTTGACTATCATTGGGTCATTTTTTTAACCATCGAAATATATATTTTCTATATATTGTAAGTTTGCAAATAAACATATGGTCGGCATAATGGTCGCATGTCACTGTAGCGTGTAAATAAATAAATAATAATCCCAACATTCTCATACATTGACACTGTCGTTTAAAGCACTTGTGTTACGGATATTAGATAACAGAGGAATAACAAATATACTACTTAAATACATATATTTAATACCTAGACAAAGATTAAACACAAATCTCATTAAATAAATATATACCCTGGGTGGGGATCGAACCCACGATCTTTGGCGCACAAGATTACTATCATCTGCGCTATCACTATATTTACTTATATTTTACTAGGTAGGCACAAAGTGAAATATAGGTTTTATTTAGGAATAGAAACATTAAAATTTAACAAAATACACAGAAGAAACAAGAATACATGATTAATTCACAAAAAATTACAACTCTTTGTAGTCAAATCCATTTACCGTTGCATTATGTACAGTGACATCCCGTAAATATGTCCACCGTTTCCTGGAATCCAACAAAGCGGTGCTCAGAAATTTCCCCATTAATAGGCAACAGGAAAGAGGGGGTGGCATAAAAATATTAAAACAGGGTCAAAGGTTAAACGGCCTCGTATAGGGACATCAAAGAAAAACGCGATGCTTTGAATATATTAGTGAAATGCAAATTGGTAGATAATGTTATAATACACCGCTGGCTCGTGATGTTTTATTTACGACGCCAGGCCGGGACGTGTGACCTGCAACGCCTTGTTCGCGGAGATTTGACGCAAGTTTAGATAGACTTGTTGATTAGGCATATCAGCCGGTGGACGTCCACTGCTAGACATAAGCCGCCCTAAGTGATCTCCAATAAGTTTTCGTGCTCCGGTTTTATTCAGATCTGTCGACCCTGCGATTACCGGTGCGTGATCTTCATTCTAAAACCTCACGGCTTCATCGGCTGCCGGTTCTGCGCGCACTATCTTATGACCTATACAAATGTTTGTGTTTGTTTTGTCTGGGTGTTTAATATATATTGATGTATATTTGTAATGACTTTGTTGTTTGATGTTGTTAATACAAAAGATTCAAGCGACATATCTCGTAGTCAGGTCTACACTTACTAAAGTTAGGAGTCCATTATAATGGGAGACCGATACTTAGTCTATTTTTATACAAAATCTGTTAACAATTACTGTATGCTCGTTTGGGATTGTATAATGGGCGGTAATTGTTAAATGAAAGTATAAGTTGTTGGTAGTTTGACGTGTTCAGATTTATTTTATTGAGAAAAAGAGAAAAATCAGTGCATAATAGAACAACTGATAAAAAAATTATGTGTTCGTTTCCTATCATAAACGTTTATTTTGGAGTACCTTAAGTTTTTTATACCTAAGCCAAATCGTGTGTCGCAACGACAACATCGGGCTAATTATCATGTCAAAGGGCGCGATTGGCCGGACCGTCCCGACCCATGGTCACCCTACACGATACAATATTCATAGCATTTTTGTGAGTGAAATTACTTCAAACTGTAGGCTTACATTTTCATATTAACTAACTAGGGACTTGTGGCGAACTGTTTAACAGTACGACGTGTATAATTAATGATTGTTTCAATGAGCAACTGTATGAATCGTTGGCATTCTTGGTTATTTACTAAATAATGTTATTTTATTTAACGACATGTACTTTTGGATACATATATGCTTTGCTTTATCATATAAGCCATTTAAAGTCCACTCATGGACATAGGCCTCCCCAAAATATGTTGAATGTTTTCTCCTATAATTGCCGCGCTGGGCAGGCGTGGGGGCAATCGCAAAGCACAACTCCGCAATGCTGCTGCCCATACCCGCCATGTAGTATTGAAGCTGCGCTGTTTTTGAGTGGATATACCGCCACCTGTCGGTTCCTGTAGATATATTAGAAAGAGGTACTATTCTCCTCCGCCGGTATCCCACAGAAAATGCTTTGTTTTATTATTAATAACAAAATATTTGTCATAATAATGTTTAACCTGGTTGGGACCCTAGGCACACAAGATGGGCTCACTATCATCTGCGCTTTTGGTCTAATCAACAATTGAAGTCAAGAACTATTTGAACATGCAGTTTCTTCTTCATTGAGTCGTATTTGGAGACTTCAGATCAAAACTAATTGTAAGCCATATATATTTTTGTCTATTAAACGTTTTATATTTTTTATTAATTTAATCTACGGAAGATCAGATTAAAATCGGCATTTAGAAATATGTGATAAAGATGTAGTTGACTTATTTGAAAATAAAGTTTGTTTAAAAATAATTTTTTTTTGGGAATATATTTAAGATTTGAGCTCTCGTCATATCTTCGATATGACTATATCGAATCCACTATTCTCCAACCACCATCTTTATCTCCAAGAACCGAGACCGTTTGCCCAATTTGTGTTCCCGTCAAAGAAAATTTGGCCCTGTCGTAAACAATTTATACAGAAAATATCCGGTCGAAGGACCAACGAACCGCCTAGAACAGTAGTAATTTCTAACCGTCTTATCATTTAACTAGAAAACAAAGCTAAGCGTTGGTTACCCAGCTTTCGCTAGCAGACGCCGAAGGCGGCGACTTCAAAGGGATGAAAACCGCACCCTCTCCCCGCGGACTAACCCCCAACCCCCCTGGCTCGAGGCGAAAGCGCCGTTTATACATTGCGGTGCCATATATTTGGGGTTTGGATCTGGGTGTTTACCTTTAACCGGGCACTGTAGGTGACAATCTATAAATGTTATCCGGTCTAACGGAACCGCCACAAGTTCATTATTGTTGAAGATATATTTGGAGCGGAATAATTAGGAAGCTTATTAAATATCACAAAACTAATAAATAAATTCAAGAATATTAAAATAAAAATTCTTATACGTTCTCGCTAGATATATGATACCACAAAGTTTACGATCCGTCAACCAATGGCCACCGACGTTGAGAACAAAAAAAAGAATTAAAATGACAATATCCTTCTGCGTCGAACAATCAAGAGAGCGTTCGAAATTTAAATGTAGACAGGACGCTACCAACGAGATTGTTTCGAAATTAAAGTGTGTGCGAGCGAGACCGCCGCCCCGGTGAATACCTCCGTCCCTTTTCTTCCGGCACGTGTCCGACTTCGTCTATGAATATTGATACACCTTGTAGGCCGCTTGTCTATGGTTGAAAAGTTATGGCGTCTGATGCGTTTCCTTTATGCCAGAAATGTGGATGGAAATGTCTTTATTATTACGTTCTTGCTTTCTTCTGTTTATTAATAGGAATATTATGGGTGGTATCTTTACAATGGACTCGTATACATTTATAAACTTAAAAAAGTATCATGACAATTTTTAGTTTTATAATCTATTGTTTGTTATATTTTGCTTTGATCTGTTGCTAAAAGAAGAAAAAACCAATATATACACGTTTTTATAATAAAACAACTTTAAATGGTTGTATGAAGAGGTTAATTTGAGTTCCACGATATTTTGTTCGACGCGTTGGTTACAGAGAATTCGGAAAATGTACGGAACACACTTTTGCTATATCGGTTAATAAAAATGCTCAAAGTTTTATTTACAAAATTCAGTATACAATATAACAAACATGTTGTAATTATCTATCCCGTTCACAACTAGAAGAACTGGATTAAATTTACAGGAAAAAAGTAAAAAATATATACTTTCTGATTCAAGTGTCGCTATTACAACTTTTTAATTACTTTCAGACTTTGAGGAGTAGCTCGTAGTGGTAGTACCTCGAAGTTTTTCAAATAGACGACATCCGTAAAAAGGTCATTCTTGTGCATAAAGAGATTAATGTACTTATGTTGAGGAAGCAAAAACAGTATGTTATAAACGTACCACTAAGTCTATTATTTCAAATTCATCTCAGGACTGGAGGCGGTGACAGCTGCGACACAGTTTATACAGCTGTCAATGCAACCTCAGAGCTAGTAAAAATACCAAAAGTGAAATAACTAGCTATTGAGGGTAGTGATTTTGTTTTGGTAAAGAAAAAAAACAAGATCGATGCAAAGGAAACAGTACTTACCCTTACTCTCTGCTTATCCTGGTGAAGTTAAAAGAGTTTAAGTATGTCATTTGAGGCCTAGCACTAATTAGGTGCATTACCCATTGAAAAGGTAAGAATTTAATGCTCACTCAAACACTACCCCCCACAGAGCAACGCGTGACGTTTAAGCTATTACAACCCCGATAATAACGCCGTGTACGCACGGTAATTCTTCTAAGCGGCATCGGCGGTCCAATTAGGACAATTACACATTGGCGCCCGACGTGGTGCGTGGATGTGAATATATTACAGTAATTGTACTGGGCAACCGCAATCGGTGTTTGCGGACATTTTTACTGTGACAAATAAATGTACGTTGGAACATTTAACTTTAAAATATATTGCAAGTTCCATTCACAGCTTTTATGAATAGAATTATGTTTAAAGCGGGTCCCGCCTGACACCAGAGACAAGAGCAATACATATTAATATTCTACTTTGTCGATATTCCACGGCTGTTTTTTTAAGTTCACTACGTAAAACGTACGTAGCTAACGATAGCTAAAGATGCTCACTCAATATATATATATATATATATTTCCCACAACATCTTGACCTGACTCCGTGGTAAGTCGTTTTGTTACGGACGCCAGACAACAGAGGAATCACAAATATCATGATATATATTTGCTCTGGGTAGGAATCGAACCCACGATCTTTTAGCACCCATATGCGCCATCGGGCCCGTCATGTCATGGCTGTTTTGTCGTTAAATGTCACGCCACGACATCATCCCGGTATTAAATATTTTTGTATGTTTGTTAATAAATAAATAAATTCAGACGACGTCTCAAACGTTGACGAATTCATTTTTCACGACACGGATGGTCTCCTACGAAAATTAAAAACACATCCTCAACTTATCTAATTGTTTTAGTATTCTAGAGTTATACGCGTACCATATGTTTTGACGATTCATGTTTATTTGTGTAGATTAAATATAATTAATAAAATAAATGAATTAAATCAATATTAATTTTTAATGTCAACACGGTTAAGTTACACCTGTTATTTTCTATATCCGCTTCAATAAAGGCGAGCGGTTTCGTTTTATTTAGTTAATTAATAAAACCGAAATCAAACAAATCTCAACTATTATTGATACACTCAGAGTGCGAGGGAACTGAATGACGCTAGGGTTGTCAGACAGCGAGAAGTTCACATTATTTTATTATGTAACATATTTTCTTACTTGTTATCTCTATATTGTTATAATTTATATAGTTCATATATAAATTAATAGAGGAAAGTCTCTTTTGTTTAAAAACAGTAAACTTTTTGTGACATATGGTAGAAAAAAAATCTCTCTGTCCGAGACATCTTCCACGTTGACTTTACTTCATATTGGGTCCGGGAAATTTTTACTTATCAGAACAAGACTATATTCTTTCCTAGGGTTTAAAGCATAACCAACGGGAACAATATCAATACAACCCATTGCGTGTTTATAAAATTATTGTAAATTACAAGCGGAAAGTAACCCAAGTTTACCCAAAATAGCATTTTTGTACTCAAATGTGTTCAAACCACCACGCATTGAATACCAATGACAGCCGACCATCACACCCTCATAAAAATGTCACAATCAGAGTCAACAACCGATAAAAATTACGATTCCCAGCACGCACAGCCCTACGTCGAGTGGCGCAAGGGCGCGGGTTCGATTCCCATTGTGTTCTATTTCCCACTTGTTTTTTAATACTCGGAGGGTAGTTTCTATTATTCGCTTTGTATGTTGCCCGCTGTTTTCGTGCGTTGACATGCTCTTGGTGTTTATGGGGTATCCGAGTAGGGCGCTCCATGGCTCGCTATGGGACATTTAGGTTTATTAATTATTTTCCATGTTTAGGGGCGGTCAAGTGATACGGTACTCGAGAGCAGGCATTGTGTTGCGCGCGGGCATGATTAAAGATGGGCGGGCAGAGGGACACGGGTATTTATATTTGCTGTACTATCATTTTATTTTTTTTTAGGTAATTTTGACAGTTTTTTAGACAGGTGAATATTTGCTCTGGATGGGAATCGAACCCACGACCTTTGGCGCACAAGATACCATATGCACCATCGGGCACGTCATGTCACGGCTGTTTTGTCGTTAAGTGACTCGCCACGACTTAGTCCCAGTATTAAATATTTTCGTTTGTTTGTTAATAAATAAATAAATTCAGACGACCTCTAATATGTTCAGGAATTCATTGTTCACGATCCGGATGGTCTCCTACGAAGATGGTTCTGAAAATTAAAAGACAACATCAAATTATCTATGATGAATGGCAAATATAATATTTAGGGATATATTAACCACTCAGACAGAACAAACACAAGTATTCACCTTATACATATTTGTCTTGTGTGGGGATCAAACCGTAGCCTAGCCTGTCAATAATGTTCACTAGACTTCTAGATTCGCTAACGATCAGTTTATTTCTTCGGCGGACATTTGAATTGTAAACTTACATCAGATATTTATTTATCTTGTATATTTCTAAGATATTCCGATCCCTCGCTCCGAACTTGTTATCCTCAAATTATAGTTAGTATTCCGGTCTGTCGCCAACACTCCCTGTTTGCCTACTCCCAGAAAATCAAACAAATTTAAACCCTAATCTCTTTGACTCACAAGTCACGTCTGAAAAATTTGGAGTCTTGAACACTTCCGGAGGCTGTTTGCTAAGAGAGGGGACGCTTAAATCCACAAACTGACCCTTTAGGGTTCCGCTCGGACCTTCATTACTTACCTCTCATTTCCGAAGACCAGATCGCAGAAGTAGGTTAAATTGTACGTAGTATACTCTGTTGAATAAGCACAATAAAGTATTATTATTTGAGCGCTAATATAGACTCAAAATATAGTTTGAAATATTTTTTAACAATAAAAAAAATGCGAGCAATAGCCCACACGTCTGTATCCAGTGAGTCCGGAACATCAAATAAGACGCATTTTTAATTAAAAGCCGCCGGAAGCGGCCATGTTGGCGTGCATCCGCTGCCGCCATCTTGTGGCGGCCGTTTGACAAATTGGAACGGCAGAGTGACGCGCAATTTTGCCGCCTATTGTTCGCTTTGCCCGCGCAACAAAATGAAAAGTCGCGTTCCATTTTTATTTTTCCACTTTTTTTGGAAAATGTTACGCTCGAGTGTTGTGTATTGCGAAGTTGTTTAGTATTTCACTAGTGTTTCTCGCTATAAGTTTTATTTGAATTTATCCGCGTCGAAACAACATGGATGTTGGTTCGGAAAAGTTATTGTGATTTTTGGTAGCTGCTACTAGTTTTTGCATGGATGAAACGGCAGCTTTTTTTAATTCCGCGTCTATTTATTTTATCCAACACGAAGCGTGCACACAATGGAATTTCTATATTATTGTATTCTTTCATACAGGTCGCTAAATCTTTCAATTATCGTTAACTGGCCTAAACTTTGTTCGTGGAAGGATTGTGTTTAATTACATCATATTGCTTGTATTTGTTACTTAAAAATTTACTATGCAAATTTTTATTGTCTTATATTCATTTGCTTATGTATACTCATGAGTACATTAAACTGCCATCTAAATACAAACATCTTTGTTTCATCGGGGTAGGCAGAGATAATCTCCATGTTGGCTTACCTCATTTCCTTTACTTGCATTTATCCTTACATACATGCTTAACTATTCTTGGTACTTACCTGACTCTTTTTTAGTACTTCTACCTGGTTAATGTATGTTCGTTTTAGGTCGTCCTATACCGACTCTTCCCCTCATTTCTGCTCTATATATTTGTGCAGCAAGTCTACTTTCATCCATCCTGTCCAAACCATTCTTTTATAAACTAAGACTAGGCTGTCAATAAGCAGATAATCATATAACAATATGTCACTACGACGACATCGGCGACTCACGTATATTACAACTATATAATCCTGAAGATCATTGGATTAAACTCGTACATTAAAATTCTAAGCCGTCACCCGTCAAACTAACAAATAGTTATTCTAGCGACGTGGGACAGTAGGTAGGGCAGTTCTAGTTACCGTGTATCGCCCGGCTCATTAAAGCAGCGGCGAGATCAAAGGAGTCCGAAATACGCCTCGCAGACCTAACAAATGGTAGAACTGATCTTTGACACAGACGATGCAGTTTAGCGGAAAATGGGAGATGCGGGGGGAGTTCTGTGGGATACTGCAACTGTATATTGATGTTGGAAAAACACATATCGTGACAGTGATATGTTATTATATAAATAAATTACTAATAGAACATCATGCGGCTTGCGTTTGTATATCTTGTGACTATACTTGCACTTATGTGTGTAACAAATAATGTTCACTAGAATCAACTTATTTTAGGCTTCAGGCGAGACTTGATCCTACATCTTTTCCTTGACGGAGGACTGCATTACCGTTGCGTTATGGAGACTAGTAGATAGTACAGTTTTTCCTAGTCATCTTCATACCAGCCATCAGAACTCCACTGCTGGACACAGGCCTCTCCAAGAGAGGGGGAATTTTGCCCGTAATTGCCGCGCAGGGCAAGCGTATTGGTAATCGCAGACCGCTGCTTTTGCGACGAGGATCTGCTGCCGATCCCCGTCCTGTGCATTTGATCTGCACTGCTTCGGATGGATATACCGCCATCTGTCGGTTCTAGTTCCTTCGTCGGCTTTTACGACATCTAGCACAGGGGGAGTTCTATTCTTCTCTTCCGGTACCTCACGGCTAAGTAGTTTTTTCCTAGTGTTCTACCATTATTGTCTAATTCGGGTTAAACATTATCTTTTCATTAATACTCAACATTTCTAAAAACAAAATATTTATATAGGTTTTAATCTCTTCCTCATATAGCTGTTGCTACCTTCATTTTGATTGAGGATGGCAAGACACATTGTCAAAGCACAAATATAATGACCACCAATTCTGTCCGTTCATAGTTCTAAGTGTTAGCACAAAACAGATTGGTCGTGGAAGAACAGATTTATGCGTGCGCCGACGGGTGTGTTGCTTGTTTTATTATCATATCGCCATTCTTGGTCCTTCGCTGATAACATTTGTGCTGCATTCGACGTTATATTTCATTCATGACAAATTTCATTTGATACATATCAGCGTTTTCATATCGCAGCCACACATTGTTTGCGGCAATTGTCAGACAATAGTTTAATTGTCTATAGAATACAAATCGGGATTCTTATAAAACAGCTGTTGTAATTATCGAATTATCGTTTAATCGGATATCGGAGGAATTTAAATCGATAACCATTTTAAGATCATAATCGATTATCGGCTCGTAATTGTATATTAATTTGTTTCTTATAGCCTATACATAAAGAGTTGAGAGTTTTTACATAATATCTGAAGCATTGAATTCTGTTTTTGTTTCACCCAACCACAGTAATTAAAACTAACTTCCTATGTAACTGGTTTTTGACCATCAAATTTCTCTGGATCCATTAACTTAGACAATAAATTTGGGCGTTCTGTCATATACTGATAATAAATTATGCACCCACGATGTTAATGCTGTATCAGGGATTGATTGGACCTAATTGGGTCGTTATGTGGAAGAATAATGACCAATTAGTAAATTAAACGAGTAGTACGGCATTAAAACAACAGTGTTACGTCTCGTAATGGTCGTCTATATAGGAATAAAATCGGTCGCATGATGAGTCCCTGTGGCAGCCTGTGTCGCTTTGTTTCTTAATTTTTATATATAGCTGCTGTTCGAGAGTTGCGAGTTCAAAATAGTATTGCAGTTTACATTTCACTAAGCTCAATAATATTACGTCCATACGCCGTGTGGTACCGACAGAGTAGAATAGTACCTTCCTCTGTACTAGATGCCGTAAGAGGCGCCTGAGGTACCGGTAGCTTAATTACACAGGGTGGGGATGGGCAGCAGCATCCCCACCGTGAAAGCTGCTTTCTAACACGCTTCTTAAAAGCGACTTTTAACGCGCTTGCGGAGCGCGGCAATTACGGGCTTTCTTTCCTATATATAAATTCTCCTTTTTTTGGGGAGGCCTATGTCTAGCAGAGGACTTCCAACGGCTGTTATAATGATGATACGTCCATCAATTCTTATTATTATTATCACCATATCAACCGTAGGGCGTCCACTGCTGGTCGAATGCTTCACCAAGGTACATCCAATTGCATCGGTTTTCCTGCGTTGATCCTGCGGTTTCGTTCTTATCAGATCTACTATCCACCTAGTGGGTGGACGTCCTTCGCTTGCCGGTGGATGGAGACATAACTTGTTCCAAGAATATAATAACACCAAATGACGTGGTGATAACTTTATTCACAGTCGACCACGAAATGATCTAGCTCAGCGATTCTCAAACTTTTTTGGTGACAGAACCCCTATGGCAAGCAAAATACTTAACTTTACCATACATTAAAACAATAGTGTTCAAAAGTGTTTTTTTTATAAATAAGTATAATTATAAAAGTACAATGTAACAGTTACTAATTATTTCTTACTTTACCACATGGCTAGTACAATATTAGAAGATATTAGAAAAGAAAAGAAAAAGTAATGGGAGGTATGAAACTGTTTTTATTTTTCATCAATTGGTTGATATCAGGTTTGATAGAAGACAGTTGAAGTCTCATATCAGGTTCGGCGTCCAGTCTATTGCGAATCCTGTTTCGCACAAATATGTTGTTGGGAACGGGAGAAGAATGTTCAAAGCCATTTTGCCAAGCATTGGATATTCATCACAGATTCGGCACCAAAACTCGTTAAGGGGTGTTGTTTGAACAGTGACTCCATACTTGTTTCTGATGGCATTTCTAAAAGAGCTTCATATACTCGTTGGATATACTTTGGGGCTTTTGCAAGTTGGGATTATGAATCCATTATGAATCCATGAATTCAGTTTTATTCTTGTATTCTGATCTTAGGGAAAATACTTTTAAAAAAATGCGCGCATCGAAGTGAGATATTGGACCAATTCTTCAAAGACAGCACCTTAAACCATTTCTGAGCCGTTATCACTAACAAACTCACTGAGTAACGTAAGCTTGACGTAAAGAAATGTACAAAACTGATATAAACAGAATACAACAGGCAATAGAACAATGAACACTAGTTTCATATCACGTTCAAACTCCGAAATTCGCTAGCAGCTTGTAAGTAGCCAGGTAGGAACTTATCGCTCCGAACGCTGATCGTCGAGGTGCGATGCGCGATCACCGCTTTTATACCTATTTAATCCTAGACTCGATCTCGAACATTCTCAAAAATACTCGAGCCGACGCCTTTGATAAACAAAAAGCGAAAATAAAAATAGAAATACAAACCATGCGTTGTAAACAATCTCGACATTATGTTTTTAAGTTAGAGCCGAAAGTTGCTTGTTCACAGGCGGCGTCAAGAGGCGGCTTTCATCAAAGGGGCTTCGCACTCACAAGTAAAATTTTTGACCAGAGAGTGTTTTTTTTTTAATTCTCGCGGAACCCCTACAGGGATTTAGCGGTACCCTAGGGTTTAGCGGAACACACTTGAGTATAGCTGGCTCTAGCTAAACGTACGAATGTGGCTTATCTTTTGTAAAATTAATCCCTTATTCTAAAAGAGCATCAATTTTTTTATTATCCCCCTCATAAAACTGAGAGATCGTAATGCTGTCTCGAGACGAAAAAGCTACTTTGTTCTTTAGTAACGTTTTTAAACTTGTTGTTTGAAACTGGGATTAACCTATTTATGAGTTTACAGTTTAGCCATAAACTTGAGACAATATGGCGAACACAACGGGACGGTCCCAATATAAAACTACGCTATAATTTCTTACAACCATTATGTGTTACATTTTGAAGCTTAGTTTTTTATATATTTTAATTGTTGATGGTTTTTTTAATGATCATGTGATGTTTGAATAGAATTGCCGTTTCTAATTAATTAATTTTTCACATTGGTAAAAAAATGTTTTATCTTTAGATTATTAATCCATTATCACCTAAGTCCTAAAATCGTTTATTAGTTATTATTTTTAAAATTATCACTTCAACGGTACTAAAAGAAAGTCCATTGCATTTAAAAAGATATATTCTTAGCAAGTTTCTTATACTTGAACGTTGTTTGTGTTGCCACATATAGCTTAGCTAAAAGTTCTGTTCTCACATTATACTCCTACAAATCGCCTGCATAATTTATTAAAAGCGTATCATTCGTTAAAACTAATTCCGGACGGCATCGTATGGCCCCATCAATTTCCACTTTTGACATTTTTATGCATATTTAAAATTTTGCTTTGAAGAGTCACGCTGTTGATTTATAGTTGATATGTGACACACGGACAGATGGGCAGCATACGTTATTCTAGACTATAAATATATAGCGAACACCAAAAAGACATTTTTAACTTTTACAATAAAATTTATCCTTAACTAGCTACATCAAATAAGAAATTATATTTTATAATTGTGCCTAAGTCTCTTATAATATCGAAATTTGTTCCGTTTAATTGTTTGTATAAGTGTTTATAATGGATTTCCGATTGCTTGGATTAGATATGATTGAATCTTCTCTCCGTGTCGGCCGTGTGTCGCCTGTTTTGTTTAGAAATGCCACGTGATTTATAAAGACGCGACACAATTTGGCATTGCCCGGAGACCAAATTATATTTTTAACTATTCAAATAATCCCATTGATATTACAGTTAATGGCGGGTGGAGCCGTGAAAACTATGATTTATTCTTATTTGTATTTAGAAATAATTAACTATTAACGCTGCCAGTGGAATAAGGGAAATCAGTTTTTCCAGCATATAGTGCTAGAACCATAGAGCCATATTAACAATTTCGTTAATTATTTTTCCTGTGTCTGATTCAGTGTTTTTCCGGAGCGTTTGATTAATTAGTAATAAAAGCACAGATTTAAAAGCATACCCAAAGCTTCAAAAATATTTTTCCGATTCCCCATTTGCTATTTAATTACTGCAACTTATTGGATGCTCCTGTTTTGCATGTGTATTTGAAATTGAATAGAAATCTGTGTTTCATGGTATTTCTTTGCGAGTGAAACGAACTAGAAAATGTATAACGTGAACCAAACGTGTGGTAGTAGGAAATACGTTCGTACAGAATGCGAGTGTGACGCAATTTGTAACACCCCCTAAAGGGAGGGGGAGGCAGACTTCAAAGGGCCCGCCGACAAAGCGCTAAATAAGATGAAAAAAAAATACAAACGACAATGGACAGGGAAATCGGGGCTTTCAGAATTTCGACTCCGGTGTTCCAGCGCGGAATTACGTTTGGTTCGCGCTGTAGTTTGCGTTTCTTCGATGCGCGATTTAATAGAACAAATAGAGTTGACGGCGCTTTTGTTTTTGATGTGATGCTCCCTGTACTGCGGACGTCCATGTTTGCTATTCGCAGGAGTGTTGGCACAAACGCGACTATGTATAACAATGTCGCTTTGACATCGACATATTATCAAGAAAAATACGTGGCAAGAGAGGGGAACGTGCTTCACTCGGGTGGAATACGTACGCAAACTCAAAGCAATTTTTATTAGAGAAATGTCTGCTGCCAATAACAAATAAAGAATACTAAGAGAAATTTGTCTACTAAGTTCTCAACACCATAATGATACTGCATTTTGCGGGACTAGAAAGGACATGGTTTCGAGTCCCAATTGATATTACAGACATGGTTTCCTTTTCCTAGTCAAACTTTAGTTTAGATATAAATGCATCAAAATCAAAATAAAATACTCTTGTTCAGTAAAATATATGAAATTTTTAAATACTAAAAAATAAATATCTTCAAATCTGTCATCAACTTAATCTAGTCATAGACTGCCATCACAGGACGGGTGTTAAAACTAAATTAACTGGAAATCCACTACAGGGTCCACGAAAACACCATTATCGCTTAGATATCCACTTTCAGACTTAATCCCCTCAAGACGTTAAAGGGAAGTTTAATCCAAAACTACCTCACCGAACAGGCGTGGTCGCAACCGCAGTGCGTAGCTTCGCGATAGGCATGATACTGCCGTAGCGAATGCTGCACGCTATTTGCTATTAATATACCGCCACCTGTCCTACCTACTATACCTCAGTAGCCTTATACAGAGAAAGATACTATTCTAGTCTTTATATATAATCTCTTCTCTTTATTACACACAACATCTCATACATTATCTCCGTGATAATTTGCTTAAAGCGTGCTACGGATATCAGACAATAGAGGAATCATAATTATAATACCTATATACATATCTTAACACCCAGAGACATAAAAAACACACATCAAATAAATGTTTGCCTTGATTGGAGATCGAGCCCGTCGGTTTTGTCATTTATTTTCAAAAATCAATGTGTACCACTTGAATGTTGTCCATTTTAAAATTGTTATATCTCCAGATAAGATATGTAACAGGTTTGTGGTACACATGTAATATTACGGCTGGTGGGATTGTTATCTGTTATCTCTTGATCCCACTTGGAGTGTACGCCGCTGATCACAATATTTATTTGTGCGTCCACTTTGATTCTTGATGTTATTAATAAAATCGGATTATCGAATTACATACATTTTATTACATTCACTCTTTTCGATGTTATCATTGAGTCTGATCGCGTTTATGGAAATGCAGTATGAATGAATCGTGTCGTCTCATGCATGGTAAATGCTTATGGCAATTAGTAGTATATATAAATCGATTATTTTAATATTCTGTTCGTTTGTTTTTGTTTGAGATATTACTAGAACAATTTACAAAAGATATTCGCTTAGGATATAACTATAAGTCTAAGAAATTTTAAATAATACTCGAAATTAATAATTTCCAATATGAAGTAGGTAGGCGTCACAGAACCACTATCTCGGGAACTGAACAAGGGAATCGAACTCCACATGGGCACGGTATTAACTCGCAAAGTACAGCAACTTGAAGAAATATATCAAAAACTCATTGTGACTATATACGAAATTTCTCAAATAAATTTAATTTCTTAATATCCGATCAGTTATATAGTTGCTCAATAAAACAAGTCATTTATTCTATTTGAAACACTTTACATATCAAACTTGATTTTAATCATTCAAATACGCTTGTATCAATAAACAATAACAATAAAGACAATTAATCTTTATAAATAACAGGTATTTAAATTGTTGAACAATCAAAAACATTTGAGCGGCCATGGCGCTTCTCGTTAGCAGTTTTATGCTAATTCTTTGGATGCTTATAGCATAATTTACGATCTAGACCTCAGGTCTGTTCGTGTAACGATTTGCTATATATTATATACAATTACGTTTGTTCTACTATATACTACTAGCACTTTATTATTTTACTGTGTTTGCTCGCAGTCTTGCTTATCTATATATTAATATGTAATTAAAAAAATGTGTTCCCATTTATTTGTTTTGAATACACCAGATCCATTAACAAGCATAAAGTCCGCGTGATTGTAAGCGTCACCGCAGCCTATAGACGCTCGTAATATCACAAGGATATCACAAACGCGTTGCTAAACTTGTGACTTAGAGGTATTATGTCAGATTACCCAGTAATTTCAGTGCCTCCCTCACCCTTCAACCCGGAACACAGCAATGCGAATACGGGCGGTAGAAATAGATGCGAGTGGGGTACCATTACAGACGATCTTTGTGTGAGGCCTACCCCATAGGAATCGCAAAAGGAAAGGGTGACTTCAGCCATTTCGTTTATACAAATTGCACATACATCTAGTTAATTAAAAGAATGGTTACACACTCAGCTGTTTGAATGACACATTGACATACTTAAATGAAGTATAACATCAATTGTCTGTTGAATTGCAAATAAAAGGTGAAAGAGTTTATATAAAATTGTGGTTGAATTTTAACCATCGAGCATCGTCCACTGGCAAACAGAGTAAGCTGACAAAGGTATTCTAGTTTTAGGGGATAAACATTAAGGATATATAGTCAAAAGAATGTTTTCCGCTACCTTTAAGATGTACATTTATTGCCATATTTTATCAGATGATAGTGTTACAGAGGTAGACTTTCTTAGTTATTCAAGCTTACACTACGTAGAGAACCCCAATGGGAGCATTTTCGGGACATTAGCGTATCAGTTCATACCGCCTATGTGGTGAATTGATTATTATGTACATATAAGATTTATCATCATATCAGTCATTAGTCCACAGCTAGACAAAGGCCTCCCTAATAAAGGGGGAATTTTTTGGCAATCGCAGAGCGCAGCTTTCGCGACGGGGATGCTGCTACCAATCTCCGCCCTGTGCATTTGCACACTGTTCCGGGTTGATACACCGGCATCTATCGGTTTTGGTATCTCAGTAGCCTCTTACGACACCTGGTACAGGGAGAGATCTGTTCTCTTCTGCCGGTACCTCACAGATAACGATGTACGTACGCGCATATCTCATGAATGACGGCATCAAATCTGATGGTTCTTGTTTTGTTGTGTTTATAATTATTAAGACTAAGTTTGTATGTGGTCGACAGAGTCCTGAAGTTTGTAAGACCATTGCATTAAAGCTTACTATGTAGCTAGGGGAAGTCGGGGCAAACCGGTAGTCAAAAATACGGTTTTTTATTACATTTTTTTAAATACTCTGATTCATAAAATAATAAAGGTCTGTCCATTAATGCCATTGTCAAACGACGCCCTTATATATTAAAAAAAAACATTTACTTCTTCCCGTTCCTTGTTTGTTATACTATCATGTAGAAACTACTAAATAAATTTTAATAAAACTCACACAAATGAAACTCACAAGTCAGAATCACACACACACACACAGCCTATATTTTTGAATATATACGAGTATATATAGTCCAAAATATTTATCAATAATATAATAAATAGGCCATGAAGAACCGGCAGAGTAAAATAGTAACTCCCACTGCACCAGGTGTCGCAACAGGCGACTAAGGTTCTAAAACCGACAGATGCCGGTATATCCATCCGGTACAGTGCAGCTCAAATGCACAGAGCGGGGATGGGTATCATCCCCGTCGCGTAAGCTGCGCTCTGCGATGGCCAAGACGCTTGCCCAGCGCGGCAATTATGGGCAAAGAACCTACTTTCTTTGAGAGGCCTATGTCCAGCAGTGGACTTTCAATGGCTGGTATGATGAATATAATGTATCATTGCCTTATAGAAAATAAGTATTAATAACGCTGTTTTAGACAGAATGATGCCACCAAATTTTTGGGTCCATGTAAATACACACAGACAAATTTGAATGCAGGTGTGGGAACCGAACCCGCGACCTTTATGTCGTCATTCCTACTCAGTCGCCTTACCTCTTTTGGTTGAAATAGCTGTTGTTATAAATTTAGTCACGTACTCTATATTCCCTGGAATATCAAAGCTCATCTTTTATATCTCTTTGTAGAGACAAGAATGCGAATTAAGACCTTATAGAGTTTAATTAAATGTAGAGCTTCCAAGGATTTTTTGTTTATTTATGGATCTACGTACCGGTTTTTCAACGCGCTAATAACATAATTGAATATTTCTCCTATTTCAATACTAGCTTGATATACATGACGGGCCCGATGGCGCCGAAGGTAGAGATCTTATCTTATATGCCAAGGGTCGTAGGTTCAGTCCCCACGCAGGAAAAATATTTATGTGAAAAGTAATTTTGTTTGTTCTGTGGTTCTGTGTTAAATACGTATTTAATTTTTTTATAAGTGCTTCAAGCGACTCTGAGTCAGGTCAATGAGATGTTGTGTGAATTAATTAATATATGGGTGTCGTAAGTTAATGTTTTAAAACAACATTTATATTAGACGTTAGATATGACGGGACTCGAGATTCCCCCCAATCATTCAAAAACAGCACCAAAATTTCCAAACATTAGACCGTTGTACACACATAAATCTTTGCAATTATCAAATTCTCAGGCTCGTCTCATCTGCATACACACACACATAAACACAGCCGTCGTACGCACGCGCGCCGGCTAGATCAAAGAGATCGCGACCCCTTTGTACGCGCCGCCGGTCGCGTGCTGTCTTTTTCCTTTCTCCCGGTTGCCGTGTAAGAGTGTATGGGTGCGAGCGAGACAGCTAACAGACTGATTATGTAGCTTGCAACGTGAATATTTCACCTCGTTATCGAGTCTTGTTTGTGTTAGATAGTGTTGGAGCGATTTATCGGATGCTGGAGCATCGATATCGATAATTAGTTAGCTAATCAAATATTGGTATTAAATATTCATGATTTACTGGATTCTAATTTATTGCGACCAGTATAATTATTGCTTTTAAGCATTTATTTTATTTCTCGAAGCGATTTGTTTTTATTTAAATCCTGAGAACAGTAATTTTGTATAACCTATTATTTGATATATTTCTCCGTTTAATAAAATAATTATATGTAAGCTTATATCCTGATCAGTTATAAAGACAGTAATATTATAATTTCACTAGATTCAAGGAAAGAAAGTTGCTCTCTAATTTTTTATTGAAAAAGAAAGTTCAGAAGGATTAATCGCTTAATTTTCCTCAAAGGCTAAAAAAGCAGTCATACTATAAACTCTATGTACTTGTGTGTAAATATTTGATGCATACTGCAGTCTCAATGCACTCTGGTAAAATGGATAAAAACTAACTTTTAGCATGATGCTACATTCAATTTTCGTTTGTTAGATAACCGCCATTTATTTATATTTAAATATTAATATATTCACGGAATCACCTTCCCAAATGAATCTTTTATATTGGCACTTTTATCGATAATCGATAATTTCGCAAACTCGCCTCCACACTAGGCATAGTAGAGCACGGCTCCCGAGTAGGCAAGACAGGAATCTGCCGATATCGATGCTAGTAATTAAAATAGACTTATTGCGTCTGTACGTATAGGCATGAATTAATCTGGTACAGATGATCCGGACGAAGCAGAATGTATTAACAGGACTACTGCAGTCCTTGTAACGACATACACCTATATATTCCATGTTCATGGACGAATGCACAAGTATATATATATACACATGTTTTATGTACTGTAATATATTTAACTTTTGTTTATACTCAGCAGACCATCTGTGTTTTTAATTTTGTGGACCAGTGGGGTATGGGACGCGTTTTTAGGGTCCATCCTTAAACGGGCAAATTGATGTGGCCGTATTTCTTAGATGGATTGCTTGAGTTTAGTTCTGAGTCATGATTTCTCATCGCTCGCATGGGATAGTGTGGGAATGTCGCAAGATCGGTAGAGTTTTTTTTCGCTAACTTACCGTCCCCGATGGTTTCGACTTCAATGTATATATGGTCCCGAAATTATAGGGATTAAAAGCTTATTTACTTCCTAAGGTTCAAGCTTGGTAATGCAAATAACAGTCTATATCAAGACAAATCATGAAAACATTATTGCTACTATAAATTTTGCTATCCTATCTGTACTGAACTGCACTGAACACAGTAAACATAAATTTATTAAAATCGGTTCAGTCGGTTAGGAATTTATCCCGGACAGACAGCGTGACACGATTTTTATGTATATAGATTATGCTTATTGAATCTCTATGAAAAGTTTCGCTTGTTTGACATGTGAGATTTTAGTATCAACGACATTATAAATTCCCACATCTCATACATACCTGATTCCGTAATAAGTCGCATATAGCTTGTGTTACGGACATCAGACAATAGAGGAATCACAAATATACTAATTAAATACATATATTTAACACCCAACCACAGAACAAATACAAATGTCCTCATATAAATATTTGTCATGGGTGTAAATGAACCCACGACCTTTAGCGCACAAGACAGAATTACTACCATCTGCGCCACCAAGCCCTTTAAAGTTTAATATACACGGAACCTTTATAAATTAATTAGACCGCCCCAGTCTGTCATGTTTTTATTGGACAGTCGTCTATGGGAACCAAAATGTGTACGTACTCGTCTGAATGTGTCTCGCATCTTTGTGCCTGACTACCATCTGCGCATTCGATCCGGACGAGGTAATCGGCTGTTTGCGCCTCTGCCATGTCGTACTGTAGCGCGTGCGCAATCACCTTTATGCCGCATGCAGCACGCACTTAACGCACTCCTTATGTCTCACCCGGACTTCGACGTATTTGTCGACAACGTCAAATCATTAATAATTAAGCTCGATGTAAAATAATTTAATTTTTGTTACAACTTCATAATTGTGTAATTGGGACAACCCGTATAATTGTTAGTAATATATAAATCAATAATAATACTGTTGGATATTTTCAATATGACTGGTTGTGTGCGGCCTACATCCCGCGGTCCTAGACGGACTGCCTGATTGCCAGTGAGCCCTACGCTGAGCGTGCCTTTGAATGGTCTTCATTAATACAATTCCAGTCACTTATTTGTAAACCGTGTGCTGTGGGGTACCGGTAGAGTAGTATAGTACCTCCCTTATACCAGGTGTCGTAAGAGACGACTAAGGTACCAGAACCGACAGATGGCGGTATATCTATCCGAAAAAGTGTAGTTAAAATGCATAGGACGGGGATGGGCAACAGCATTCCCGTTGCGAAAGCTGCACTCTGCAATTGCCACCACGCTAGTCCAGCACGGCAATGGGCAAAAATCCCCCTTTCTTGGGGAGGTTCAGCAGTGGACTTCCAACAGCTGATAAGATGATTTGTAAACATTAGTATACAGTAACAAGAAATATATTGAGTGAATATGTTGAGCATTTAGCAGACGCACAAATTTTTGAGCTTAAGTACAAAATTACAATGTATATAAATTATATAATGTGAAAAAATTAAGTACCTAATAATGGAGTAAATAAAAAGGAATTTTATTAACAAATAAGTTCTATTATGTCTCCTTTTATGTCTATTTTAAAGTTAAAACAATACTATAATGTCAAAGAATTTAAATAATCATAAACTACTTAACAATAAACTGTTTTTAATATTTCATATCGTTCAAACATAATAGATTATCCATTAATGTAAATTCTAAAAGTTTATATTTGTGACTTTCCTGACTTTCAGACTACTACAAAATGCACCTGGTTGCAGAACAGTAATTTTAGTTATATATTTTTTTTACTATACAATTGAAACATATTTATTTTTATAGAGGAAACGGTAATTTTTGGTTTTCTTTGTCAACAACTGTATGTAATACTAAAGAGCTAAAATATTCCTGATCAATTATATAAATAAGGTAATATGCAATCGTCAATTTTCAAAGGCGAAAAATTCCACAATTTCGAACGCACCTTGTGATAGGTGTTAAGACATAAACTCCTTGGCACAAAGACATTACTGCGAACTATGTAGCATTCCAAATTTATCGACAACGTTAAAGAATATTTAATTATTTCTTAAAAATAAAAAAAATGTTGCATTAAAAACTGAACACTCCTATAAATTTGCGTGACAGGGGTCTGTAAATAAAACTAGCAAAACTAGGACTCTGGTGTGTGTTCCCAGCGATGCGAGTAAATTATATTAAACTTTGATATCAAAATAGATCAATACTAATACTATTTCTTAAAGGCTTTAAACCACAACTATTCTGTAATTACTGGCGTTACTTTTAAACGGTTACCGTAAAGTAGCCGAAGCGTCAAACTTAAAATAGAAATACTATCACAATTAGTTATAGTGAAGTAGTCTGGGAAAAAATGTGCCCCCAAAGTTAGGTTAGTTAAACAAAGTTAACTTTGTGCCAATTCGAACTCCACTTACCCCATAAAAAACGATTTACACATAAAATATCAGCAAACAAAAATATTACAGTACATTAAATAGATTAGAATGTACATAAAAAAAGTCACAAGCCCGTTAATAAGGATAATGCCTTGCGATACATTTATAAAGAGAACAGCGGCTTTCGCCCGCGCCAACCCCGCGATGACAGGGCGCGGGGTAAAAACGACCCCGTAAATATTTTACTGGGAAATGACGTCGGGTACCCGCGGCCCGACGCATTAGTTTTTCCTTTTGATGTTCGCTCATGTCTGAAGGCAATATAATTTTGTTTATTCCCATTTTAACGCGGTCGCGTATCCGATTTTGCGCGACATTTTTATGCTGTGTATCCGTTTTGTTGCTAAGTTTGTTTGATTGTACTCGTGCCGTCTGTAATGCAAATAAAGTTGGGACGAGTAAATTGGATTTGCATTGGACCTTATTTTCGTAAAAATACGTCTCCTTATTTAATACTTTTTTAACGGGACGGTAATAGCTTTCGCTTTATGTGAAATTAAGTGTTATTTAGTATCAACATTAAAACGGACGTGACGGCGGGTAGTGCAAAAGAGTAATGTTTTAGTACATACATTTCACATTTAACATTTAAATAAATATTATTTGTTAATAGCAACATTAATCTATTACCATAAAAGTATAGGAATGAGTTCCTATTAAATATATAGTTCATTAAATTCTACCGCGCGACACACTAAAACAATTTAATACTTGGCTTAACAATTTCTATATAGACTTTATAAGCAAGAATTCGTTTCCGGTGTATCAAGTTACATTTGGCTTATTATAAAATTGTAAGGTCAGATCGTCAATCACAATTGTTTTCGATTAACATGAATTATTAGCACGTGATATTAGATTGGATTGATTAATTAATCAAATGTATTTCTTGTTCTTTTTAAAGTTAAAAGGTAATTGTTCATATTAAGGTTTTTATAAACGTATTCTATAAGTGTTCAAGTTATTTTAACGCACCTACGATCTGAAAACGACAGATAAAAAATGACAAGTTAAAAAATTGTTGTGTTTTTGACACAATTTGTCAATTCAATCAACCATTTCCCGGCACACTGAAATTATAAAGATATCGATGTAATTTAATCGTTAATACGCATAAATATTAAAGCGAAGGTTTCGTTAACCCTCACATGTATTTAAGCGACAGGGTCGAAGGGACCCCAGCGCCGGCGGGCGGTTTGCGCTAAACAATTCATACATTTATATTTCCTTTGAAGTCTCGCCGCGGGCGCCGCGTCATCGGCAGGGTTAAAACCCTTAACTGTTTGTTACATGTGGAAAATTGACTGTGCAATATTGCCACGGCGTAAAATATGGAAAAGTATTTTCGCGTTTGCCTTTTGTAGATATAAAAAGATCTCTTTATTTGATTCAATTAATTAAATATAGTTTTACTGTGCTCTTTGCAGTTTTTTTTCGGAAAGAGCCTGTAAGCAATATTTGTACGTGCTTATGGGAAGGGAGGTCATTAAATATTTTATATCTGCCTAATTGAATCTGATATCTTTTATATTAAATACAATTTTTTTTCTTTTAGATATTTATTTTTATATCACAAGAAAAAAAACTGTCAAATTTGTTGAAACCGTAAAATAAATATTGTATAGCCGTGAGGTACCGGTAGTAGTAGATTCGACTAGGGTACCAGAACCGACAGATGGCGATATATCCACCCGAAACTGTTCGGATCAAGTGCACAGAGTGTGAATGGGCAGCAGCATCCCCGTCGCGAAAGCTGTGTGCGATGGCGAACACGCTTGCCTTGCGAGGCAATCACGGGCAAAATTGCATCTTCCCAACTTCTAATGGCTGCTTTGTTGACGATGATAGTGCATAAATAACACATAAGCTACGTTTTATCTCTATAACATGTTCCCGTGGTACCTTGATCTAGATCATCAAATTGGGTTTCTTATAATAATAATAATTCCCACAACATCTCATACATTGACCTGACTCCGTGGTAAGTCGCTTAAAGCACTTGTGTTACGAATGCCAGACAACAGAGGAATCACAAATATACTACTTAATTACATATATTTTACACCCATACACAGAGCAAACACAAATATCATCATATAAATATTTGCTCTGGGTGGGAATCGAACCCACGACCCCTGGTGCACAAGACAGGATCACTACCATCTGCGGCATCGGGCCCGCGAAGGAATTGGCACGATTTTTTGCATATCCTAGCTATCATAGCGCGATGATAAACGTTTTCCCGAAATAAAAGTTTCTCAGAAATGATATATAAAGTACATACCTCGTGGAGAAATTTACGGAGAAATAGACGTTGTGTGATTATTATTGATATTATTTTTCATTAAAATCGGTTCAGTAGATGAATGTTATCCCGGACAAACATGACACGCAATTTTAAATGTAAAGATAAGCTGTGATGCAAAGATTTGAAATGTGAAACACAATCAAAGTCAAGGTATGAACTTGTTAAAAAGGATGTAACAATAACACATTGAATCAAACTGCAAACGATATATCAATGGAGAGTGTTAACTTGTTGGCATTTATATTTATTTATTGGTCCTGTTAATTCAATTATATTAGTATATTTATGCTCGAACAATGGTGGTTTGCGGTCGACGTGCAATCCTCTATACATTACTAGCTTTCCGTCCGCGACTTTGATCGCGAGGTTTTTACTGTATATCTCATCGATGAGGTTCCCTTTTTATTCCAGGAAGTAGTTTATGTCGCTTATTTACATCTGACAAACAAAATGTCAAGCCGATTTTATAGAGAAAACTAAAAGGCCAGATCTATCCTATTGAAACATGTTTTCGAGATAAAAGTAACCTATGTATCTATTATCCCGAAATATTAAATTATATCCAGATTTATTAAGCCGTTCCGGGATGAAATAGTTACAAAGAAACATTCACACTCCCAAAATATCCTGTTTATAATACTAGTAAGGTAATGAATTAATGATAGATCCATCTCACAATTGCCGAGCTGGGCAGGTGTGGTGGTAATCGCACAGCGTAACTGTTCTACTCTATTCTAAATTGTTCTACACTGTTTCGGGTTTGTATACCGCCATCTAAAGCGGTAGGTAGTCAATTGTACGTCTTCGATTTGTTGCATTTAAGCTTTAAGCTGTCATATAGATATAACGCCATCTGTCAGTTCTGGTACCACTTATTTCAGATAGTGGCCTCTATAACTCGAATGGCTTGTATGAATAGTGACAGTTACCTGATTTTGACATCTGAGATAAATGGAGTCATTATATTTATAATAGATATACTAACATAAGTATACTATAATAATATAGTGTTTGTATGATGTAGACATCATGCAATGGTCGCCTGTATTGGTACCTCACTCTCAACTTTTCCTACCGCCAAATAATTATCGCTTTTTTGAGTTCCGCTTTGGAATGTGATAGAGGCAGTGAAATTATAGGGGAATGTGACGTAATATCTTCAAGTCACAAGGTTGGCGACGCTCTAGTGATATCCTTATGATAATACGAGCGTCTATAGGCTGCGGTGACACTTACTATCACGCGGGCTGTATGCATGTTTGTCGACCTGGTCTAATAGAATAAAAAAAAAATTAATCCCTACTAATATTATAAATGCGAAAGTAACTCTGTCTGTCTGTCTGTTACGCTTGCCCGCTTAAATCTCTCAACCGATTTTGATGAAATTTGACACACAATCTTTAGACCCTAAGAATGGACAAAGGCTATTTTTAATTCGAAAAAAGGGTTGTGAGGGGTCGAAAGGGGGGAATGAAAAATTGTATGGAAGTATCGCTATTTTTGAAGCTAGAAACTTGAAACTTATTTTTCAAGCCATTGATTCGATATAAATAAACATGACATTCAAAGTTTATATAAGTTAAGGTAAAGAGGTATGGTACCAAAAAAACTATTACACGCTGACGAAATCGCAGGCACAGATAGTTACCAATAAAACATAAATATATTTCTAAAATATCTAACAATAAACAACAAAGTGACCCATCTTTATGTGTTTATGCAAGGCTGTTAAAGGCGTCTTGATCATTCGAACAGCGACAGGGTCGGAATATTTAGCCAGCTACAACCACGTATTATTACCCTTTGACGTGTCGTGTGCTTTAATTGCCCCCTTGGTTTGATACGCCACCGATGCGGACAACATTGTTTTTCATATCACCGTTTCCCATAGGTGTATTCTGAATTTATTAACGATATAGTTTTGTATTCAATAAAATTGGAGTGTCTGTTTGTAATATTAAAACAACTGCTTTTTATTGAATGTATGCATGGTATATATATATATACATATAAAGTATTTTTATTTTGTATTGTTGTCGGTCTGTCTGTTTGAGGTTATCTCTGAAACGGATGGATCAATTTTAATGAGACTTACTGGCGGATAGCTGATATAATAGGGAGTAACTATATAACATCACGCGTCGATTAATAGTAGCGGTGCAAACTTAATAAATGTAGCGAATATATACGATTGTAAGTTCTCAACGCAAGAATTATGCAAGAAAGCGGATGAAGTCGCAGGCACAGCTAGTGTTAAGCGACTTCTTCGGATCCCCAGAGAAATTTCGCTCTCGGTCAGATTAACTATGAAAATGTTTGTGCCAATGCTATGGAGATAGAAAGCCCCTTATAGAGGCCTTATGTTGATATGTCAGACGCATCATTTACCTATAATTGATATATATATGTCACTGCGCAAAGGCATTCTTTCAGAGGTCCCGATTGAAAGCAATAAGGTTATATAGAATACCGAAACGATCGACGCCACTGGCGGGCGTTAGTCTTGCCCAAGATGATCAAAGAACAAAGAAAAAGCAAGTTTTAATAATAAAATTGATAGCTGCCAGAGTGCGATATAAATGAATTAAAACCGACCATCGTTAAAACACTTTTAATTGGCCCAGCTACTCAGAATACGCGTTCAGCGAACAATTTAATGTAATTCTAACGACATTTTCACAAGTACCCCGCTACGATTGCCTCTAAAATAACCCTTCCTATCCGTATTGAAATTAACCGTTTACGCTCTATCATTATTTATTATTACCCCCACTTTATTCTAAGTGTTCGATTGTTTGATAAAATTGTATTATTGAAGGATGACTTCAAAAGAAACGGACTATCGACAACCGTTTGATACTGCGCCGGCTTTGTGAATTTCAAAATAGATTCCCAAGGTCTGTGGAAAAATTAATATGAGATTGTCGGGGTAAAAATAGGATAACACCGTTGCCGCTCTTTGACGATATGTATATATTTTTTATTTATTTCCTTGAATTATTTCGCTATATCTTTTGTGTATAAAAATGTGTTGTCGCGGTGTTTGTCCGGGATGAATTTCTAAACTATTGTCGCAATATTTTTTTCATGATAAAAATTATAATTGACTTAAAACGCCTATCTGGTTGGCTAGTTAGATAGTTATATAAAATATAAGAAAATATACTGTAAAAAACGTATGAGATTGTCAAAAAGCCATTGAATATTTAATCTTTTTTATTACTGCTATTCTACAAACTTGTAAAAATATAGAAAATATATCTCAATGACGGGCCCGATGGCGCAAATGGTGGTGATCCATCTTCTGCGACAAAGGTCGTGGGTTCGATCCCCGCTACATTGTTTGTTCTGTGTCTGAATGTTAAATATATGTATTTATTTATTATATTTGTGATTATGTTGTCTGATATGGACGTCACAGGTGCTTTAAGCGACTTGTCACGGAGTCAGATCAATGTATGAGATGTTGTGTGATCATATGTCATTAATATTTACTCCTATACTACTGGTTAGGTTCAGGTTTGTTTGAAAATAGATTACCTATCATATATAAAGATATGTACACACAGACATCATGCCTGTATTCCACCGGGGTAGGCAGAGACAACTGACCTCCACTTGCTATGATCCTGGCATACCTCTCTCGCATTAACCCTTCTGTACACGCTCGTTTATTCTTGATACTGCTGACCTGGCCCATCTTAAATACCTCTTCTACCTGGTTTTATGTTGTGGTTGTTACCTGTTAAATGGTTGTATTTATATACCTACCTCTTCTACATACCTTATGTTCGCCTAGGTCGTCCTATACCAACTCTTCCATACATTTCCTTAGAATATATTTGTGCAGTCATTCTACCTTCACCCATCCTTTCTACATATCCAATATGTATAGATATGTACGGAGTATATGGTATTGATAGCTTATCGAACTTAACTATCATTATCATTTTATCATCATATTAGCCGGGTAACATGTATTGATGAACATGCATTTAGCTATTCTAAACTTAATTACTCGCATTTAAAGTTGAATATCGATTGCGGAAAAAAAATACGTTAAATAACTAAGGTACCAGAACCGACAGATGGCGGTATATCCATCTGCGACAATGCAACTCAAATACACATGGTACGGATGGGCAGCAGCATTCCCGTAGTAAATGGTGCTCTCTTCGATTGCGAACACGCTTGCCCAGTACGGCAATCAAGTCCAGTGTCAGGGCAGTGTCTGGACATATGTATATAGTAGCTGTCTGGTATACGTGTATTCGTGTATAGGCGCATTATGTACATTATATCGTGAAAGCAGCACTATGCGTATGAACCCTCTATATAACGTTCTTGATGACAAAAAATATTAATCGCAACCGCATACCCTCGAAATCAAAACAGAAATGGTCTTGTGGTACATAAAACAGTAGATCTACCTATATAAATCAGTCACAATTCTCCAATCGACAATAAACTCTAACATAAAGGCGTTTAAAAGGAGTTTAAAATTAATTTTAAAAATTAGGGATCAGATTTGTATACGTATATGACCGTGGGGTAACGGTTGAGGAGAATGGTACCCCTACTATCTCTAAAGGCGGACAGATGGCGGTATATCATTATTATAGCAACTGTAAAATATCCGCTGCTGGACCTTAGGTTTTTCCAAGAAAGCGGGAATTTGCTAAGAAATGTCACGCTGGGCCAGCGTGGTGGTAATTGCATAGCGTAGCTTCGTGACACGGATGCTGCTGCCCATTCTTAGTTAACTCAGTCCCCTCATACGACATCTGGTACAGGGGGAAGTACGGTACCACCACACATCATATGCATTTATAGCCCAAATACATACCAGTGCTGGGATGTGTAGCAGCAACTGGTCTCCAGAATTTCCCTTTTTCTTGGTATCGTCCAGCAGTGGACGATACCAAGATCAATCAACAAGAGAATGATGATGAATTTGAGACCAAACATTGGTGTCAAGCGTGCATACTTATGCATCCAATAAAAAGTCGCATTAGTTACGGTCACCGCATTCGCCACAATTCAACCAAAAAAAAAAACTTCTCGCAATTTTGTCACACCCACACCGGAAATGCCCGACATTCAGACTGAGACAGACGTATAATTTATAAGGCGAACGAGCGAGACGGCCATGTCCAATTTAAGAATTTCCGCCGCCGGGCGGTGCTCGATCTCTTAGCACCCAATTTGACTTAAGGGTTATTGAAATTAATGTGCACGCTAATTTGATGCTTTAAGGCTTAATTAACGGAAGCGTTGACGAGTTTATACAATTGTTTTCTTAGCTTACTGGAAATCTGTGTTTAGTATAAAATGAATATGATAGTATATGTTTCTAGATAGTTTAAAACGTAAGGAAAGAAACTTTTCTCGATATCTTCATAAAATTCTTTCTTTATTAACCACTCTACCTATTTAACGATCGTCGCGCCCCTACAGACAGACACGAGATATATTCATTGTTTGCAATTGCATTATGTATTGCCATTTTATTTTTCATTGTTACTCAATCTCTATTTCTTTAAGAAGTACTTTATAATTATTATTTTTGTTTTGATCATAGATATGACATTTTGAATTCATAATCATGAATTAATGCAACATGCATTAATTCATGCATGCAAAGACGTACAGGGAAATTAATTAAATACGCTAATGTGCATTAATAAGTCCGTCACCAGAATAACAATATAGAATTTTACGACTGAAGGATGCCTCGGGACGGTTTTAAATTTATCCTCTACGGTTTTATTGAAATATGGACTTTATCTAATGAAAAATAAGGGTTTAATTGTGTTTGATTTAGAGGGGGTATTTGTGGAGGCGTCCGCGATCCGAGCAGTGCGAACATAGGGTTGCCACCACTCGCTTTATATATATTTTACTGTGCGTCAGTTAAGTTTGATCAGATTTTTATTTATATTCTATTTATTTTATCAAGATCTTTTATTTTCTAGATTGATTGTTTATAATAATACAAATGAAGAATTATTAGTTTTATAACACTAAGATACACAACTACTTGTTACAAGTATTTTTAAAAAATATTCGCGAATGTTTAAACGTAAAATTTAACACACTAAACCAATGTCTAGAAGCCAAAGTAATTTTTATATACATAAGAAATACATTAAATTTAATAAAATATGTAAATCTGTAATGGTACAAACATTAATTCAAATGACACATTATTAATCATTATTATTATAAGACATTATTAATCAAATATCAAGGAAATAATGAAAAGGTTATTTTACAAATTATGGTTGAATTATAAAATAAATGCCCGCGTCACCCCTATCCCCGGTTAGCGGCGGCCGACATTCGGCGCGCGCGCATCTCGGATGCCGCGCGCGGTGAAAGCACCAATAAAACGCGAGAAGATGGCCGACGCGACACTTTGACCCGCGGGATGCCGCTTTTTGTCCAATATCCTCTGTCGTGTGAGGCGATTTGTACTGTACGCAGATTGCTTTGGAAAACCTGCATGCATTCCGTCCTCGTGGACACGTACAGTGGATGACGGGTCCGATGGCGCGGATTTTAGTAATCCTATCTTGTGTGCTAAGGATCGTGGATTCGATTTCAACCAGGTCAAATATTTATAGTTTGTTCTGTGTGTTAAATATGTTTGTAACTTCAAACTGAATATAATTTGTAATTCCTCTATTATCTGATTTCTTAAACACAAGTGGTTTAAGCGATTCAGCTTAGAGTCAAGTTTAAGTGAGAGGTGTAAATTATTGTGTGATTCCTTAAATCAAGTTATCATCAACAAGCAGCAGAGTTAAAAAAACAGAGCAGCAGTCAAAGTTTAACGATTAGACTTCCATATTTCTTACAATATGTTTGAGCCAATTATTTCTTTTATTTCCAATTAAAACCTTTTATTACGATGTTACACATTAACCTATGTTAATCTAAAATTTTGAACAGCCCTAAATTGAATTGTTTAGGCACTGAGTATGTACTCTTCCCAAAAAAATATAACTGTTCGTATACAGATCAATTAATTAAAATAAATCCGGACGAATAGTGCGACGGTACATGAGTCAACCCAAGTCAGTGGCTCAGTCGGTTGATAGAGACGGATGCCTCTCCCGTTGCCGGCGATGCGAGACAAATAGATAACTCCTCTCTCTCTTTTTGCCGAAGGTACTGACAGCATTCTGTGCATACCAGACGTTACATTCAGTGTTGGTTAGCAACGAATATTGTAAATTGTCGACTTTTCTGTGGAATGACATTAATGATTGGAATGGGTTGGCTTATGGCTTACTCTGTCTCACTATCAATTATCCCTGTGCTGAATTTCATATTGACCTGTTGAAAACATTTGCCTAAAATTAGATTCTATTTTTGCAAGTCGTATTGTGCTATGACAGTTACATTAAATTTCCGTGTATACCCGTAACATACAGTGTAGCTTAAATGCACAGGGCGGGTATGAGCTGCAGCATCCCCGTCGGGAAGTCACGCTGCGCTATTGCCCAGCCTGGGCAAGTGCCCAGCAATTATGGGCAAAATTCCCTTAGGGAGGCGTAAGTCCAACAGTGGACTTCTAGTGGCTGATATGATGTTGAAAAGTTAGATATATTTTTGTATGTATGTTCTTCATTATCTACAAAAACTTTATTGTCTAATAAGTTTTATGGATTGATACATTATGAATTTAAAAAAAAAATAAACTAGTTCCGCCTCAGACCTGAAAGAGTTTGATTATTTTCTCTACTTAATATTATCTTTACCTTAAATTTAATTTCATTAAATAATACAGATTGAGTGCTAGTCATTATAATCTTACAAAACAAACCAAAACATTATCGTTTGATTCCATTTAAACCCGTTTTATTCCACAAAACATGATATGATATATCAGTACAAAAATCTGACACTATTGGGACGTCATTTGTCACATGGGCATGATTGAATGATAACTTCAAGGATACTGCCAACAGGCAGAGCCGCGCGTTCAAATACCGCCTTTATTTCTATAGGAATAAGGTTCCACATCTTATTGGAACTCCAAGATATGATTGGACGGATTACAAGGAGTTACAAGTATTATTGCACTTACCGCAATCAATATTACAGAATTAACGCGGAACGTAGGTATGTCGATTTGGTGACAATTTAATACTGATAACAGTCTAGAAATGGATAATTAGAAATTCGCATTCTTATTATATACACGACTCGTAATCAGCATTATACCAGCCTAGTCACAAAGTCTAGTGTTGGACATAGGCCTTCACAAGATAGTTTTTTGCCCATAGTTGTCTGCCCATTCTCCCCTGTACTATTAAAGCTGTGTCATTTCGGATGGATATACTGCCATCTGTCGGTTCCAGTACCTGAGGCGATAACGACACCTGGTCCGAGGGAGGTACTACTTTACTCCGCAGGTACCCCATACCCGGCACCATACGTAATAATTAGTGTAGCTCAACTGCTGGGCGGGGTTGGGCAATAGCACGATTGCCACCTTATTTGCTCCGCGCGGCAATTATTGGCAAATTCCCCCTCGCTTGGGAATAAGCTTGCCAGCAGTGGACGTTTTACGGCTGCTACGATAATGATGAGATGGTAATAGTCAGTTGTGAGTACAAAAATTCGAGGTCCTAGTTCAAAGACCTCCTAACTTGCGCCAAGGGTCGTGGCTTCCTCCTCCAGAACAATTGTTTATATGATGATATTTATGTTTGTTTTGTGTCTGGGTTTTAAGATTATATACTTTATTTGTGATTTCTCTATTGTCTGATGTAACACAAGTGCTTTATGCGACTTAAATCGGACTCCGGTCAATGTATGAAATGTTGCATAAATATTATTTATTATTATAAAATATTAAATGTAAACCTTTAATCTAGTCTACATATAAACAAACTAATTTAGATTGTGAATCACTGAGAAATATCGACGTAATAAAAATATTATGTCTGTAGCATTTAGCCTTTGTAAATAAAATGATCATGTGAAAGGATTTCTTAAAAACCGGAGGCTAGATCTAATAAATCGTGCCTCATACCCTGACAGCTTGCTTGTCCGTCCGTAAAAACGAAATCGTAATTAGGTGAACTTAATTACCCTTCAACACGGTCCCTTTCATTGCGTCCTGTATTATTCTATTTTATCCTGTATTTACGCATCGTCGGTGTGTATCCCTAATACACTATGAAAGGGTGTAAGGTATGATATCGGCAAAATCAATTTAGTTGTTTACCAATATCAATATTCATCTTTATAGTGTCCAGGCAAATGCGTATTGGGATTGTCTGGATAAGGATTATGGAGAAACTCAACGGCTTATCGTGCCTTCCGCAACCAGAAAAAGCTTAAGATAATCCATTTCGGGTCGCCCATCCTAAAATCAACAAGTTTAAGTTTGCTTCACGATTGCGCCGGGCGCGTCTCCCATCATGACCTACCTACTCTTTGTACAAACGTAACATTTTTGGGATGACTATTTGAAAACTAAATCAGAAAATTGTAATTTAATTAAACTTTAATATGTCTGTACCAGGTGTTGTAAGAGGTGACTGAAGTACCGGAACTGCCAGGTGGTGGTATGTCCACCCGAAACAAAGTAGCTTCAATGCAACAGCTAATGCATTGCGATTGCTATTGCATCTGCCAAGTGCAGCAGTTATGAGTAAAATTGTTCTCATTCGAAATTAAGTCTATTTGTTCTGATTTTTTAGTGACACAATTTTATTAGGATTTAATTACCAATGATAAAGTATGCAGAATGTTTTTTACCATGAATATAAAATTCAGTATTAAAATTGGGTCGATTTCACTAGTATTAAAACATTTAATTCATTTTAAAGTTGTTGCAGACGACAAAGAAACGGGCCTCCCTATAAATAGAATTCTTCGCCAACTGCACAGCCGTTGCTCGGAGGAAATCTAATCCTAAAATTCGGGAGGGTCGCTAGATATTCAGATTTGCAAATATCGGGCCGGGGGGTTGGGGGGACAGTCCTCAAGGGAGGCTGGGGTTGTTGACCTCCTCTAAGGCTGCTACGGATGGTTGTGTGTGTGTCGCTAAGACGTTTTTTGAATGGAAGTGGCAATGTGTTTTTTGATGTTAGATGTTTTCCTCACAAATTACAAACAAGATAAATTTGATTGAGAAAATGGAAAGTGTCAAGTGGTGAAGAAAAAGATGTGGCATGGTTTTTTTATTGTCACATATTTAGTGTTAAAATGTAGGCAAATGCAGCCGAATTCGCTTGCTCTAGTAGCTTTAGGGGGCTGTGTTCTGCGTTCACCTTTGATTTTTCATTTTATGTTCGATGGGAAATGGTTGCCGTGACCGAGACGTCAAACATTGAATGTAGGTTTAGTAAATAGCGTATTATCCGCCCTAAAAAGTAATAAAATTTTATTCCTTACACGTTAAGTGATCCTACAAGAACGAATCCTCTTTTGCTGCTTGAATTTCGCAGGCGCCACATCTAGTATAATCCGGTGTTCCCGGGCAATTCGTCGAAGGGCATGCCAATTATGTTTTTGACGTGCAACATAGCAAGCCATCGCTGGAAAATTGGAATGGCTGCCTGCGCGTACAAGGGTTTTTATATATATTTAGGGGAAAGTTATATACTTAATAATTGGGGGATACTTTTTGTACCGTTTAGTGGTTATCGCATTAAAGTCTTATTGCTGGTTGAGAATTTAAATTTAAATTTAACGCTGCATTTTTGTATTCATAATCTTTTCACTATTGCATTTATATTTCACAAGCTGGCCAGACAGACGATATTCTATCTAAAGTTTGTTTGTTCGTCACGAAAATTGTATTGCGATTTTAAATTGATACATAAACTACCCTATCCCTCAAGGTGAATCAATCGAAGTGAGCAAAAGTTAATTCAAGTCAATTAGTAGTTCCGAAGTTCATCCCGGACAAATATTATGACACGGTTTTTTATATATATATATTTGACCTTCTTATGTGAGAGTAATTAATAATAAATAAATTCCCACAAAATCTCATACATTAACTTGACTCCGGGAGAAATCGCTTAAAGCACTTGTGTTATAGACATCAGACAACAGAAGTATCACAAAAATACTACTTAAATAGATACATTTAACATCCAGGCGCAGAACAAACATAAATATTTGTCCTGGGTCGGGCTCGAACCCACGACCTTTAGCGCACAATGAGGATCACTACCAAATCCTCCATCCGGCCCGTCAATAAACGATTCAATCAAAAATGAACGCTATGCCGCGTGCGTTATCAATAATTAGCAGGCTTAGTCCGACATTATAGTATTAAATGCGGCGGTCCTGGCTAAACCACTTATTTATTCAGATTAACGCTGCAAACATATTTGGGATGTTATACATCAAGCTATTCTCTATCTAACACCGTGTAATGGGAGAGTAGAGTACCTCTGTACCAGGTGTCACCACCATACGAAACAGTGTAGCTCAAATGCACAGGGTGGGGATGGGCAAAGGCATCCCCATCGCGAATGTTGCGCTCTGCGATTGCCAATAAGCCTGCGCTGGGCAGCCATTATAAGAAAATCCTCCCTTTCTTGGGGAGGCCTATGTCCATCAGTGAACTTCCAATGGCTGTAATGATGATGATGAGTGCATCTGCAATGAATGAATTAAAATTGGTATTCAACAAGTTCAGAATATAACTGATTAGATTGTCAATGTAGATCATCTAAGGAACAGTTTACACGCTTTTCTAGGTAGTCTCTACATTAAAGATATGATATAATATAATACAATAATAATGACGGGGCCGATGGTGCTCCTATCTTGCGTGCAAAGGTCGTGGGTTCGATATCCATGCAGGGCAAATGTTTGTCCTGTTTGTGGGTGTTAAAAATGTATTTTAGTATTATATTTGTGTTTGTTCTATGGTCTGACACAAGTGCTTTAAGGGACTTATCCCTGAGTCAAGTCAATGTGTTAGATATTGTGCGAATTTATTAATATTCTTTCTCCTGGATATAAAGTTCTATCCATGCCGAAATTCATCAAAATCTGATCTTGAAATAACCTTGAAAGCGTATGAAATATGTAGACACATTTATAATATTAGCAAGTACAGGGTCTTCCATAAAATTCGTTATACCTTATATGTAAAATGAAAATTTAAATCGATGCATGGAAACCCAGTCAGCTACAAGAACCCCGTATGCATGTAACGCTATCATAACGCCAACCCTCGTTAGTCGTTTCCGACCCGTATCCGGCTCGAAGGACCGATCCGGAAACGGAACGGAGCGCCCGTTCTAATAGGGACGGTACTTTTATCCTGGCGCATTTTTTCCCCGATTTATAATAATAATCTTTTTGTGTCATACAAGACGATGTAACGTCTGTAATGAACAATTGTATATTTAAGCTTAGATGCATCCAATCTATCTACAATGGTTATCTAAAACGAAAATTATTTTTCATCTCAATCATGGTCACACTACAGCTAATTTGCATACACTTTTTTAACACAAAACAGTCTAATAACACTCTCTAAAAGAAAAGTGAAATTCTGAAAGGACGCTAGCGCGACACTTTCTTCAGATTTAAGTTCAAAAGTCGCGACTGCACTGTTCCATATCTAAAAGAAGGCTTAAACTAGACCGAAACTTCCAAGGTCGGAAAACGCAGTCACAGCGTCCGCAGCGATCTCCATCTACCTCCCCCCACACCGAAGCTCACACGTGTATCACCCCCTACACATGGTTGCCATGGCAACGCAGCATCCTATTTCCACGCCCACTACCCCGGGGGCGAACTCTCAAGATATTACGCCCTACTTCGTCCGCATTGGTGAACTAACGGGGTGTAGGCGCCTGGGCTTGTGTGCGTGCATTTTAGGCTACAACGGAATTCCAATTTAGCCGTATCGGCTGTCAAAATTGCTTCGAAAAAACTTAAAGCAGTTAGCGAATGCAAACCGGGCTTAAGTGCTCCCATTCGCAACATTCACCGGCCGCTCGTTAACAAACCTATTCAATTTTGAAGTATTAGTCGATTGAGCCAACATTTCTCGCGTCCTGTCGCCGCAAGTTCCAATTAGCGACTGAGGCTTGTCGCTCGAGTGGCGGTGACGTCACGCGCTTTCATGCCGCAATAACTACCCACTCAGCGATTCCTTCAATGGCCGGCCACTCCACCTGGGCCTTCATTAGGGACCTTCTCAATGTATACGCGAACGCTGAAAAGGCGAATCTACTAATTTAAAAAAATGCAAGTTTTAACGAGTAAACTTGTTTAGCTAATATCCCCTTATAATGGCGCTATCTAATTGCTAGATTTAATTTTTTAAAATTATTACGAGCTGTCAGAGGGACAAAGCGCGCTCGCTCGCCTTTTGTTTTTGCCGGTGCCATAGACAAATCTTTTATGGAAATATTTTCAAATTAAGACCGCGCTCCCGCATTGTGCGTCTCGGCTGGCATCATTGTCTATGCGTTCTTTTTGTTCGTCCTCGCATGTCGAGGTTTTTCGACCACCGTTTTGGTTATTTTTTCTCTTATTGTTTTTTTTAAGCTGTCCCGAGCGTGAATGGAGGGCTTTGTTTGTGCGTGTTTTATTATTAATTAGTGGGGCTCTTTTGTTCGTGGTAATTATTGTCTTAATAAGCGGTTCCTGCTCTTCGAAATATGGACGAGTGGTGAAGGAATTGTCAGCTCCTTTCGTTTTTAAACGGCTCGAAATGATGCGGGGCTTTAGAACTGGTTCTGGCTCGGCCACTTGCTATTGTTATGGTGCGGTTTAAAAATAAACTAGGTTTTATTTTATTTACATAACGGATATGCTGACGTTGAGCAGCATTCCTCGGTTCCACATATCATATTCATATGCTGATATTTATCGTGTCGAACTCTCGTTTGTCATACATTTGTACGAATGGTATTGTTCTAATGTTTTAATGAGGTAACACATCTATTACACAAGTCAACACGAATTTTGAGTCTGAGTTCTGTACCTCTGATTTTGATTACTTATGCCTAACTAATTAAAGAAAAAAAAAATTTATCTAATAAAGTTTGCTTTTGTAGTTACTAAAACGAAATTTTAATTTTTATGAAAAAGCTCTATTTCTTAATTTCAATTATATGTAAAAGGAAAACAGTTTTGAATTCACATATTTTTATTGACTTTAATTGTACAAGACGGCATAAATAAACCCACAAATACAAAAAAGAATACAAAAAAGACTTTAAAAATGAACAGATTTGGTATTTCTTCTGTGTAAGTTGGGACTTTTTCGTATGAGCCCCCAAATGTAGTCACCCATCATATTTTCATTATATTGTCCTTGATAACGCTTTTCGAAGTTCATTATATCCTGGTGGAAACGTTCCCCTTGCTCTTCTGAATATGCACCTAAGTTGTCTTTAAATCTATCCAAATGAGCATGTAGCATGTGGACTTTCAAAGACATTCTGCAACCCATAACTTTGAAGTTATGAAGCATATCAGTAATAAGCTCCGTGTAATTTTCTGCCTTTCTATTGCCAAGAAAGCCATGAATCACTGCTTTAAGGCTGAGCCACGCTTGTTTTTCGTGCGTACTGAGGAGCTGTAGGAATTGTTCACTGGCCATTATTTTCTTTATTTGTGGACCGATGAAAATACCAGCTTTAATTTTAGCCTCTGACAATTTCGGGAAAAATGATTTTAAATATTGAAAGGCCTCAGAGTCTTGACGCAGAGCCTTTACGAACTGCTTGATCAGACCTAATTTAATGTGCAATGGAGGCATTAAAATATGATCGGGCTTCACGATTGGTTCATTTTTGACATTATGTTGTCCTATTTGAAACTCGCTCCGTTGTGTCCATGAGTGCTGCTGGTAGTGAAGTGCATCGGCTCTACTATCCCATAAGCAAATGTAACACGGATATTTAGTGTACCCGCCTTGCATTCCCATCAGAAATCCAACTATTTTAAAATCCCCTATCACTGGCCAGGCGTACTCTTCATATTTTAAAACTTGAAGCACCATTTTAACGCTCTCGTAATTTTCTTTTAGCATTACAGAATGAGCAAGGGGAAGAGATGGAAATATATTTCCATTATGTAGAAGAATTGCCTTTAAGCTTTCACACCTACAGCCCCCCCTGCCCCTCTCCTGTATCTTATATGCAACGGCTCCTAAAAAAACTGCTAAAATACTATAATATTCGTTTTACATTGTGTAAAGGTACAAAAGCAAACTTTATTTTTTATAAATGGAGTTTTTGCTTTTTTTTCGATGTATATAATCAGAAAATATTTACTAAATAACAGACTCAAAGAAAAATATTTTTTTTGTTGACTTGTGTTATATATACCTATATTTGATACTTTCCAGTCTCCACCAAAATATCTATTTCTATGTATAGTGAATCCTTTCTGGTGATTTTTATAACGACCGCGTTTGAAATCCAAAATAAAAGTAGTGCACCCTTACGAATTTTCAGCAAAACCTTTTCCACTCGCAGCCCCGCGACAAAAGCTACTACCAGCGCCCACGCACGGAATTATGATAATTAAAAATTATTAAACGACACGAACACTACCGTTTATTTCGCATAATAAAGTGCTGAAAGAAGTCTCGTTTAATTAGAGGTGAGACACTCAGAGCGACTGAATAGCCCCTCGTCGGGCGCCATTCTGCATAATTGGCGACGAGAGAGACGCGCAAAATTTATACGGCCCGACCGACCATTTACTTGCTAATGACGCGTCTTCCTAAAACGGGACTTTTTGTACTCCTAGTTCGGATTGTTGACTTTGTGATTCGACGTGGTTTAATAAACTCGCTAGGCGGCGCTGGCACTCGATCGATGCGGCACATCGTGGAACCGACACCGTATAGTAAATCTTTACATTATGTTTGCTGAATCGATTTTATAAATACTGAATTCGTATTGTTTTAATTAATGATTATCATATGAGCCATCCACTGGTCATAGGTCATTTTGGCAATATTTGCTGCGCTGCACAAGCGTGTTGGCAATCGTAGAGCGTAGCTTTCGCGACGGGAGTATTGCTGCCTATATCGCATTTTAGCTACACTGTTACGGATGGATATATAACTATCTGTCGATTCTAGTACCTTAGTAGCCTTACGACACCTGGTAATTGCCGTGAGGTACTACTCTGCCGGTACCTCACGGCAATTATCCTCACTAATATTATAAATGTGAAAGTTACTCTGTCTGTCTGTATGTTACGCTTTCCCGCTTAAACCTCTCAACCGATTTTGATGATATTTGGCACAGACAATCTTTTGACCCTGAGAAAGGACGTAGGCTATTTTTTAATTCGAAATTTGAGTTGTAAGGGGTCGAAAAGGGGGATGAAAAGTTGTATGGAAGTATCGCTATTTTTAGAGCTAGAAATTTGAGACTTATTTTTCAGGCCATTCATTCGATATAAATAAACATGACATTCAAAGTTTATATACGATAAGGGTAAACAGGTATGGTAACCAAAAAAACTATTTTACGCGGACGAAGTTACAGGCAGTTAACTATAATATTGATATTTTTGCAGTAGACGTTATACTTTTTGCAACGTGCCAAATGTCTAACAGTAATGTCCAACGCTTGTAAGGTTATATCAGAAATGTTAATATGATTTTATTGTTTTCTTTGAGTCTCTGATCTTCCTTGAACTTTATTTTGTTTTTCTTTGATAATAATCTAAGTACAAGAAATACCGCAAAAAAAATATGATGTCAATGATCAATCGTGACCATAGAACAAGGGAATAAATGTTTACTAGCAAACTTATTTCCTTCGGAAATAGCTCGCTCTGTAAACTTTATCTGATGGTTCTCATAATTTTAATTACTTCAGACTAAATTGACAACTTATTTGCAAGGAAAACGCGGTCATCGATGTTAAGCAATTTACTTAACGCTGGTTTTAGGATGGGCGACCCAAAATGAATTTTAACCCGGCCAGGACTTCTTTATAATGATGACCATTCATTCTTACATTAGGGATACTCAATGCTAATCAAGTTCATGACGGCTATAGATTTATTAATCATTTACAATTTTACGGACTTTGTTCTACAACACGCAATGGTGTATGAACCCGAAACCTTTAGATAACTGTCCGCATCTGGTGTATGATTAGCACTACCTTTGGTAGCGTCTGATCAATTAGTAGCTCGTTGTATAGTTACACGTTGGGCGCCAGTTAGCTTAATTTGCAATTAGATTGGACTATTAATTGACAATCAACCGGCTTAGATTCCCTGAGAGGATCTTAGTTTGTTATTAATAAGAATTACACTAAACAAACATCTCATGTTCAATAATGCTGTTAATCTTTTTATACCTCGCTTACGATAATATATCACAATATATGTTGCTGTGGGATATTAGGTACCGGAACTAATAGTTGGCGGTATATCGATCTAAAATTAAGTAGCTCCAATGCACGGAGCAGGAATGGGCAGCACCGTGCTCCTACAAAGCTACGCTTAGCGATAGTCACCATGCTTGCCCTTTGCAGCATTTTTGGGCAACATTACCTCTTTCATGATAGGGCTTATGTTCAGCAGTGGAAGTCGAACCGCTGATATAATGATGATGATAAATCTGTTAGTTTATAATTCCTATATTCTACAGTAATACATATAAACACTGGAAGTAGACCTCTTAGACCCACTTCTACCGACAAGCAGTAATAACAAACAAACAAACTGGGTGGTTTGATATAACATCCCCCTTCCCATGGTCACAAGGTTAGCACTATTTTTGCGATAACTGGAGTGTAGGCTAGAATGTGATTGATAGCCAAGCTATTATATATATAATATATATACAAACAATAACCTGACGTAATAACCGACAGGCATACAAATGTACGCGGTGAGTTCTTAACTTCCATTTATTAAGAAGATATCCTAAAATATCATTTCTTTTGTTACAGACGGGGAAGATGGGCCTCCCAGCTAGTGGTAGCCTATCGTTGTTCTGTCCTGGAGGAGACCTAGGGCAGCCACCTCCTGCCCACATGGGCATCCCTCCGCCATACCAGCTCGACTCTAAGCTTGGTAAGTAAATCTTTATTTTTAATGAATAAAAAATGTTCAAGGATATTCAAGTGGAAAAATAATTTAATTTTGTCTTAGTATTTTTTGATATGAAGACGACATGCGCGAAAAGTATTTAAAATAAACTATATTGTATGAAAAAATATTACATTATCTGTGTAAAATATATAAATATCTCTATATATATCTAAGATCTATTGCAGCAAACTTCTGCGGCCTAAACCGTACTGGCTTTTTAAGTCAGATATTTATTGAATGACCCGGTAGCGCAGCTGGTCGTGATATTGTTCAAAAAGGGTCGTCTTGGGTTCGATTCCCATCTAGGACAAACTTTTATACGAAGGTAAGTGTTTGTTCTGTGTATAATAAATATGTATTTAATATTATATTTGTAGTTCCTGACTGATATCCGTAAAACAAGTGCTTTAAGCGATTTTCCTCGGAATCAGGTCAATGTATAGAATGTCGTATGAGTTTATTATTTACTTAAATAAACTAATGATACATCAGACCCAATAACTATTTATAATAATACCTAAATACATGCGAATAGAAAAAGCGTCGTGACGCAACAGTTCTTGACTTTTTTGTTAACCTTCGATATTTGATTATGCGATGTGTTTCCAGCTGCAGGTTTGGCGAGGACACCCATGTACCCGTTCGCCGGGAGCACGTATCCGTACCCCATGCTCAGTCCTGAGATGTCACAAGTTGCAGCCTCGTGGTCAGTACATTATACTATTCAAGATCTAAAACCAGGAAATGTATTACAAAATTCTGTCCCCGATTCTCTTATCTATTTGTTGAATAGTATGTGGATTTCTGTCTAACATTGTAAGGAATGTTTCAAATCCAAAACATATCGTAACTATTTTTGTGTATGCATGCTCCTCATTGCCGTGAGGTACCGGCAGAGTAGAATAATACCCCCGACTGCACCAGGTGTCGTAAGAAGCGCCTAAGGTACCAGAACTGAAAGATGACGTAATATCCATCTGAAACAGTGCAGCTTAAGTGCACAAGGTGGAAATGGGCATCAGCATTCCCATCGCGAAAGCTGCGATCCGCGATTGCCAAGATGGTTTATGTTGTCAAACACAGCATGGCAATTATGGGCAAAAACCTCTTTTCTTGAGAGGCCTATGTCCAGCAGTGGACTTTCTATGGCTGGTATGATGGTGATGATGCTTCTTAACTGCAATAGTGGATATTGTGCAGTTCCGGGTTCGATTCCCAAACCGATTACAGTCTCTGGTGTGTAACACAAGGAATTTTAGAGGATCTAATGTGATGGCGTCTCATATTTAGTCTGCACGAGCTGGTAAATCTGTTCCAGATATAATTAAGAAAAAACATTTATGTTGTCGTGTTGTGTTTGTAATCGTGTGTGTTGTTGATAGGCACACCCCGAGCATGTACCCCATATCGTCAGCGGCGAGCGGCTTCCGGAGTCCGTACCCCACCTCGCTGCCGATCCCAAGTTCTAGTCTATCGAGGTGAGATGTCTTTATATAACACTACGATACCAGGTAGACCTCATACAATCCCACCTGCACCTCTCTCTCGCTCATTTTTACCGCCGCACAACAGTGTTATGTACTGGTTAAAAGAGTGAGAGTGAGGAGTCTGTGAAAAGACTCGGTAATGTGACATCAAGGTTGACAACTAGCTAGTGATATCTTTAAGATAACACAATATAGGCTGCGGTGACGCTTGTGTGAACGTGGACCGCATACTTTTTCACGATTTAGTTGTTAAAAAGAACTAAATAAACTCTTATTAACAGAAATAGTTTATGAGGAAGACCGAAGATTGTTTTTGCTAGTGTGGCTAGTAATACCTGGTCTTCAGAATTTGAGGAGTACCTGTGTTCCCTTTCACCTGCATCCAGCGGAAACCTGCCTGATACCTGATTAATGTGATTAATAAATTACGTGTTGTGCAGTGAATTGTACCGGTTCTCGCCAACCCTGGGCGGAGGCCTAGCCCTTGGGCTGGGACCATCGCTAGTTCCTCCGCCTTCATCTAAGGCCGACGTCGACTCCTACCAGTCCCGCTATGCGAGGTAAGTTCCATAAACAACAACTCCTTGTAGATTGCCAGATCACCTGTACTACCCAACTGTCTCAGTGGTTAGTAGCAGCTATTCGTCATGGGGGTAGTGGGTTCGAGACCTGAGCAAAATCTACATGGGTACCTCACTGTCACTTATCTCTGTCGCCAAGCATTGTTCGCATTGGTCAATTTTGATTGTGAGAGAGACAGTGAAAATACTGGGTAATGTGACATAATATCCTCAGGTCAGAAGGTTGGCGACACGCTAGTGATGTCCTTGCGATGTCGCGAGCGTATATAGGCTACGGTGACCGCTCACCATCTCACGCGGAACGTATGCTGACTCACAGGTATCTATACATTAATATGTGAAGTGTACACTTCTGACCCCTTTTTAAGAATATTGAGCGGGTGTAGGAGACCGAGATCTGGCGTATATATACTTAACTAGCTGTGCCCGCGACTCCGTCCGCGTGGAATAGATTTTTTTTTGGATAACATGACTCTTTACCTTACTTATATAAACTTTGAATGTCATGTTTATTTATAATGAATCAATGGCTTGAAAAATAAGTTTCGAGTTTCTAGCTCCAAAAATAGCGATGCTTCCATACAACTTTTCATTCCCCCTTTCGACCCCTCACAATCCTTTTTTTTAATCAAAAAATAGCCTGTCCTTTCTTAGGGTCTAAAGATTGTCTGTGCCAAATTTCATCAAAATCGGTTTAGAGGTTTAAGCGGGAAAGCGTTACAGACAGATAGACAGGGTTACTTTCGCATTTACAATATTAGTAGGGATTGGAAACTTAATTGTATGTAACTTTTTTGTAAATTTTTCATTACTTAATGTAGACGTACAAGGTCGTTTGTCGAACATTTTAGACCTTTAGGCAATTAATAAAGAAATTCATATCGCGTATGTTTCTTGTTTGATTGTATCGATTGGTGCAGTACGATTTAAATGTTGAAGGTTTCGATTGGATATCCGGTCAGGATAAGGCATATTTGCATTTATTGCATATAGAATATAAACTTTTTCCTGCTTAATTGGACACTAAATTATTTTACTTCAGTGATGTTTGTTTTCACTTTCCTTAGAATATTATATTAATCCATACTAAAAGCGAAATTTCGGATCGATATATCTCTTTGTTACGGTCACAACTCAACCGATTTTGGCAAAATTTGGCGTTTATATAGCTTGAACCTTAGGGAAGGACCTAGACTAATTCGGACTTTAAAAAAAGTTCCCAAACGCGATTTATACTGAAGTCGCAATAATTCGCAACACGAAACTCTGATCAGAGTATGTAATAAACGTATCACTGTTCGCGTAGATCTCCCGATAAAGAAAAACTAATAATCAGCCATCAATCTGGTAATAACAACGTTACATGACAAATTTACAATTATAATAACAGTGCAACAAAACGTTTCAATAAGCGGGGGCACGCGACACTAAATTCTATTGTTTGAGTTACACCCTTTTGGCAGGCGAGGCACCCTAGCGTAGGGTTGACACGGGCTCAAATTACGTGTCCTGTTTTAAATTTAATATTATCGACTAATGTTGAGGATTGTAACAAATTTCATCGTTTTCAGATATACAAATCTGAAAATACTTTCCTATTAATAATGAATTCCACATTTGAGGCATAAAGTTAAATTTTTTTTTCTTTATTGATGCAAATAACACTAAGTGTGTAAGAACTATTCGTAAATAAGTTATATTAGGTTATTAATAAAACTATTCCTTTAACGGCTTTAAAACGAGGCTAATATAAACTTTTTGATATTTATTTTTGTTCAATGTGTCGGCGGCTACCCTGCTGCAATCGTTGAATGATACGTAAAAAGAGAAATATTAATAATAATATATTTATTCGAAATTTACATTACATTACATATACTCTTATTCTTAAAATCATAAGTTATTGATAAAAACGTTCAACTAAAAAGACCTCTACATTGACAACTGTAGTAGTATTAACTAATGAAGTAATACAGCTGATAGCGTTCTCTACCCAAGGTACATACCAAAGTCGAAGAGAATACAAGATAAAAAAAAGCAATTAAAGTACAATGATTAAGAGACGATTTTATTATGTGTAATAACTGAAAGATATTTGTGTCGAGAAATAAATATGTTGTATTTTACAGTGTTTTAAATAGAAAATAAATACATATATAATTAAAAATTTGTAATGGATATTAAAAAATGTAGTAAGTGATAATGAATACTTCTTGTTATTTCCCAATTATCTTATTCTTCTATATTCGAGTACATTTACAGATAAATATCAGTAACATTATAATAAAATAAGTTAATACTTTTATTTTGGAGCTGCCAACCCTAGTGGGTCAGATATCGTTTGCGATCCTATCTGCGTGCTAATGTCCACCCTCTTGAATGTTGATTCAAGATAAAAAACTGTATAGATTTTGACGTGAAATTGTTTTTTAAATCGTTTATTTAACGGTCTATTTGTCGGTTGAAAAAAGCTAAATCGTATTTTTACATAAATACATCACGCCTGTGTCCCATTGGGGTAGGCAGAGACTATGAATCTCCACTTGCTACGATCTTGGCTTACCTCTCTTGCTTCCCTTACTGCATTAATCCTTTCATACACGCTCGCTCGTTCTTGGTACCTCTGACCTCGCCCTTCTGTAATACCTCTTCTACCTGGCAAGATATGTTTGCCTAGGTTGTTCTATCAACTTTTCCATTCACTTCCATTCTATATATTTGTGCAGTCATTCCACTTCCGCCATCCTTTCTACACATTCAAAACCGTCTTTTAGGTAATCTAGGGATCTATCCCAATTACCTATAATTTAAAGTTGAAATTAAGCTCGCAAGCATCCCATCAGAGTAGGAAGACAATATGGATCTCTACTAGGTCCGATCTTGGCATGCCTCACTCGCTTTCTATACTCGCATTCATCATATCAGCCATAGAAAGTCCACTGTTGAACATAAGCCTCCCCAAGATAGGGGGATGTATGCCCATAGTTGCCGCTCTGGGCAAGCGTGGTGGCAATCGCAGAGCGCAACTTTCGTTGGAGATGCTGCTGCCCGCCCCTACCCTGTAGTATTTAAATTGCGCTGTGTGGGAGGATTATACCGCCATCTATCGGTTCCCTAACCTCAGTCGCCTCTTATGACACCTGGTGGAGAGGGAGGGAGAGGGAGGTACTGCTCTGTTCTGCCGGTACCCCACAACATTACTCGCACGCTCGTTTATCCTTGGCACGGCTGACCCTTGGCCCTTTATTAATACTTTCTTGTACCAATTATTCCATTTACTTCGGTTCATATTTGTGCAGTCATTCTACTTAAATCCATCCTTTCTACATATCCAAACTAACTTTTAGGTAATCTAGGATGTATCCCAATGTAGGTATACAGACCAAATAACAGTTAAAGAAAAATAATTGCCTCTGTGTTGGTCACGGCCTATTTTTATAGTAATCAGCTGTTTACGCATGTAAATTTATGAAGTCAACATTATATATTTGTATGAATTCGAGGATATAGTTTAATATTTTCTCTTTAATTCAATAACCCATACTTGTGTAACAGAAGTCAATCAACGATGGAATCTCAAAGTTAAAGACACAGAACAATCACAAAAATGAACATATAAATATCTACCCTAAGTGGTGATCGAACCCATGACCTTTGGCGTTCAAGTTAGGATCAGTACCATCTGCGAAATCGGGCCCGTCAAAAGAAAACCACTCTAGATTGGACATAATAATAATTGTTTAACGCAACTTTCCTGGCGACTTCACTAGATTAAATATTAACGTTATTAACGTCATTAACGTCATATTTTATAGAATAAATTAGTTTGCGGTAAACCATCTCGTCGTCTGATTAAATCCAAGTATAACTGTAACCGAGGGGTATTAAAGGGGTTCTATCATGTAGTGTTGATGTGAATGAATGTTGTTAGTTGGAGCGGACACAAGCGTCAGCAGTGAATGTTTTATGTTGCTATTGACGCCGGGACTGAATCTCATCGCGGGCCGCGACATGTTCTCTAAGACCAATCCCGCCTGATAGCATCAATACTTTAAGTAGCATTTATAGTATTTATGCTATCAGGCGGGATTGGCCTTGGCCGTCTGTCTGACACTCCAATATCTTCACACGCTTTCTTTTCTTGGAGGAGTACACCAGCGATCGCGTGCAGTCCCTGTCCCTCGAGAGAATACCTTAGCCACTCGAGCCTAGGATCTCTGGATGTATGATTATTACTCTTTGATGCCGAAACGTCTGAAAAAATCTGGATGAAATTTAGCACGCAGACTATTGATAGGCTACTTTTCATCCCGGAAAACTTATGCCATGGGATAAATCTGACTTCATTTTTTTCTTTAAATAGCATTATCGTCATCATACCAGCCATTAAAAGTCCACTGTTGGATATAGGCCTCCCCAAGAAAGGGGGTATGTTGCCCATAATTGCCGCGCTGAGCAAGCGTATTGGAAATCGTAGAGCGCAGCTTTCGCGACGGGATAGCTGCCTATTTTGCATGTATATACCGCCATCTTCGGTTCTGGTACCTTTGTCGCTTCTTACGACACCTGGTGTAGTGGGAGGTACTATTCTACTCTGCCGGTACTTAATGGCTAGCTAGTAAAATATATCTTGGAATAACAAGAGTTGCTTAGGGAGGCAAAAATCGCAAACGTAACTTAGTCTTGCATATATCTCTCTCTATGTTTCCAACGGTGGTATCAATTGTCCCCGTGTGCTCAACGCTATCACGTTAATATTAAAGTCTCGGCAGAGAAATTTAATTAATATGATATATGAGACGAGCTGGCATGGTGCGCACCACAAGCGAAGACAGCCGGATTTCATTTGGGAGATAGTATCATTTTTGTGCGACACGTCGTTTTTTACGTCGATGCAAATGTGACCCGTGAGATTTATTGTGTTCTCAGAAGTTGTTACGAGGTAGTGCTTAATTTTTTAATTTATATTTGTGACGGTGCGTATTTTTCACCGCCGTAATTGGCGAGCGAGCTGTTTAAGTTAAAATTCGCAAATTGCAGAAATATCCCAGTTTCATTATATACATATATATATTGAGTAATCGAAATTATTATTTGCATGTAGTTTTTTACTTTAAAATACATAATTACAATTCCATACCACTTTCATTTTCCAAAATTATAAAACTGATTTTAATGTTTAATATAAGCGTGTGCATGTCGTTTGCATGTCCATGCGTATATACGCACGCAATACGCTATATAAACGGAACAAATAATAAGTATATAACCAATTCTTACATTCAAAGAATGCTTTCGTATGGTTTCTACGAATGATGATCGGGATAAAATAATTCATTTGTTGCACAATACCGTGAGGTACCGGCAGAGTAGAATAGTATTTACCCCTGCACCAGGTAAGAGGCGACTGAGGTACCAGAACAGACAGGTGACAGAATGATAACACGTGAGCTGCACTCTGCGATAGCCCCCTTTTTTGAGGAGGCCTATGTGCAGCAGTAGACTTCCAATGCCTGGTATGATGATGATTATGACGACATAATACACAATGCATCGAGTCCGTAAATAGTCAAGTGCAAGAGTCAGAATAAACCCTTAGTTAGCACACAGAATTCGTAAATACATAAAACTTGTATTTAAACCCCTATATATTGATTATGATTATTTCACAAACGAAGTCAGCATCTCAAATTAGTTCCCGTTACTATTGAAGAGATGGCACATTGCCTTAAGCACTTTATGTGGATCTCAGGCAAGTTGTTCAACTAACCCCCACGTGAAGGTAATATCTCGTTGCTGACAGTACATCGCACGTAATGACTGCGCGCGCGCCACCGGCCATCCTCGCGCACGACCATTGTGCTCGCGTCGCCTTCTTTTTTTATCTTTCCCCATTTTTAAACCGACCGAAGGAAGTCGTATATTTAAACTTCGTTCTCGGAACTAATTTACTGTATAAAAGACAGCATTAGTATTAACTAGTGTTATAATGCGACTGACATTCATTTTATAGGTTCTATTTTGGTGGAAACATTCGGCCGAGCTAAGGAAGTCGTCCGTCAGCATTCTTTTGTGTTTTTTTATTATATTCCAAATATATATTCGATCAACGGTCACGCCCATTTGTCGTTTAATTTTTGGCTGGAACATTTTTAATGTTTTAATTACAGAACTTGTGAAGACAATTTTTATTTTTTTAATTATTACTTCCACAATTTCACATTTTTAAATTTACCAGTGGAGCGAATTGAACTCAAGCACTTTAGATTATTGTTTTGATAACGTAACATTAGTAACCAATCGAGGTTTACCTCATACAAAGGTTGTATGCATTGGTACCTCAATTCTACCTCGAAACAGCGGTGTTCGCACTGTTTTGTTATGGTTTAAAGGGTGAAAAAGGGCAGTGGAATTACTGGATAATATCCTCAAGTCACAAAGTTAGCAACGCGCTAGTGATATCCTTGTGATATTACGAGCGTCTATAGGCTGCGTGGGCGCTTGCTATCACGCGGACCGTATGCTTGTTTATTGACTTAAAAACCAAATTTTCACAATAAAATCTTGTTTTGTGTTTATTGTTAGCTATGGAGATTTCTGAAGCTAGCCAAGGAAATAAATATAAACATTTACCAAGCTATAAAACTGTCCTGTTGCTAAGAGTCTTACTATATACCCAGTACTTAAAATAATCATTTCGCCGACACTCCTTTACATAAACGGCGCGTTACTATGGATACAAATTGTCTTAATAATCATACCTGGAATTAATTGCATATAGAGTTCAATCAATTCTTGAAAAAAACTATTCACCTGTAAAGTTTTATTTCCAATACAACCTTTATTACCATGTGCAGAAACGCTAAAATTGAAAACAGTCCGAGACTGTTAATCACAATCAATTAGACTGAACCATAATCCCTTTGCATTAAAGATGGAAGTCGTAAAAAAAATCTGTCGTTGAACACACATTTCTGTCTGATTGGATTCGCAAATCGCCATAATCAAAACTGGACCGTAACTCGCCATTATAAGGCGTAATATCGTTAAAAAAATACATATAAAGTGTACAATTCTCATGGTTTTGTGCGCACACGCAGCGGAAACGGAGCGTCTATTTCCAACCGGACGCGCGCTTGTTTACCGTCTGTCTGTTTGTCGTTAACACCTAAACTCGTTAACATATTGATCCCCGATACACGACAGATAAATGCTGCTGATTTACCTATTTATTGCACGTGCCGACTATCTTCAGTTATAATTATGCCAATAAATTGCTTTTAAATACGTCCCCCTTCTTCTCACTTAGATTAATTAATACAGTAAATATCTTTTTGAAAGTTTGCCAAATGATATGAATATTGCACTCGTTTCTTTTGCTCTTTCAAGAGATAGTTGTGCTATAGAAGTTTCCGTTGGTTTAATGGGCAGGTTGTTGTGCGGAAATATTAAGGCGCCCGGGTCTATTCTCGGTCAGTCATAGTTTTCGATTAGTACGTTCTTGTATATTCCGAGAGATATTCTCAATTATCTAAAAACTAGCACTGAACTATCTTATTACCTATTACTTTAAATTACTTATAAGTCCAAGAGGTTGTCAGGGTCATCGGTCATGCGTAATATATATAAGCAAATCTATAATAGTAGATATTTTTTTGTTGTCTGAACTATGAAATCGTCAAATGATTTAATAGTTCCTATAATAGGCCTATTTAAATAAAGACTCGTTTGACAAACACAATTAATCCGTCGTGTGTTTTATATATATATATATATATATATTGCTGTGAGACCGGTTGTACGGTTTGGTCGAACTTTTTTGTTGCCAATTCGTGAGATTTTTGCTCATGATTGAGAATCGCAGCCTCGCGACGGGAATGTTGCTTCCCACACCCGTCCTTTTTAATTTGGGCAACGCTTTTTCGGATAGATATACCGCCATTTGTCGGTTCCGGTGTTCTAATCGGGTTTTACTAGAGATGTTTTTTTAAAAAAACATTTTTAAGCTCATTTTATAAGTAGCGTCATCATGAGTCGTTGTCATGAGTCTACGATCGGTGTATTCAGACTATAATTCTAATTTTAGATTCATTCTATCTCCCTAATGAACTAAATAGAGCATCTAAAGCACTAGTTCCTTACATTCAAAACTATTGGATTGTTTTAATTGAAACTATGTGTGTGTAATTATAATTTCAATTAAAACAATTGAATTGAAATTATGTGGATTATTATTAACCTTAATACACTAAAATTAAGCGATACTCCAAACTAAACGATAGTGTATGATAAAATGCACGATCCAAAAGATACCTCTAGTAACTATCACAGCATCTTTATACTTGACTTGCTTCATTTAAAGATTACGTCTTCAAGGCTGCCTCCGAATCCATTAGAACTCAATAATAGCTTAGTCAACACTTTTATTTCTGGAAGTGTAACGCTCACTAGATAATTCATCCATTGTGAATTACCACATCTGTTTCTTACTAGGGACCCGCCCCGACTTCGGCCGGGTACTTAGTAAATTTGTATCTCAAAGTCCCCGTTACTATCGGGAGATTTTCTCCCGTTTTTGGTTCTCTAAACTATAACCTACAAATGTATCCCGTTCCCTTCGGTAGTTATACACGTACATACATATCGATGAATGATTTTTATTGATATGTATGTATTAATTAATAAATAATAATTCTTATTAAAAATTAACGCATCCAATTCAGGATTGAAATAAGAGACTGAAAATAGTGGGCCTGTTTGTAATATTGTGGTCACTGATCTTGTGAATCCATTTGAACTTGTTTCGTCTCATACGTTGACGTGACTCTGAGAAAAATTGCTTAAAGTACTTGTGTTACGGACATCAGATAATAGAGAAACACAAATAATTAATTACATATTTAACCTCCAAATTAAAAACTTTAAAAATGTATACAAATATTTTTTGTGTGAAAAGAAAATTAAAAAACAATTTTTTTAATGTATGTTCCTAACAGTTAGGAGCCCATATTTGATTAATTAGATTAATTCCTATTAACATATTCAAGATGTCTGACGAATTTTCCTTGTTTGATAACCGCATCTCCACAAATATTACTTTTGTGTTGGATTTAGATGTTCTGGCATCCATATCGTATTCTGATATAAAAATACAAAGGTGAGATTCCATACATCGTAGAAGCCAAAAATTTAATTAATTCCACTGTGACACAAACACCTAGACGCAACGCAAATATTGTTTTAGTGTTGGGACGGGAATCTTACCCTAATCTCAACAGATTCTTAACCACTGCGCTGACCTATATTGGTTATCTGAATCCATTTATGTACGAGGGCATATATAAGTGCAAATAAAAGTGATCTGATATTGTCTCGCATTTATATTTGTATCTTCCAAATTCCAGGTCGCTAGAAAAAGGCACGAGCAGCTCGTCAGGTGACAAGCCCTCAGAGAGTGCTGCCAACAGCAACAGTAAAGAACAAAACAAAAAGCCCCACATAAAGAAACCCCTGAACGCGTTCATGCTTTACATGAAAGAGATGAGGGCGAAGGTGGTCGCGGAGTGCACCCTTAAGGAATCGGCAGCCATCAACCAGATTCTTGGAAGACGGGTGAGTTAGCGTATATATTTGATTTTGTATTATTTTTGCTTACTATACATTTGTTGAGATTAAAATTGTTTATTTTTCCATTATTATTTTATAAAAACAAAATTCCGATTTATATTTTATTTATCTTTTAAATGAAAGTTAATATTAAATTTTTAAAAATTTAAGTGAATAATTGATTAAGAACGTTCAATTAATTGCAGTAAGCTAAACTTATTGTTTAATCGTTCCCTTATGTTAACGTTTGATTCAAACACTTGATTGTCATTGTTAATCTTGTTAGGAATGACTCGTCATAACCCATAAGATCGCGAACAATGGCGTACTATCGCACCATCAGTTCTGGTAACGAATAAATTAATAATTATTCATAACATAAAATAAACAAACACGGGACTCGAACCGCGCACTGACGCACCATGACCTTCATTCCCCACAGGAGTAACATGTGTCGATCTATAAGTCAAAACTGTTTTTTTTTCCGTTTGGTAAATTCTCATTTTGATTCTTCGTTTATTGGTAACAAAAATCCAAAATGTTTCTTGCAACGGTACCCATTATGAAATGTATACACAATCTGTACAGTCGATTGGGAAAGCGTTAACTCTATAGGTAGGCTATAGAAGGAGACACGAAAATGGTAATTACGTAAGGACATATATACTTGATACCAATAAAAGTGGAACGTCAAAGCGAGAGATTGCGAAACGGAGCGTGCCGACGGACGGATGGTCGACGCGAGCGACAGCTGGTAACATCCTGGTGTCATAATACAGTGGCACTCGTTGAGTCGCGAGGAGCAAGCAAAGTACTATGAGAAAGCGCGGCAAGAGAGACAGCTGCATATGCAGATGTACCCAGGATGGAGCGCGCGCGACAACTACGGTTACGGTTCCAAAAAGAAAAAACGGAAAAAGGACAGAAGTCCGGCCGAACTGGGAGGTATAAGACGAATCCGGGAAGGGCTCTCACGACGACGCTTTTGTACACTCGCTTGTCCCTCACCCCTCCACCCGGCGAGGCAGCTCGCTCCGGCCCGGCGGCCCCGGGCGGCGCCGGCCGGTCCCGGGCGCCACCGGGCGGGCAGCACGCCCCCGCCCGCGCCGGTGGCGGCCGGAGGGCGCTGCCGAGCCGCCGCGACCGACCGGCTTGTTCACACTAACAGAGCATCCCGATCCGAACCTACCCGTATGTGAGTGTGCGTGTGTGGTGTTAATCTACTTGTCTGTACGCGGCGCTTCGCCGTCTGTGCTAGAAAAGCGGCTAGAACCGTTCTGCTCGCGGCGCGGCGACGGGGCCCCCCGCGCGCCGCCCCGCGCGCCGCCCCGCCCTTCTGTTTCGTGTTTTGTGTACTTAGTCGTCGAGTGACCGTGCCGTACACCCTACACCCTGTCGGAAACTATATTGGTTTGTTATGTGTATAGACGACCGCGACTCCAACGACCGCAGAATAGGTTCTGTGAGGAACGTCACGATTCAATTGGCCATTCTCAGTAGGATCAAAATTGTTAGGGCTGCTCACGCGGCTGTTTTTCTAGCACCAGGGATAGGGCCGCGCGCGTGGCGATCCACCGTCGAAGTGCATATTCTCTTTTGTTTCCATATCGCGGCGCCCCGATAGTGGCATGCGCTCGGGCGGGAGGAACAAGCCAAGTATTACGAGTTGGCGCGCCGTGAACGGCAGCTGCATATGCAACTCTATCCCGATTGGTCGTCTAGGGCTAATACGCAAAGGGGCAAGAAGAGGAAGCGAAAACAGGAGACAACCGATGGAGGTACTGCCTTAAAATGCGCCGGCCGGCTCGGGCCGCGGCGGGCGGCGACCGTCTCCGGCGGGGCTGGCACCGGCCGACGCCGGCCGACGCCGGCTGATGCCGGGGACGCTCGGTGCCCCGCCCGAACCCCGCACCTTTCTCCTCCGAGAGTTCCATTGCTTTGAACTGGAACGACAATAATATTGCCGAATGACTATGGTTGGGGTACAGGTTGTAGAATACCAGCATTTTTTATTTAAATATTTATCGCATTTATTTATTTTCCTTTTGTTTTACAAACGCTATTTATCGAGATGACCCTGATGTAAGCGGCACTCCTTCGAAGGTTGTCCCGGTTTTTGGCTTACGATTCTGCCCGTGAGCCAGCTTGGACCGGGAGCGTGCATGTCCACAGTGATTGAACATTGAGTAATGCTTGCAGGCAGGTAGTAGAGTGCCCTGACGGGCTGGGACAGCCTTCTCGTGGTGCGAGGAAGGAGTGGGCGCGTAGGAGGAGCCAGGCGTGTTGTGGCGGTCCGATCGTACTGGCCAAATACTTGATTTATTTTGATTCCGGAGAACCTATTCTGCTTCAATTTTGCTTATAAGCGTCACCTTTATTTGTGGTTTTGTTTCCCGATAGCAGTATACCGTAGTTAGTTGTTATTTTCGACAGTTTGTGTGTAGTATGTTATTTTAAAACCAATGTTTTTTCCGTTGTGTCCTGTTCATTTCTCCCATCCCTCCCGCCCTCCCTGCATGAGACTAACATGACGGGGTTTGTGCATGTGCTTTTTCGTAGTGCCTTAGATTGTATGAGAAATTGTTTTAAGACGCTTCAAATATGATTTCAGGTAAATTGATTTCCGCTAATATATATTCTTGTTACGACATTCGCAATATTGGTTGCCCGGCTGCCGACCCGCCGACATTTACTCGACGTCATATTTATTTTGCCATATTCAAATTCAGTATTACAATGAATTCAATTGATTTTGTTTTACAGTAGATACTTAAACATGGTGAAGTAATCCACTTATTGTTGCATAGAAACTAATATTATATTTTTTATTACTAATGATAACTCTGAGGAATATGTTGTAATGCGGTGATAACGCGATTTACAGGGAATAATTTGAAAAAATGCCGAGCGAGGTACGGCCTTGATCAGCAGAACCAATGGTGCAAGCCTTGCAGGTGGGTGCTTTTCTTTCGTTTTTATTTCTTTTCGCTTCTAAACCATCAGCCGATCGACCCGGGCAGAGTTCACCGAACGCTGCCACTTGATCGCTCAATTGTTTCTATGTGGAAAGACTTGGCTTATCTTTTAGTCTTTTGCGACGCACCGAGGAGCCTGGTCGTGAAATATTACCTAGCATTATTTACGTTCAAAGACTCTTAGTAGATGTTGTTTTCTTTTTTTTATTATTATATTATAAACGATGCTCTTGGTTAAGCGTACTAGAATAAGATGTATAAAGAGCGATGCAATATCAGAAAATGTGTCTTTTCACAAAGAAATACAATGTCAAGTAGTAATTAAATAAATAACACGGAATAGATTTTTTTGAAAGTAGACAGAAGTGTGAAGCAGTAGCATATAGGAACTAGACAACCGAGTTTCAGAACACAGGTGGCCAGAGAAAGGGCAATCATTTGTCGATCAAAGAAAGCTTTCAAAAAAATCTAGACACATTTTCTGAATCGCACTCGCTTTTTTTATTGAACTGTTCAAATATAGCGGTTACTGTGAAGGGTTACTTGTACTCATACAAATGTTTTTTCCACTCATGATTGCCGCTTCTCACGGATCGATCCTGCACTCTGCTGGCACTATTGGTGAATTTTACTATCTATTGTGCTCCTTCGGATCTGTGTCACCGGACGCTGCTTGATTCGATGTTTTCTATTCATTATTGGATTCATTCCTTCCATACCTTCATTTATCTCTATCATATGTTATTTTTTTCCATCATTATCATTCTCTCGTATTGATCGTAATTTATTTACTTATAACCGCGTTTCTTTGTAAACCCGTTGTACACTTCTGTAATATCTTCATTTATTAAATCTCACTTATCACAATCATTATCTCTAAACCTCACTCTCACTTGCTTCGAACCTTAATATCCCATTGTTTATATTTTCAACCCTTCATAATGTTTCATAATGTATCTCATCTTTTTCTTACTTACTCTCATATGCCACCCTCTCAATACTAACTCCCGGGCAACAGCCCTGAATCAAGCAGCGTAATGGTGTCGGGGGGGCTGGGCCTGCTCCGGCCGGAGCCCCCACCGCCCCTGCCGGCGGGGGCGCTGGTCGGCAGCCCCCCTCAAGAGCCCACCTACGTCAACCTCTAGTGCCGGCGCGCCGCCGCCCAAGGACGCCCCACGGTCAGTCTCAGATGTTGGTGTTCATGACTGAGATGATAACACTATCATCGTTTAAGGCTGTATTTCTGATAGAACCTTGCTCGAGGAAAAGGGGTGAAAATAACAAAAAAGTAGACTTAGTTTAGTATTGAGTTAAAAGTAGGCAAGCGAGTTGTTAATAAAGAATGATGTTGATAAAGAAAAAATATCCAATAATTAAGGAGAATATATAGACAAAGAAATGTACTTGAGTTGTCTCTTTGTAATGTCAAAATAACAGCTTTTTTTCAATGCACATAGAAGTGTATACTTTTACTAATTAAATGGATACTGTGATTAATTTACTAATTTTCACATCAAGAACTGTAAAACGTATTTGTCATAACACCAACATCAAATAATGTGATGATTTTTGAATGGGTTTGATGTACGTCTCGATGTTGTCATTTAGGAGTCGCGTGTGTGGCGTAGACGTTAGCATTGTTTTGTAGGATCTTTTTGTCCGTTTATTATTTAGCGACACAGTAGTCTCGTCGCTTCTATTATTTACAATGATATGTTTAACCTCCTTTTGTTCAGCATGAAGCCTTTTTTTTCAGTTTTCCGTGTTCAGTTTAACCGTTGACGGCATGGTTTTTTATTTTTAACATTATTAATTCGCTGTTGTGATTTCGTTGTAATTAGGCTAGCGTAGCTTTATTGTTGACTTAAGAACCGTTTTCTGTTCTCATGAATGCGATATTTAATTTTTTATGTTCGCTTTCACCAATACTTAGATTGGATTTTAGTTGCATTTAATATAGCGTTTCGACCTTAGTTTAACATTCGTTTTATGCATGAGAAAAGAAGATGGTCAGAGAACAATGCCCCGCGGAAGTCCTAACGGGTTGTTACGTCCGCAGGCGGAAGAAGAAGTGCGTGCGATACATGGAAGCCCTAGCGGCGGCGTCAGGGAACGTGTCGATGCCGATGGCGACGCCCCAGTCGCCCTGCTCTGAGGAGGATGTCAAGCTCGAGGAAATGTCGGACGCGTCGAGCGACGGTGACGCGGACACGCCGCTCAACTCGGCTTCCTCGCCGGGGGGGCTCAGCGCGCTGTCGTCGCTCGCGTCGCCCGCCTCCGACCCCCCGCCCAACCCCCCGCGCAACCCCGTGGGCACCAACCCGCGGGACGCGAACAACCCGCTGTCCGTCGGCCAGTTGACGTCGCAGTCGTGGCCGCGCGCCGCCCAGCCCAGGCCGGGCCACGAGGTTATATCGGTGTCGTAGTGCACGCCGGCCGGACTCTTCGCGGCGACCTCGCCCGCGACTCGCGGCCCGCGCCCGACTCGCCGCGGAGACCACGCGCTCCCGGCCCGCTCTGGCCCGCTGTCGGCCCGCTGTCGGCCGCGACGCAGGCCCCTACCGTGCACTAGTGATTACCTCCGACGTTTTTATCGGGTGCTAAAGCGTGTTAGTATCGAATACCGACATTTTAGTGTACTGCTTTCTGTTGCTCAATTGACACAGGTGTGTATAGAACCCCACGGTAGCAGCTCCCATTCTGAGTGGCCTAATAGAACAATGTTTATACACCCCTTCCCCCCAACAAAATGTGCGGTATTCTGTAGCATCACGCGATAACATAAGCGAATGTTACGTAATTATACACCTTATAACCGTGAAATAAAATTAAATATTGTAGCTCTCCGTAAGGGTTCACTGTGACGAAGTATTAAATAGTCGCCTGATATAATGATCTCAAAATTACGAGTCCAAATCGAAGTTTACTTTGCATTTTATGTAATCCGTACGTTTCATATTTTAATTATTCCTGACACGAGACTAACATCGTAAAGCGTGCGTAATCCAGTGCCATACGATATTTCGCTCGCGATGGCGGAACAGCTTGTTACATCCTTGTCCTTCAATATATGTTTAGATATGAAAATGACGGACGAACCATTGTCTCCAGTGGAGTTAGTCATGACTTGTCTAGCCAACGATATAGTACATTCAATATTTATTTTAAATCTACATACCGACTCGTATCCTCTTCGATCACCTTTGACTTAATAAAAATCATTTCAAATACACAGTGTCGTCTAGGGTGAATTTCGAGCCTTAATTACCTTGCGTTTGCAAAATGCTTGAACTGAAATTACATGGTTATTTTATATAGTTATTAAACTTGATGCTTAGAAAGTCACGCTCGATCAATAAAATATAATATCTGGATGGTTTTATAAAGTTGTGAGTGATTTAGACTGACACTAGATTCAGGCGATTAAGGCCTCTGTTGCTCTCTCAATACGGACTATTTATTCTTGCGTTTCGGATTAGTTTTCTATTTGTTAGCGAAAACTGTACCACCAAAAATTTTGTTTATGCTTAACAAACTGGATTCTTTAAAGCAGATGTTTTTGAGGCAAGTTTCAAGTTTTGTGAACTTCTTTTCATGTTTCATAAATAACTTGGTTCACTTTTGTATTGAACTTTCTACTTGATTTTTTATTTGCAAAAATGTGCATCCCAAGCTTATCGTACAATTTAAACATTCTAGACTTCGTCGCTTATCGCTTTTCTATTCACCATAGCCGATGTGAAAGAAAAAATGTTCTATGATCAACTTGGTTTATATCCACCATAGTTTAAATAGAAATAATACATTTTATCTTACATCTTAAAAAGCAAGTATCAAAGTATTTGTCCTAAATTATTCTTTTATTCTCTTTGTATTGAGAATATTCTAATGGGTTGCTTCAATAGCGTTTCCACGTGATCTGTTCTGGTGGCGCTCGTCTCTGGCACCGTTTCCACTGCCTCATCGCGTCTGCTGCCATTAAGCCGTCAAGTCCCTTCCCATGAGCGGCAAGCACCATAGGTTCCAGTAGTATTAGAAGTTATTTTAGTTTATTTTTTCCCCGCTAGGTGGCTCTGTATAAAGTATCGTAAGGCGGCGGCGGGGAAACGTGTTTTTCCGTTGTACGGAACTTGTTAGACTGTCGTAGGATAGTGTAGGGCGACATTATTATGCGGGCGTGTGTCAAACTGCCCTTTATTATGTGATAAAAGCTTGTATTTATGTATGTGTTGTTGAAATTTTTAATGTTACGTTTTTATGTACAGCGACATCTACCGGTCGTGAATAAAAATTTTAAAAGCATCCTTTTTTATTAAAAATAATATTTTGGCAGTATGGTACAAATGGACTAGATATTTTGTTAATGTATTGTAAAAAAATTTGAATGATATTTTAAATGAGGTGTGAATGCAGTTGTTGTATGATTTCTTTGAATAAAGGGCATTTTGGTATGTCGTCCGTCTCTGTATATGTGTAAGTACATACATAATGTAAATGTATAAACATAGGTATAATCTAACTGTGTCATATTAGAGTTAAGTGTACTATGCTACTTACCTATACGTTATAACTATATAAAAAAGAAGATTAAAGAAAAATAATAGTTGAATACAGACTCTAAAGGAAACTGTCGTACATATTTGGCGATTGTTATTATTTTTATCGTTTTGGTAACCCCCAGAGTATATAGGACTGGAGAACGTATGTAAATAAATTTGTAATTCACGAATAAATATTTAGAATTTTTGGTATAAAAGAAAATATTGCATTTACATTATTATAAAGTGATTAATACCCTCGGAATGTTCGGATGGTTTGTTTTATTCAACGCAACTTTTTGTTGATTACTTTTTATTGTTATTATTAAGAATTTTAACGTTGTTAATTGCAATATGAAACCCATGACTTGAGAAAAATTGTGCCCAATTATCTGATTGAAATTATTTGACGTAAATTGTTTTTTTCAATTGAATGTTGTTAAATTAACGCCATGCATTTATATCTGTATTGACGAAAATCATACTACAATTGAATACTATCTTTACACAGTATGACGAATAAATGTGAATTTACTACAGACAGATCAGTCGTACGATTTTGCATGTATTCAGACTTGTGCAATAATGAATATTATGGGTACTGTATAGTCTTAAATAAATTAGAATTTTTCTTAAAAATAATTTTTAAGGTCTATTTTCAGGAAGAAAATATTGATTTTTTTCGAGTAAAAGATGACTTTAGTTTTTTTTTTATATTTCAATTCTCTTTTTTTTTAATTTTTTGACAGTAATGTAAGTGAACCCGTGCCAAAACCATCTAGAACTGTCGACAGATCGCCAGGGGATATAGTTTCATATTCACTTCTTCACAAAAAGTGGAAACGAGTTATCTGCGATGTTGAGTTGTTATTGATAGATCGCGCTGACCTTAGCAACGTTAAGTTTGACATATGAAAGTTAATATGTTAATATTGAGCCGTGTCATGGTACTTGTTCCCGCGTTTTGTGTCGTGTGAGCGGTAATTTTAATATATGTCTGTGCCAAATTGAACTACGAACACCGGGCTCGCCCGCACGCTGACAGGTCATTATGTTGATAGATTTTATAGGTTGTTTTTATTGTTAAGGAGGGAAAGACAGACTCGCGCCGAGTCCGTTATATTTTTTTTTGTAGAAGAAATTGTCAAATTAGAAAACTCAATTATTAGGTCTGGTCCCATGTCTTGTGTTCAGTTGAACGAATATTATTTTAATAAACAACTTAAAAATTGTATATGATTATTTTTATTTCCATCTATTATATAGAGAATGTTAAAAAATAAACTGTCTTATACACACAAGAATAACCCGCTGACGTTTCAAGGAATGTGGGATATCTATGAAGAAATTAAACAAAACTTGAGATTACATTGTTTATTTTGTGACAATGCTTAGTAGAGAATACATTTAGAAAAAAATGTAAAACGCTATAAAACTGTGATGCAAATGCAAGACTAGCCAAATTTAGTTAGGAAAAGGTAGAAAATACGTTTTAAAACATTTGTACTGTGGTACTAATCTAAGGATGAATTCGGGACTTCTCACAATTTTTATTGGTGAATAAAAAATGTTCGTCCGTCCCGAACATTTATTAATAACGCGACTACAGACTTGAAAGTACAAAATAAACATGTATTTTAATTTTAGTAAGATGGCCGAAGGGAATTAGTTTGGCTCAGAGGTGCTTATATAAAAACAACGAAACATTCCTTACGCTAACTCACCGCCTACAACTACGACAACCTACTTCCACGATCGATCATACAAAATTGACAACATTAAAAAACAAACACGAGACATATTTAACAATCAAAAATTTTGACACTTGGTGAGGGAAAACGTCCGTGGAAGTGAAACGATTATTCAACATTTTTTAAATGAAAAAAAAATGAAAAGCCATAATTATGCATGCATCCAGAAACTTATAAAAATAATCATCTAAAATATATATGAATTATTAATAATTAATAATAATACAATTGGTCAGTTTGTGTTACAGATAAATGAACTGGCCCAACATTAAAATCAACATAAATTATTACAACTATTGTAGATTTTAGTAAATTATTTGTCTATCATATACTGATTAAAAAAAACATCTAACGAGATATTCGTCAACAACTTCTGAGACTACACAAACGTACATCGTGTAATTTTCTAGATTTTCTCTAAAATATATTGTAATATAAATGAATACAATAATGTCACTGGGTTTTTCAATTTACTGACGAACTATGACGCATCGCTCGACGAGTGGTATTGGTCAATCTTTTTGTCAATGTAAAAATAAATACAAATATTAATAAACATAATTCTTGATAATATTCTAGTCTGTATGTAGCAACTGGATATTAGATTGATCTTTAATTTTTTGTTCATATTATAACAGATTTAATTAATAAAAATAATGTAAAACCACATCCTCAAGCAACACGCTCAGAACCCGACACCAAACTGAACTGCGTCGGGATATATTCAGTCTATTATTAGAAACTAATAAATACAGATAAATATAACCGTCGTATGTCATGTTCTATATAACAGTCTAACATATAACGTACTTACTAGAAGCTTTGGGTTGCGAACGTATAGACTATGATTGGTTCTTGTCTGCCCTAAGCCCTTGCAAAGGCTGCTTGTGGAAAATTGGGAGGTTACAACTAATAACGAAGATTTATTATTATATTTATTATTATTTAGACATAATTGATATCAAATATTCATATGTAGGAAATTTATAAAATCAAATATACTGAAATACGAATGTATATAAAGATAACCATTAAAAAGTTACATATAAATTTTCATTTATTTGACATTCCTTTTACAACTCGACTGCCGTTAAAGTTAACAAGCAATGTATAGATTCGTAAACAAGAGCGAGTTACATTTCCACAAGCAAACCTCGTGTCCTGCGCAGCGAAGCCTCTCTCCAGCCGGATCCGGGCCGGCGGAGCCCCCGGCGCCGTCCGGCCTTACCACAGGCCGGAGGACTTGCCGCCCGGCGGGTTTCGGACGCGCACCGACGTTTTGGTGTCCAGGCCCTCGATCTCTTCTGCAATGGGCAATACTAACTGTTATATATATATCAAGAAAATTATGTCTATAAATAAAATATCAGCCATAGGACATCTACTGCGGGACATCAACGGGCCCGATGGCAGTAGGTTCGAATCCCACCTAAAGCAAATATTTATATGATGATATTTATGTTTGTTCTGTGTCTGGGTGTATGTATTTAAGTAAACATATGTATTTGAGTAGTATATTTGTGAATCCTCTGTTGTCTGACGTAAGAAACACAACTGCTTTAAGCGACTTACCACGGAGTCAGGTCTATGTATAAGATGTGGGATTAAAAAAGAAATTACCTGATGTTTACTTTGATTTATCCTTACTAAATATAAAACTAAGTTATTAAAAAGTTGTTCAAATACTACTATATTCCATAGTCCTCCGAAACGGCTTGACCGCTTCTTATGAAATCAGCTGATAGTCAGCTACTATCTATTTTTTAAACCTCTATGTGATGTTGACCCTTTAGTGTTGACACCAAAATATTTATTTATTCATTTTTTAAATATTTTTTTTAAGTGGATCAATGCCATAATACGTAAAACCTTAAATTTTCACTCTTCTATCACCAACTCCTGTTTTTTAATATTTGTTTTAATAATTTCATCATTTCATATCATTTATATGGCAGAACAACGTTTGCCGAGACAGCTAGTGTATATATATATATTTATACTTAGTTAAAAGGCGATTTTTATATTAACATGAAACTGGCAGTTATGTTAGTTAGTTAGTTATGGCTGGAGTAGTTAAAAAATAACTTGTTAATTAATGTTTGCAATATTAAAACAGATTGGTAAATGCATCAAATTTATATTACATACACACTAATTATACGTTTAAATTGTAATTAGGAAATCGGTATTCTTAGATTTTCGTTTTCTTTTGGCGATTTAAAAGTGGCTAAGATAAGCCTACTTAAATAAAAATATACTTAATTACTGCTATGTATATTTATCTATTCAATACCTAGTGCGAGCTTAGGATATTGTAGGACAATATTGCACTGTTTATAAATAAATTGTGCTCTATATTTGAGGGCCCGATGGCGCAGATGTTAGTTTTCTTATCTTGTGCGCCAAAGGTCGTTGGTTCAATTCCCACCAAACGCAAATATTAATATGATGATATCTGTGTTTGTTCATTGTCTGGGTGTTATATGTGTATTTGAGTAGTCTCTTTGCGATTTCTGTTTTCTGCTGTCCGTAACACAGCTTTAAGCGACAAATTACGGAGTCAAGTCAATGTGTAAGATGTCGTGGGATATAAAAAAAACTGATGTTTACTTTGTTTTATCCTTACTAAATATAATATTAAGTTATTAAAAAGTTGTTCAAATACTAACTCTCGTTAATTACTATTCGTGTATTACTGTTATTTGTAAAACTGTTACAAGTTTAATTTTAATTAATTCAGTTGTTTGCGACACACCTGCAATTGGCTCAAGTATCAATACCTATAATATTTTAATATTGTGTTAAAATTAACAACTTATATTTAAGCTGATGGTGTGTACCTTTTCAAATAAATAAATACCCTGATATTTTAAAGCTGCTGTTCGGCACCAAATTTTGGAAAATATAATGTATGCAGATGATCTTGAGGTCCCAGAGCGTGGAAGTATAGTAGAATTTAGGATCAATACTGACTGCTGATGCTGAAGGTGGAGTTCTGCAGGTCTCGCTGGCCAGGCTCGCGCATCTTGCGGCCGGTCGGCGTGCTGCAGCCAGACGACACCGACATGCTGTCCAGCTGCTTGGTGGCCAGAGACAGGTCTGGGGGTGGGGGACGGTGAACTTATAAATTGGTTTTAATCTTTATCATCATCATTATAGTTGCCTAGAGCTTACACAAAGGTCTGTATTGGTACCTCACTCTCACCTATTTCTACCGCCAAATAACAGTGTTCGCAATGCTATGTACAGGTACGAAGGGTGAGAGAGGTAGTGAATTTACCTTGTGATATTACGAGCTTCTATAGGCTGCAGTGACGCTTACTATCACGGGGACTGTCTGCTTGTTAGTCGACATGGTGTAATAAAAAAACCCGTTTTGAGCAGGCCTGTTAGCAATCTCAGAGCAGAGCGATTTTTCTATAGATATAATGACAATTTATCAGTCATGGTACCTCAGCCTGGTACCTAGGAAGGTACTATTCTATTCTGTACTATTAAGTATAATACTATTCTATTAAGGTACCAACCTTATAGGGGCTTAATCTTTTTAAAGTAAAGAGCAAAACTCGGTTGAAGGTTGACCTTGACTTGAATTCGACAGCAAACAGAAAGCTTTAGTGAGAAATAATAGTAAACTTAAAATTAATCAGTCTGCGTGTGGCGGATCTTGGTTCTTGTTTATTTTTTACTTCCATTAAATAAAACAAGACTTTTCATTCTGTTAAACAGTTGACGTTATTTGTTATTGTCAAACTAAATAACAAATCAAAAATTAGATAAGATTTGAATTCTTAATTAAATTAAATTCTTATATTTATTATCATGTCTTTTGTATCCTATATATATTTATTTCGTTTTTTTAACAAAATTTATACAAAGGTATTAGTGAATTTGATTTTCTCAAATTTAGCAAGTATTGAAACAATGCATTATTAATAACTTATTTTAACATTGTTTCTATATATACAAACATTTAAGCCTATAATCATTACAAGATGTTTGATAAATTTCTACAAAAATAACGCAATTCTTAAATGTCCCAATTTTAAATTTTATTATAAATAATAAATTTCTTTTTTAAATTTAATTTGATGAAATATCAGACAATGTACCTAGAAATCTTCCTGCATATCTCGGAAAGGGTCGGCATGTTAGAAAAGGCAAAGAAGGCCGGTGGTGGCGGCGAGACTCACCCGGGGTGCCGTTCCGCGCGCCGGTGCCGTTGGAGTACGCGGGCGCGGCGTCCCGCGGCGGCGAGTCGCGCGCGCGCGCCGCGCCGCCGTACGCGGCCGCGCTGCCCGCCGGCGTCTTCAGGAACTTGCCGAAACCTGGGTACCGACACAAATGTCAGCCCAGTCCACCTTTGAGCCCGAGCATTCCCGAAGTACAGATGTGGCAATCGAGACTTGTTTCGGGAAGGGAGAGTGTTGTAACCCAACCTAGCCTTGTTAAATTCGGACGGATATCGACGGCATCTAAGAACATCCGGTCCGGAGGTATCCTACCCGTCGACATGAAAAAAGTAGATATTCTGCCAAATGAGTGAGATACTAAGAAATTTTTAAAAGTCTAGTTTCAAGTCAAGTACTTTTCGCTTCATTTTCACTGATTAATGAGAATTTCACTTTAGAAATCTAACAAGTTCGTGGACTTATTTATGTGTGGTTAATTAACGGTTGTTTTGTGGTATCATTGAGAGCTTTATATAACATTTTTGTAAATAAAGATCATTCATAACAAACGTTCTATATACATTTATAATAAATAACATTAATACTAGACAACAATACGGTCTCTCATGAGGCCCCTTTACGTGTGAGGTCACTATAGTCTGAGTATGGTAAAGCTAGAGCCAAAGATCGTTTGCATTGATACCTCACTCCCACCTATTTCTACCTCCAAATAGCAGTGTTCGCATTGGCTATGTTTGAAGGATGAGAGAGGCAGTGCAATTACTGGGTAAACGTGTCATTGTATCTTTAGTTTACAAAGTTTGCGACACATTAGTGATATCTTTGTGATGACACGAGTGTCTTTAGGCTGCGGTCACGTTTATGATTAAGCGGACCGTATGCTAGTTTGCTGACTTCATAACATTAAAAAAATGGTATAAATTAGAACTATCTCAAAAATTTACCTTCAACCACGCGCAGGTCTCCATCGTCCAAGCACACGCGTCCATTCACAATTACGTACTGAGGGCTTCCGACCACGTGCTGACCCTGCAAACCACGGCGGTGTCTTAATCATCATACAATCGGAAGTCCACTGCTTGACTGCACAAGCCTCCCCAAGAAAGAGGGAATTCTGCCTATTATTGCCGCTCTGGGCAAACGTGTGGCAATCGCAGAGCGATGTTTACGTGACGGGGATGCTTCTGCCCATCCCCGCCCTGTGCATTTGAGCTACACTCATCCGGATGGATATACCGCCTCTAACGACACCTGGTGCATTGGGAGGTACTATTCTACTGTGCCGGTACCTTACGGTTTGATGTCTTAATATATAAAGTAAAAATGAATCCTCGAATTATGTAGGCGCAAAACTCTAGAACAACCGCACCAAAATCGATATTTTATGTTGATTATAACGGTATCAGAGTGTCATTATAACAGCATCAGGGAGTGGTGGTATCATGGAGAGGTCGCGTAGTGGTATCAAGGAGTAGTTGCATCAGGGAGTGGTGGTATCGAGGAGGGGTTGCAGTAAAGAGTAGTTGTATCAAGGAGTGAACGCTTTAGGGAGTGGTGGTATCATGGGGAGGCCGCGTGGTATCGAGGAGCGGTTGCAACAAAGCTTAGTGGTATCGAGGAGCGGTTGCAACAAAGC